>JAVYIG010003588.1:0-189810 GCA_035222895.1 Strongylocentrotus droebachiensis | reverse complement strand
AGAATGGTGCATGGTGATGCAGATTTTGTTCAGCTTTCGGGGGTTTATGGCCCCTTGAAACCCGTGGACCCCACGCCTATATACACTCAACTCGCTGCGATCTAACTGATCCCCCACCCCCCACTTTGAAAAAACGTTTCTTGGAGCCTGCATGTAACATGTAAGAATGGTGCATGGTGATGCAGATTTTGTTCAGCTTTCGGGGGTTTATGGCCCCTTGAAACTTGTGGACCCAACGCCTATATACACTCAAATCACTGCGATCTAACTGATCCCCCACCCCCCACTTTGAAAAACGTTTCTTGGAGCCTGCATGTAACATGTAAGAATGGTGCATGGTGATGCAGATTTTGTTCAGCTTTCGGGGGTTTATGGCCCCTTGAAACCCGTGGACCCCACGCCTATATACACTCAACTCGCTGCGATCTAACTGATCTCTCCCTCCCCCCCCCCCCCCCCCCCGCACTTTGAAAAACTTTTCTTTGAGCCTGCATGTAACATGTAAGAATGGTGCATGGTGATGCAGATTTTTTTCAGCTTTTCGGGGATTTATGGCCCCTTGAAACCTGTGGACCCCACGCCTATATACACTCAACTCGCTGAGACCTAACTGATCCCCCACCCCCCACTTTGAAAAAACGTTTCTTGGAGCCTGCATGTAACATGTAAGAATGGTGCATGGTGATGCAGATTTTGTTCAGCTTTCGGGGGTTTATGGCCCCTTGAAACCCGTGGACCCCACGCCTATATACACTCAACTCGCTGCGATCTAACTGATCCCCCACCCCCCACTTTGAAAAACGTTTCTTGGAGCCTGCATGTAACATGTAAGAATGGTGCATGGTGATGCAGATTTTGTTCAGCTTTCGGGGGTTTATGGCCCCTTGAAACTTGTGGACCCCACGCCTATATACACTCAACTCACTGCGATCTAATTGATCCCCCACCCCCCCACTTTGAAAAACGTTTCTTGGAGCCTGCATGTAACATGTAAGAATGGTGCATGGTGATGCAGATTTTGTTCAGCTTTCGGGGGTTTATGGCCCCTTGAAACCCGTGGACCCCACGCCTATATACACTCAACTCGCTGCGATCTAACTGATCTCTTCCCCCCCCCCCCCCCACTTTGAAAAACTTTTCTTTGAGCCTGCATGTAACATGTAAGAATGGTGCATGGTGATGCAGATTTTTTTCAGCTTTCGGGGGTTTATGGCCCCTTGAAACCTGTGGACCCCATGCCTATATACACTCAACTCGCTGAGACCTAACTGATCCCCCACCCCCCACTTTGAAAAACGTTTCTTGGAGCCTGCATGTAACATGTAAGAATGGTGCATGGTGATGCAGATTTTGTTCAGCTTTCGGGGGTTTATGGCCCCTTGAAACTTGTGGACCCCACGCCTATATATAAACTCAACTCACTGCGATCTAACTGATCCCCCATCCCCCACTTTGAAAAACGTTTCTTGGAGCCTGCATGTAACATGTAAGAATGGTGCATGGTGATGCAGATTTTGTTCAGCTTTCGGGGGTTTATGGCCCCTTGAAACCCGTGGACCCCACGCCTATATACACTCAACTCGCTGCGATCTAACTGATCCCCCACCCCCCACTTTGAAAAACGTTTCTTGGAGCCTGCATGTAACATGTAAGAATGGTGCATGGTGATGCAGATTTTTTTCAGCTTTCGGGGGTTTATGGCCCCTTGAAACCTGTGGACCCCACGCCTATATACACTCAACTCGCTGAGACCTAACTGATCCCCCACCCCCCCACTTTGAAAAACGTTTCTTGGAGCCTGCATGTAACATGTAAGAATGGTGCATGGTGATGCAGATTTTGTTCAGCTTTCGGGGGTTTATGGCCCCTTGAAACTTGTGGACCCCACGCCTATATACACTCAACTCACTGCGATCTAACTGATCCCCCACCCCCCACTTTGAAAAACGTTTCTTGGAGCCTGCATGTAACATGTAAGAATGGTGCATGGTGATGCAGATTTTTTTCAGCTTTCGGGGGTTTATGGCCCCTTGAAACCCGTGGACCCCACGCCTATATACACTCAACTCGCTGCGATCTAACTGATCCCCCACCCCCCACTTTGAAAAACGTTTCTTGGAGCCTGCATGTAACATGTAAGAATGGTGCATGGTGATGCAGATTTTGTTCAGCTTTCGGGGGTTTATGGCCCCTTGAAACCCGTGGACCCCACGCCTATATACACTCAACTCGCTGAGACCTAACTGATCCCCCACCCCCCACTTTGAAAAACGTTTCTTGGAGCCTGCATGTAATATGTAAGAATGGTGCATGGTGATGCAGATTTTGTTCAGCTTTCGGGGGTTTATGGCCCCTTGAAACTTGAGGACCCCAGGCCTATATACACTCAACTCACTGCGATCTAACTGATCCCCCACCCCCCACTTTGAAAAACGTTTCTTGGAGCCTGCATGTAACATGTAAGAATGGTGCATGGTGATGCAGATTTTGTTCAGCTTTCGGGGGTTTATGGCCCCTTGAAACCCGTGGACCCCACGCCTATATACACTCAACTCGCTGCGATCTAACTGATCCCCCACCCCCCCCACTTTGAAAAACGTTTCTTGGAGCCTGCATGTAACATGTAAGAATGGTGCATGGTGATGCAGATTTTGTTCAGCTTTCAGGGGTTTATGGCCCCTTGAAACTTGTGGACCCCACGCCTATATACACTCAACTCACTGTGATCTAACTGATCCCCCACCCCCCACTTTGAAAAACGTTTCTTGGAGCCTGCATGTAACATGTAAGAATGGTGCATGGTGATGCAGATTTTGTTCAGCTTTCGGGGGTTTATGGCCCCTTGAAACCCGTGGACCCCACGCCTATATACACTCAACTCGCTGGGATCTAACTGATCTCTCCCTCCCCCCCCCCCCGCACTTTGAAAAACGTTTCTTTGAGCCTGCATGTAACATGTAAGAATGGTACATGGTGATGCAGATTTTTTTCAGCTTTCGGGGGTTTATGGCCCCTTGAAACCTGTGGACCCCACGCCTATATACACTCAACTCGCTGAGACCTAACTGATCCCCCACCCCCCACTTTGAAAAACGTTTCTTGGAGCCTGCATGTAACATGTAAGAATGGTGCATGGTGATGCAGATTTTGTTCAGCTTTTGGGGGTTTATGGCCCCTTGAAACTTGTGGACCCCACGCCTATATACACTCAACTCACTGCGATCTAACTGATCCCCCACCCCCCACTTTGAAAAACGCTTCTTGGAGCCTGCATGTAACATGTAAGAATGGTGCATGGTGATGCAGATTTTGTTCAGCTTTCGGGGGTTTATGGCCCCTTGAAACCCGTGGACCCCACGCCTATATACACTCAACTCGCTGCGATCTAACTGATCCCCCACCCCCCACTTTGAAAAACGTTTCTTGGAGCCTGCATGTAACATGTAAGAATGGTGCATGGTGATGCAGATTTTGTTCAGCTTTCGGGGGTTTATGGCCCCTTGAAACTTGTGGACCCCACGCCTATATACACTCAACTCACTGCGATCTAACTGATCCCCCACCCCCCACTTTGAAAAACGTTTCTTGGAGCCTGCATGTAACATGTAAGAATGGTGCATGGTGATGCAGATTTTGTTCAGCTTTCGGGGGTTTATGGCCCCTTGAAACCCGTGGACCCCACGCCTATATACACTCAACTCGCTGCGATCTAACTGATCTCTTCCCCCCCCCCCCCCCACTTTGAAAAACTTTTCTTTGAGCCTGCATGTAACATGTAAGAATGGTGCATGGTGATGCAGATTTTTTTCAGCTTTCGGGGGTTTATGGCCCCTTGAAACCTGTGGACCCCATGCCTATATACACTCAACTCGCTGAGACCTAACTGATCCCCCACCCCCCACTTTGAAAAACGTTTCTTGGAGCCTGCATGTAACATGTAAGAATGGTGCATGGTGATGCAGATTTTGTTCAGCTTTCGGGGGTTTATGGCCCCTTGAAACTTGTGGACCCCACGCCTATATATAAACTCAACTCACTGCGATCTAACTGATCCCCCATCCCCCACTTTGAAAAACGTTTCTTGGAGCCTGCATGTAACATGTAAGAATGGTGCATGGTGATGCAGATTTTGTTCAGCTTTCGGGGGTTTATGGCCCCTTGAAACCCGTGGACCCCACGCCTATATACACTCAACTCGCTGCGATCTAACTGATCCCCCACCCCCCACTTTGAAAAACGTTTCTTGGAGCCTGCATGTAACATGTAAGAATGGTGCATGGTGATGCAGATTTTTTTCAGCTTTCGAGGGTTTATGGCCCCTTGAAACCTGTGGACCCCACGCCTATATACACTCAACTCGCTGAGACCTAACTGATTCCCCACCCCCCACTTTGAAAAACGTTTCTTGGAGCCTGCATGTAACATGTAAGAATGGTGCATGGTGATGCAGATTTTGTTCAGCTTTCGGGGGTTTATGGCCCCTTGAAACTTGTGGACCCCACGCCTATATACACTCAACTCACTGCGATCTAACTGATCCCCCACCCCCCACTTTGAAAAACGTTTCTTGGAGCCTGCATGTAACATGTAAGAATGGTGCATGGTGATACAGATTTTGTTCAGCTTTCGGGGGTTTATGGCCCCTTGAAACTTGTGGACCCCAGGCCTATATACACTCAACTCACTGCGATCTAACTGATCCCCCACCCCCCACTTTGAAAAACGTTTCTTGGAGCCTGCATGTAACATGTAAGAATGGTGCATGGTGATGCAGATTTTGTTCAGCTTTCGGGGGTTTATGGCCCCTTGAAACCCGTGGACCCCACGCCTATATACACTCAACTCGCTGCGATCTAACTGATCCCCCACCCCCCACTTTGAAAAACGTTTCTTGGAGCCTGCATGTAACATGTAAGAATGGTGCATGGTGATGCAGATTTTGTTCAGCTTTCAGGGGTTTATGGCCCCTTGAAACTTGTGGACCCCACGCCTATATACACTCAACTCACTGCGATCTAACTGATCCCCCACTTCCCACTTTGAAAAACGTTTCTTGGAGCCTGCATGTAACATGTAAGAATGGTGCATGGTGATGCAGATTTTGTTCAGCTTTCGGGGGTTTATGGCCCCTTGAAACCCGTGGACCCCACGCCTATATACACTCAACTCGCTGCGATCTAACTGATCCCCCACCCCCCACTTTGAAAAACGTTTCTTGGAGCCTGCATGTAACATGTAAGAATGGTGCATGGTGATGCAGATTTTGTTCAGCTTTCGGGGGTTTATGGCCCCTTGAAACTTGTGGACCCCACGCCTATATACACTCAACTCACTGCGATCTAACTGATCCCCCACCCCCCACTTTGAAAAAATGTTTCTTGGAGCCTGCATGTAACATGTAAGAATGGTGCATGGTGATGCAGATTTTGTTCAGCTTTCGGGGGTTTATGGCCCCTTGAAACCTGTGGACCCCACGCCTATATACACTCAACTCGCTGAGACCTAACTGATCCCCCACCCCCCACTTTGAAAAACGTTTCTTGGAGCCTGCATGTAACATGTAAGAATGGTGCATGGTGATGCAGATTTTGTTCAGCTTTCGGGGGTTTATGGCCCCTTGAAACTTGTGGACCCCACGCCTATATATACACTCAACTCACTGCGATCTAACTGATCCCCCACCCCCCACTTTGAAAAACGTTTCTTGGAGCCTGCATGTAACATGTAAGAATGGTGCATGGTGATGCAGATTTTGTTCAGCTTTCGGGGGTTTATGGCCCCTTGAAACCCGTGGACCCCACGCCTATATACACTCAACTCGCTGCGATCTAACTGATCCCCCACCCCCCAATTTGAAAAACGTTTCTTGGAGCCTGCATGTAACATGTAAGAATGGTGCATGGTGATGCAGATTTTGTTCAGCTTTCGGGGGTTTATGGCCCCTTGAAACTTGTGGACCCCACGCCTATATACACTCAACTCACTGCGATCTAACTGATCCCCCACCCCCCACTTTGAAAAACGTTTCTTGGAGCCTGCATGTAACATGTAAGAATGGTGCATGGTGATGCAGATTTTGTTCAGCTGTCGGGGGTTTATGGCCCCTTGAAACCCGTGGACCCCACGCCTATATACACTCAACTCGCTGCGATCTAACTGATCTCTTCCCCCCCCCCCCCCCCCACTTTGAAAAACTTTTCTTTGAGCCTGCATGTAACATGTAAGAATGGTGCATGGTGATGCAGATTTTTTTCAGCTTTCGGGGGTTTAGGCCCCTTGAAACCTGTGGACCCCATGCCTATATACACTCAACTCGCTGAGACCTAACTGATCCCCCACCCCCCACTTTGAAAAACGTTTCTTGGAGCCTGCATGTAACATGTAAGAATGGTGCATGGTGATGCAGATTTTGTTCAGCTTTCGGGGGTTTATGGCCCCTTGAAACCCGTGGACCCCACGCCTATATACACTCAACTCGCTGCGATCTAACTGATCCCCCACCCCCCACTTTGAAAAACGTTTCTTGGAGCCTGCATGTAACATGTAAGAATGGTGCATGGTGATGCAGATTTTGTTCAGCTTTCGGGGGTTTATGGCCCCTTGAAACTTGTGGACCCCACGCCTATATACACTCAAGTCACTGCGATCTAACTGATCCCCCACCCCCCACTTTGAAAAACGTTTCTTGGAGCCTGCATGTAACATGTAAGAATGGTGCATGGTGATGCAGATTTTGTTCAGCTTTCGGGGGTTTATGGCCCCTTGAAACCCGTGGACCCCACGCCTATATACACTCAACTTGCTGCGATCTACCCCCCCCCCCCCCCCCCCACTTTGAAAAACTTTTCTTTGAGCCTGCATGTAACATGTAAGAATGGTGCATGGTGATGCAGATTTTTTTCAGCTTTCGGGGGTTTATGGCCCCTTGAAACCTGTGGACCCCACGCCTATATACACTCAACTCGCTGAGACCTAACTGATCCCCCACCCCCCCACTTTGAAAAACGTTTCTTGGAGCCTGCATGTAACATGTAAGAATGGTGCATGGTGATGCAGATTTTGTTCAGCTTTCGGGGGTTTATGGCCCCTTGAAACTTGTGGACCCCACGCCTATATACACTCAACTCACTGCGATCTAACTGATCCCCCACCCCCCACTTTGAAAAACGTTTCTTGGAGCCTGCATGTAACATGTAAGAATGGTGCATGGTGATGCAGATTTTTTTCAGCTTTCGGGGGTTTATGGCCCCTTGAAACCCGTGGACCCCACGCCTATATACACTCAACTCGCTGCGATCTAACTGATCCCCCACCCCCCACTTTGAAAAACGTTTCTTGGAGCCTGCATGTAACATGTAAGAATGGTGCATGGTGATGCAGATTTTGTTCAGCTTTCGGGGGTTTATGGCCCCTTGAAACCCGTGGACCCCACGCCTATATACACTCAACTCGCTGAGACCTAACTGATCCCCCACCCCCCACTTTGAAAAACGTTTCTTGGAGCCTGCATGTAATATGTAAGAATGGTGCATGGTGATGCAGATTTTGTTCAGCTTTCGGGGGTTTATGGCCCCTTGAAACTTGAGGACCCCAGGCCTATATACACTCAACTCACTGCGATCTAACTGATCCCCCACCCCCCACTTTGAAAAACGTTTCTTGGAGCCTGCATGTAACATGTAAGAATGGTGCATGGTGATGCAGATTTTGTTCAGCTTTCGGGGGTTTATGGCCCCTTGAAACCCGTGGACCCCACGCCTATATACACTCAACTCGCTGCGATCTAACTGATCCCCCACCCCCCCCACTTTGAAAAACGTTTCTTGGAGCCTGCATGTAACATGTAAGAATGGTGCATGGTGATGCAGATTTTGTTCAGCTTTCAGGGGTTTATGGCCCCTTGAAACTTGTGGACCCCACGCCTATATACACTCAACTCACTGTGATCTAACTGATCCCCCACCCCCCACTTTGAAAAACGTTTCTTGGAGCCTGCATGTAACATGTAAGAATGGTGCATGGTGATGCAGATTTTGTTCAGCTTTCGGGGGTTTATGGCCCCTTGAAACCCGTGGACCCCACGCCTATATACACTCAACTCGCTGGGATCTAACTGATCTCTCCCTCCCCCCCCCCCGCACTTTGAAAAACGTTTCTTTGAGCCTGCATGTAACATGTAAGAATGGTACATGGTGATGCAGATTTTTTTCAGCTTTCGGGGGTTTATGGCCCCTTGAAACCTGTGGACCCCACGCCTATATACACTCAACTCGCTGAGACCTAACTGATCCCCCACCCCCCACTTTGAAAAACGTTTCTTGGAGCCTGCATGTAACATGTAAGAATGGTGCATGGTGATGCAGATTTTGTTCAGCTTTTGGGGGTTTATGGCCCCTTGAAACTTGTGGACCCCACGCCTATATACACTCAACTCACTGCGATCTAACTGATCCCCCACCCCCCACTTTGAAAAACGCTTCTTGGAGCCTGCATGTAACATGTAAGAATGGTGCATGGTGATGCAGATTTTGTTCAGCTTTCGGGGGTTTATGGCCCCTTGAAACCCGTGGACCCCACGCCTATATACACTCAACTCGCTGCGATCTAACTGATCCCCCACCCCCCACTTTGAAAAACGTTTCTTGGAGCCTGCATGTAACATGTAAGAATGGTGCATGGTGATGCAGATTTTGTTCAGCTTTCGGGGGTTTATGGCCCCTTGAAACTTGTGGACCCCACGCCTATATACACTCAACTCACTGCGATCTAACTGATCCCCCACCCCCCACTTTGAAAAACGTTTCTTGGAGCCTGCATGTAACATGTAAGAATGGTGCATGGTGATGCAGATTTTGTTCAGCTTTCGGGGGTTTATGGCCCCTTGAAACCCGTGGACCCCACGCCTATATACACTCAACTCGCTGCGATCTAACTGATCTCTTCCCCCCCCCCCCCCACTTTGAAAAACTTTTCTTTGAGCCTGCATGTAACATGTAAGAATGGTGCATGGTGATGCAGATTTTTTTCAGCTTTCGGGGGTTTATGGCCCCTTGAAACCTGTGGACCCCATGCCTATATACACTCAACTCGCTGAGACCTAACTGATCCCCCACCCCCCACTTTGAAAAACGTTTCTTGGAGCCTGCATGTAACATGTAAGAATGGTGCATGGTGATGCAGATTTTGTTCAGCTTTCGGGGGTTTATGGCCCCTTGAAACTTGTGGACCCCACGCCTATATATAAACTCAACTCACTGCGATCTAACTGATCCCCCATCCCCCACTTTGAAAAACGTTTCTTGGAGCCTGCATGTAACATGTAAGAATGGTGCATGGTGATGCAGATTTTGTTCAGCTTTCGGGGGTTTATGGCCCCTTGAAACCCGTGGACCCCACGCCTATATACACTCAACTCGCTGCGATCTAACTGATCCCCCACCCCCCACTTTGAAAAACGTTTCTTGGAGCCTGCATGTAACATGTAAGAATGGTGCATGGTGATGCAGATTTTTTTCAGCTTTCGAGGGTTTATGGCCCCTTGAAACCTGTGGACCCCACGCCTATATACACTCAACTCGCTGAGACCTAACTGATTCCCCACCCCCCACTTTGAAAAACGTTTCTTGGAGCCTGCATGTAACATGTAAGAATGGTGCATGGTGATGCAGATTTTGTTCAGCTTTCGGGGGTTTATGGCCCCTTGAAACTTGTGGACCCCACGCCTATATACACTCAACTCACTGCGATCTAACTGATCCCCCACCCCCCACTTTGAAAAACGTTTCTTGGAGCCTGCATGTAACATGTAAGAATGGTGCATGGTGATACAGATTTTGTTCAGCTTTCGGGGGTTTATGGCCCCTTGAAACTTGTGGACCCCAGGCCTATATACACTCAACTCACTGCGATCTAACTGATCCCCCACCCCCCACTTTGAAAAACGTTTCTTGGAGCCTGCATGTAACATGTAAGAATGGTGCATGGTGATGCAGATTTTGTTCAGCTTTCGGGGGTTTATGGCCCCTTGAAACCCGTGGACCCCACGCCTATATACACTCAACTCGCTGCGATCTAACTGATCCCCCACCCCCCACTTTGAAAAACGTTTCTTGGAGCCTGCATGTAACATGTAAGAATGGTGCATGGTGATGCAGATTTTGTTCAGCTTTCAGGGGTTTATGGCCCCTTGAAACTTGTGGACCCCACGCCTATATACACTCAACTCACTGCGATCTAACTGATCCCCCACTTCCCACTTTGAAAAACGTTTCTTGGAGCCTGCATGTAACATGTAAGAATGGTGCATGGTGATGCAGATTTTGTTCAGCTTTCGGGGGTTTATGGCCCCTTGAAACCCGTGGACCCCACGCCTATATACACTCAACTCGCTGCGATCTAACTGATCCCCCACCCCCCACTTTGAAAAACGTTTCTTGGAGCCTGCATGTAACATGTAAGAATGGTGCATGGTGATGCAGATTTTGTTCAGCTTTCGGGGGTTTATGGCCCCTTGAAACTTGTGGACCCCACGCCTATATACACTCAACTCACTGCGATCTAACTGATCCCCCACCCCCCACTTTGAAAAAATGTTTCTTGGAGCCTGCATGTAACATGTAAGAATGGTGCATGGTGATGCAGATTTTGTTCAGCTTTCGGGGGTTTATGGCCCCTTGAAACCTGTGGACCCCACGCCTATATACACTCAACTCGCTGAGACCTAACTGATCCCCCACCCCCCACTTTGAAAAACGTTTCTTGGAGCCTGCATGTAACATGTAAGAATGGTGCATGGTGATGCAGATTTTGTTCAGCTTTCGGGGGTTTATGGCCCCTTGAAACTTGTGGACCCCACGCCTATATATACACTCAACTCACTGCGATCTAACTGATCCCCCACCCCCCACTTTGAAAAACGTTTCTTGGAGCCTGCATGTAACATGTAAGAATGGTGCATGGTGATGCAGATTTTGTTCAGCTTTCGGGGGTTTATGGCCCCTTGAAACCCGTGGACCCCACGCCTATATACACTCAACTCGCTGCGATCTAACTGATCCCCCACCCCCCAATTTGAAAAACGTTTCTTGGAGCCTGCATGTAACATGTAAGAATGGTGCATGGTGATGCAGATTTTGTTCAGCTTTCGGGGGTTTATGGCCCCTTGAAACTTGTGGACCCCACGCCTATATACACTCAACTCACTGCGATCTAACTGATCCCCCACCCCCCACTTTGAAAAACGTTTCTTGGAGCCTGCATGTAACATGTAAGAATGGTGCATGGTGATGCAGATTTTGTTCAGCTGTCGGGGGTTTATGGCCCCTTGAAACCCGTGGACCCCACGCCTATATACACTCAACTCGCTGCGATCTAACTGATCTCTTCCCCCCCCCCCCCCCCCCCACTTTGAAAAACTTTTCTTTGAGCCTGCATGTAACATGTAAGAATGGTGCATGGTGATGCAGATTTTTTTCAGCTTTCGGGGGTTTAGGCCCCTTGAAACCTGTGGACCCCATGCCTATATACACTCAACTCGCTGAGACCTAACTGATCCCCCACCCCCCACTTTGAAAAACGTTTCTTGGAGCCTGCATGTAACATGTAAGAATGGTGCATGGTGATGCAGATTTTGTTCAGCTTTCGGGGGTTTATGGCCCCTTGAAACCCGTGGACCCCACGCCTATATACACTCAACTCGCTGCGATCTAACTGATCCCCCACCCCCCACTTTGAAAAACGTTTCTTGGAGCCTGCATGTAACATGTAAGAATGGTGCATGGTGATGCAGATTTTGTTCAGCTTTCGGGGGTTTATGGCCCCTTGAAACTTGTGGACCCCACGCCTATATACACTCAAGTCACTGCGATCTAACTGATCCCCCACCCCCCACTTTGAAAAACGTTTCTTGGAGCCTGCATGTAACATGTAAGAATGGTGCATGGTGATGCAGATTTTGTTCAGCTTTCGGGGGTTTATGGCCCCTTGAAACCCGTGGACCCCACGCCTATATACACTCAACTTGCTGCGATCTACCCCCCCCCCCCCCCCCCCACTTTGAAAAACTTTTCTTTGAGCCTGCATGTAACATGTAAGAATGGTGCATGGTGATGCAGATTTTTTTCAGCTTTCGGGGGTTTATGGCCCCTTGAAACCTGTGGACCCCACGCCTATATACACTCAACTCGCTGAGACCTAACTGATCCCCCACCCCCCCACTTTGAAAAACGTTTCTTGGAGCCTGCATGTAACATGTAAGAATGGTGCATGGTGATGCAGATTTTGTTCAGCTTTCGGGGGTTTATGGCCCCTTGAAACTTGTGGACCCCACGCCTATATACACTCAACTCACTGCGATCTAACTGATCCCCCACCCCCCACTTTGAAAAACGTTTCTTGGAGCCTGCATGTAACATGTAAGAATGGTGCATGGTGATGCAGATTTTTTTCAGCTTTCGGGGGTTTATGGCCCCTTGAAACCCGTGGACCCCACGCCTATATACACTCAACTCGCTGCGATCTAACTGATCCCCCACCCCCCACTTTGAAAAACGTTTCTTGGAGCCTGCATGTAACATGTAAGAATGGTGCATGGTGATGCAGATTTTGTTCAGCTTTCGGGGGTTTATGGCCCCTTGAAACCCGTGGACCCCACGCCTATATACACTCAACTCGCTGAGACCTAACTGATCCCCCACCCCCCACTTTGAAAAACGTTTCTTGGAGCCTGCATGTAACATGTAAGAATGGTGCATGGTGATGCAGATTTTGTTCAGCTTTCGGGGGTTTATGGCCCCTTGAAACTTGAGGACCCCAGGCCTATATACACTCAACTCACTGCGATCTAACTGATCCCCCACCCCCCACTTTGAAAAACGTTTCTTGGAGCCTGCATGTAACATGTAAGAATGGTGCATGGTGATGCAGATTTTGTTCAGCTTTCGGGGGTTTATGGCCCCTTGAAACCCGTGGACCCCACGCCTATATACACTCAACTCGCTGCGATCTAACTGATCCCCCACCCCCCCCACTTTGAAAAACGTTTCTTGGAGCCTGCATGTAACATGTAAGAATGGTGCATGGTGATGCAGATTTTGTTCAGCTTTCAGGGGTTTATGGCCCCTTGAAACTTGTGGACCCCACGCCTATATACACTCAACTCACTGTGATCTAACTGATCCCCCACCCCCCACTTTGAAAAACGTTTCTTGGAGCCTGCATGTAACATGTAAGAATGGTGCATGGTGATGCAGATTTTGTTCAGCTTTCGGGGGTTTATGGCCCCTTGAAACCCGTGGACCCCACCCACGCCTATATACACTCAACTCGCTGCGATCTAACTGATCTCTCCCCCCCCCCCCCCCCCCCCACTTTGAAAAACGTTTCTTGGAGCCTGCATGTAACATGTAAGAATGGTGCATGGTGATGCAGATTTTGTTCGGCACTCCCCCCCCCCCCCCAAAAAAAAAAAAAAAAAAAAAAAATGATTTTACTCATTACGCAACTGACCGTTTTGCATATACTTCTGTCTTGTTGATATTGAAATATTAATATGTAAATGTACAATTCATAACCGTATCTAAATTTTCTTGTAATCTACTGTAGATATAAGACAATATTAGTCTCCGATGGCTGAGTAGACGTAGAGTCGTATAGTTTTATAGCTGTATAGACCCTAGGTGTACAAAATTATGGCACTTCGGCCCGCCCGCTGTAGTGTTGACGGGTTCTTCGATGGCGTAGTTGTATAGTTGTACGAATATTGGCCTGCTTACTCAGCTCAGCCAAAGTCCCGAGCAGCGCAGCTGCACTGTGTGTATGTGTATGTGTATGTGTATGTGTGTTGACTGAAGGCAGCTTGCAACTGAACTATCAGTCCAATGATTTTCTTGTGAAAACTTTCCTTTAGAAAATGATAATCGAAATTCAGTAAACATGGCCGTAATAATCACAAAATAAGCTTTGATTTCATACCTCCATTCACGAAAACTATATAAAAATCGCGGCAATCATGATGGAAATAGGTCTCTAAGTTTGGACGTCGACGGGAAGCCCCGTGTATCTCTTGTGCAGCGCAGCTACTACAAAGCACATCCTAGCTACAACAAAGCACATCCTATAGCAAGACGCTTTACTCTGGGTAATCCCGACCCTGTGCATCGTGCATTTAATACGCAACTTAATGTGAGTGGATGGTCATCGGTCGTGTGTCTACGGATGTAATGTTGAATATCCATGAGGTATCTCTGTCGTCACGCATATCATGCATTATGCATATCGCGTCTGTTTTTGCCCTGGACGTCGACACGGAGGAGGACCTCGGGCGGAGTATAGCCAATTCCACAGAGTAGACTCTCCCGCGGACGATGGCACCGGGCACCGGTTCCCCGAGGGAAGGGTTCAGGAGGAGATAGCTGCACCAACTTCGGCCGGCGATCTCATTAAAAAACAATAGAATACAAAGGCTTGCGGAGACGTCATGCCCCCCGCGGAGTCTTAGCGTATTACTATTATAGACTAGCAGGACCCGCGGAAATCCGCGGGATTCTAGAGGGGGGCGGGGGGTGTAAATAGATATATAGAGACTGTCTAAATTAAAACCACCAAGAACTTTATTTGCCATTCAGGCCATTAAAAAATATACATGTTTAGCGTCCCCGCCCGCTTCCTTTTTGGGGGCCGCCTCCTATTTTTTTTTTTGAAATTTTTTGAAATTTTTTTTTTTTTTTTTTAGGGGCCGCCTCCTATTTTTTTTTTTTGATTTTTTTTTTTTGATTTTTTTTTTTTTTTTGAAAGAAAAAAAACATGAAAAGCACTGCTAAAATGTATTTCTGATTTAAAAAAAAAAAAAAAAAAAATCTCGGCCGCCATCTTGAAAAAAAAGGCCTCCTCCCATTTTTCTAAAAAACAGGACGCTATAAGCATGTTTTTTTTTTAATTTGGACTTATATTAAATTTTAAAAAAAAAACCAACTGTACCGGTAGTTATTCTTTAAGCCACTGGAACTGCGTAGAGTTCTGTAGAGTGGCGTACCGACTACGCAGAAATTAGGCTGCGTATTAATGGGAAAAAAGTCCCTGCGTAGGTTATGCGTAGGTTATGCGTAGGCTGGCGTACGGGTTTGCTTATGGTTGCTTACTGTGTTGAAAGCTTTTACTGCTTTGTCGATCTGGCGTAGGGTAGCGTACTGTTGCGTAGGCATGTAGCGTAGTGTTGCGTAAAAAGACGTACTTTCTGAGTCAAGTTTCTATGCCTAAAGTACGCGAAAAAAATTAAACATGTTGAATTGTTTTTGTTCATCTTGCGTACCCCTTTCCGTCCCTCAGCATATAGTAACGTAGGCCAGCGTAGGTGGTACGCAACACTACGCAACTCTACGTATTGACCCACGCCAATTAGTGACCCGCAGGTGTCACAAATAAAGTATTAAAAAAATGCTCATCTGACCCTAATTAAACGCCTAAAACCCCCAAGCTTTCGGGGGTTTATGGCCCCTTGAAACCCGTGGACCCCACGCCTACACTCAACTCGCTGCGATCTGATCTCTCCCCCCCCCCCCCCCCCCCCCACTTTGAAGAACGTAACCCCCTGAACTTTTGGGGGTTTATGACCCCTTGAAACCCATGGACCCCACGCCTATATTATATATACACTCAACTCAGGACCCGCGGAAATCTGCGGGATTCTAGAGGGGGGCGCAGGCAAAAAATTAAGTTTTTCATTTCTGGGGCTCCATTTCAAATTTTCGGAAAATTTTCGGGGGCTACTTTTTCAACTTTCGGGGGCTCTTTTTTCTGGGGCTACTTTTTCATTAATTCATAAAAGGATAGGCCTACACTTTGTTGAGATTTGTTTAGTAGGCTAAGGTCATAATTGCCTATTTAAAAAAAAAAAACATTTTTCTAGTTCAATAACTAAGTTTTCATGCATTGATTTGATGCAAGAACTGTAACATAATAATAGACCCTAGATTGTGATTATTTCTGACCATGAATTTCGATAATCATTTTTCAAAGTAAAATTTTCATAAGAAAATCAGACAGTCGTTTAAAAACGTAGACATTAGTAATACTTTTACTAATTCTAAGCTCAGGTTTCGTAAATCTATTCACGAAACTATATTGAAATCGCGGCAATAATGATGCAAACCAACAGATAACAATTTCAAAGTGTCAAATCTCTTCGACTCGAGCTCAGCTGAACTCACACACACTTCAGCGTAACTCCAGCAAGATCGAACACCGGCGCCGCAGGCGTCGGACGCCTGCGGTGCCCGGTGCCGGTGCTGGAGCTTCCCGAGCAGCGCAGAGCTCTGCACTGTGTGTTGAATGAAAGCAGCTTGCGACTGAACTGTCAGTCCATTGGTTTTCTTGTGAAAACTTTCCTTTAGAAAATGATAATCAAAATTGAGTATACATGGCCGTAATAATCACAAAATAAGCTTTGATTTCATACCTCCATTCACGAAAACTATATCAAAATCGCGGCAATCATGATGGAAATAGGTCTCTAAGTTTGGACGTCGACGGGAAGCCCCGTTCATCTCTTGTGCAGTTATACATGCAAAGCACGTCCTAGCTACAACAAAGCACATCCTATAGAAAGATACCTAACACGGGGTAAGTCATACCCATTCAGCGTGCATTTAATACGCAACTTAATGTGAGTGGATAGTCATCGGTCGTGTGTCTACGGATGTTATGTTGAATATCCATGAGGTATCTCTGTCGTCACGCATATCGTGCATTATGCATATCGCGTCTGTTTTCGCCCTGGACGTCGACACGGAGGACGACCTCGGGCGGAGTATAGCCAATTCCACAGAGTAGACTCTCCCGCGGACGACGGCACCGGGCACGGGTACCCCGAGGGGAGGGTTCAGGAGGAGATAGCTGCACCAACTTCGGTCGGCGATCTCATTAAAAAACAATAGAATACAAAGGCTGGCGGAGACGTCGCGCCCCCCGCGGAGCCTTAGCGTATTACTTATAGTGATAACTTAGGATCATAATGGTAGGCTTGGTTAGATGTAGTAAAGGTAGTCAAATGCATATTATATATTCAGCTTTACAAAAGAAAATAACTCAATCTTGTTTATATCTTGCACTCTACAGTCAGACTGCAAGCATATGCTAATGAGGTTTTACAGTGAAGCTTCTCGATCGCGATCTTGAATAATTTACTTCCAATTTAAATAATATGAGCGTGATTTTTAAGATAAAGACCAGTTATGGTCATGCAATTGTATTGTGAAAGAAACTTTTTGGAATTGATCAGAAAAGGTTGATCATCTAGCATATAAGTATTGGTGTGTACTGCAAGGTTCTGGAATCATCAAAATGATAAGAAATTTGGCCCAGTCTTGGTAAAGTTACAAGCACTGTACACAGAAAGATGTATATGGGACTACGCGACACATGCATGCGCGACATGTGCGTTATATCTATCAGGTCCAAATAGATATAATATTTTACCAAATATATCAATTAGTAGGCGGTTTCTCGGCAAAATTTGTATCATTACGTATTAGTCAAAACATATTCTTTCACATGATTGGTAATAAAAGCTTCCATTTCATTTTTTGAGAGGGGGGCGTTTTCAAAACTGGTCTTTATCTTTAAGGGTTATTTTCAGCGTCCTGCTTTTGTGACGATAGACAGCATTATGTTAAGTTGTCATGGCAGAATGGAATAACAGAAGGCAATGACAAAGAAAGTTTCATTTTCTTATCCTTAAAATGAGAACAAAATCATTAAAAATGATTAATTTTAAGGATAAAAATCAGAGATCGGAACGAACAACCCCATGCATTGCTCATTACGTATTCAAGCACCAATTGTTAATGCATACATATTCAATAAATGTTATTTATCACACGCTGCAAATTGACTGTATGATACACATTTCTACCTCGGGGAAATCTATTATAACATTACTGCAGGTGCATATTATACAGAAAAACACAAATACAGAAAAAATAACAATGACAGATTTAGTACATCGTTCATGTTACACAAGATATAATACAAAATATCTGAATAAACCAAGTAACTGTATCTATAAAGATTCATTTAAACACATTTTGCTTTTGTTCTATAAACTGTCAATCTTGACCTCGTTCTTTAACTATCAAAAATTTAGAGTAAGCATTGGCTACAAAACCTTTTGCATTTCCTAATATGCACTACTTTGATAAACTCATAATTTCAGATCTTTCTTTAAACCAACTTGACTTTCCTTCAAACAAATTACTGTCAATTTGCATGAACAAAAATAACTAGATATCCTTATCGTGAATCCATACACAAGCTTGATTATTCAGATCAATCTGCAGAGCATAAATTTGTTCTAAAACCTCAAATTGGATTGTCACTTTAGATGTATTGTATGACCTTCCACTGACTTTGACAGGTGCTTAATTTGCATATTTCTGCTCACCTATGTCTATAAAAAACTGTCTTTGAAAATGTCTTTATTCAATTAAACACTGTTTGATGAATTCAACTTAAATATATGACTTGCTCTAAAACTATGCAACCGAGAATTGTTTTAACCACAGGGTTTTTCTAGTAATAATCTAGATATTACACTCTATACAAACTCTATCGCCCATGTCACGCCGTCTTCTATTATAATGAAATAATAGAATCGAGCTCCGAGTGAAATCAGGTTTTTGTATTGGTCCGCTAGCTATGACTTCCACTCGGGGAGGGGTTAGTTCAAATATTGACTACTGTACGTATCCGTGTATGAAATTATATTATTAAAATATAAAATACAAACAAACAAATCCAGAAATAAAGTGCTTGGACACGATTTAAATTACGATGTCACTTGGAAATTATTTAATTAATATAAATGACAAATCTCATTCATCAAATCAGAATGATAAAAATAATACAACTTATATATAAATGTCAATAAATATAATTGCAAAGTATTCTTTAGGGTAAAAGGGCGACTTATTTCTTACTTAATTAATTACAGTCTAACGGGGAAGGGAAGGTATTGGTTAAGGGAAATGAGGTTAGTAATGATGGCCACTTATCTTCGCGTATATTTTGATCGCGGACTCGAGCATGGGACGGATGTGACTTGGAGGAAACTGGAACTTGACGAGTACGGGAACGGAGCTAGACGTTACTTGGAGGACTGGAAGTTGACTTGGACAAAACGGGAATGTGACTTGGACGAAACTGGAACTTGACTTGGAGGAAACTTGAACTTGACTTGAATGAAATAGGAATGTGACTTGGACGAAACTGGAACTTGACTTGGAGGAAATAGGAATGTGACTTGGACGAAACTGGAACTTGACTTGGAGGAAACTGGAACTTGACTTGGATTTAACTTTGATGATTTCTTGAAAGTCCTTTAGCTTAATTAACGTTAAAGCTTTGTTGCAATTTAACTGTTGTTCTCCGCTGAAATGGTCACAACCTAACACTGTTACACGTTGTGAAACTGTTGCTTTGAATTTCCCAAAGTCCGAACTTGCACACTGGATCTTGAAGGGCGAATAATTATTAGTAGATGAAATTAGAAGAAGTTGGGATTCCAGGTGAGGAGAGGGGGAATCTAAGTGAAGGGTTCAGCTGAGGGGGGATCCAAGTTAGGGGGATTCCAAGTCATCAGGTTCTGGTTCTGGTGGGCTACTGCATAAACTCCTCAGCTGGGATGTAACATGCAGGCGCAGTCGACTGAGCATAGTATCCTATATTTAATTTCTGAAGTGGGCTCTAGCAATTATTTCGCCCATGTAAACATTCATGCAAACTACTTTTATACCTCATTAAACAATTATACCCGGCTTTTCCTCGGATCATCTTATTGGCCATTACTTTTAAAGGGGGAAGGGGTCTAATCTAATCTTAGACTTTACTATATTGGTTTGAGGTCACCACTCATGGCCAAAGACACAGTCCTTTGAAGTGTTCTTCAAAGAGCCTAGCTATTTCAAAGAATAGTCACAAAGCATGAATGACCACAAAGAGCCCATCTGATATCTATCCCCTTTCATAGAGCTTAATCTCCTTTATTACAGATTTATGAATGGCATTAACAGGATGGATTAATACTGTGAATGGCAATAGGGTCATAAAGGCTATACCCCAGAGTGGGAACAAGATAGCTTCAATAGATGGAGACATACCAGCACATTTTATAAATACATCTATAACCAGACAAAGAAAGATACAGCAGAAAGAGACAAAGATAAAGAGAGATAGAGAAAAAGAGAGGGAGATAAAGAGAGAGAAAGAGAGGGAAAGAGAGGGAGAGAGAGAGGGGGGGTCACATGGTTTAAAGGGAGATAACTCTACTTCGCTACAAAACCATTATTATTATTATCATCACCATCATCACCATTATGATTTTTCAGTGGAAGAGTCCAAGTTGATGTACCAGTGTCTCTTGGAAGGCATTGATCTTCAATCACCCAGTCCCTTGGATAGGATTTAAAGCTGTGGGTTCACGAGTTCCTCATTTACGAGCTTCTATTTGCTTTTACCGGTAGATGACTTACCAATCATCAATATTTCCATGTTGGAGTATTACTAAACTTGTTTTTCATTTACTGTACGATTTCAGATTTGCCACCAGTTGAAAGTGGAGCCGACTTAGTCACTAAACCAGCAGCAAGCGAAATCGCCATGAGAACTCAGTCATTAAAGCTGAATTGCATTGCTTATGGATAGTAAGTATATGCTTTAAGGTTTACCCTCTATCCCCTCTCTCTCTCTCTCTCTCTCTTCCTTTTCCTATTACATTGCTTTAGTTGAAGACAAATTTCCCCTTTCTTTAATTTTTCCAACTTCCCTCTTCCATAAGGGAGATATATTTTTCCCTACTTTTCTGGCATATACATGTTATTTAACAATATTGGTACACATTCTAAAAAAGTTTCAATTCTAATGGCTCAAAGAAATAATTGTAGGGCATAACATAGTGAATATACCATTTTTACAATGCAATCAAATTTAAAGCACAACTCTTTGGTAAGTGTCATGTTACAAATTATTCAATTCACCTATTTTGAGTAATTGTATTTCAATAATCGGAATGAAATTTGCATACATTAGTTGTTTGTGGGACAAACATGGTTTGTCCTACCTAACAACACGTAATGTGTGCAATTCGCATGCTGACTATTGAAATAATTTATAACAAGCCACTTGACAAAGATTTGTGCATTAAATTTGATTACATTACAAAAATGGCCTATCGCCTGAAAATATGTATCTCTCTCTCATCTCTCTCTCTCTCCCTGTCTCTTTATCGCTTTCTCCCTTCCTCTCTGTCTCCAGCCCAACCCCTGTAATCACATGGAAGCGAGGAGAGGAGCAGCTACAGTCTGGAGGACGAGTATCTATCCAAGAATTCGGGCAGGAGCTGGCCATCTTCGCTGTCGAGAACAGTGACGAGGGAACGTATACATGTGTTGCATCAAACTCAGGAGGAGATGATGAATTCAGCACAGTAGTTACTGTGGAATGTAAGTTGAAAGTCAAATAATGATGTACCGGTATACAAAAATAAATTCATGATTGTAAATGCTTAGTTTAATACTATATCCTGATAGTAGTAACAACATCTGTGCTTTTATAAAGTCTTACTCTGTCCAGTGAATAGGATACAATGTTAGTAGTTGTGTATGGACACCTTCTGTAGAAGTCCATTTCATTTTCTTCTACTCTGTTATATATTGAACCAGTTGCATAAGTGGTGTGGGATATGAATACTTTTTAAGGGTCCAATTGACTTTACAGGAAATGAAGTATTACAGCGATATCATAAAGATCATGAAATTGAGTAAATGTTTCTCTTTTATAAAACATTTAACCAAACCACTTTGTTACTTTTCTCTTCATTTTTGCTTATTTAGCTGCGCCATATTTCCCAGCCCCACCCTCCGATGAAACCAAGGGACCTGGTGAATCAGTAGACATTGAATGCCGTTCTGAGGGTGTTCCAGCGCCCACTGTCGATTGGCTTGTTAACGGACAACCTTGGGCTGATTTTGAATGTAAGAGTAGCTATAGGGCTTTCCATTTCACTGTGGAACCAAGAGGACTTCCTCTGTTCTGGCTGAAGTTTTATTTATTATTAATGTTAAAAGAACAGTTTGTCTGTTCAGATACAGAAGGGCGTTATTTTAAAGTATATGAGTTAACACCCTTCTAGCTTCAAAGAGATGAATTCATCCTATTTTGTATGATACAAATTATGTTATGATATTGAAAGTTAAAAATAGACTGAAGTTAAAGTGATAAGTATAGGTAGCAAAGTACCAGTAGTACTAATAAAGGGCCTCTCCTATCAAAATGTGCTTAAAATTGAAGAAAAACATGTAGAAGAGTTTTTGATGGAGATTCCTAGTATGAAAATTGTTTTTCTTAGAAATCACCAATAATTCTGGAATCTAGCTTACGCGCCGCTCAGCACAGCAAAAGTGTATCTTATTTGACAAAAAAATTATTTGACAGCTTATTCGACACAAATTTCATTTGTCACATTCGCCAAAATGTTATTCAACAAATTTGACAAGATTTTATTGACATGTAGGCTAGGCATGCAGCGCAGTGCAGCACAGCTAGCTAGCTCACGCCATCAAGTAGTATACAGTGACGAAATTGTGATAATGATGGATCGGAAGATTGGTAATGTGACAAAGTATTTTCTTTCTACTTTGACAGCCAACAGTGATACAGAAAGATGGGAAGTGGTGACTGGAAACCCCCAGTTAGCAACCATTTCTATCACAAACCTACAAACAACGGACAGCAATGTGTTCCAGTGTATAGCTACCAACATGTACAAAGAGGAACTCACCAGTGTTGTACTCAATGTATTTCGTGAGTATTCATTTTACCTTGGTCACTTTGAAATCTGCCCCAAATTCTTAACAAGAATATATTGCAAGTTTTCACAAGGCATGTCTAAGACTTCACCTGAGTGATTTCAGATCAATCAATCACTCATTTTTTTCAATATCTCTTGTAGTAATGTGATATTTGCTATATATATCCATCAGAAACTTGTCTGGACGAAAAAGTGCTATACTGCCCTCTCCGGCAGAATAAAGTAAGCTTAGAAACGAGCATAATGGCGTAGCTGTATTCATTACTGTATAAGCTGTTATTTTCGCGAGGGTTTTATTTTCGCGATTTTCGCGAATTGCAAATTATCGCGAAATTATCAACACGCGAAAATATTTCCACTGCCTGAACGCCCGCCGCACAAGTAAGCAACGTCACACAGTACTAGTACATGTGCTTTCAAAAGTACGTCATCGCCACTAGCGGGAATTCCCTATAGTGGGGTTTCCCATATTGGCATTAACGAGCGCCCTATGTGCTGATGCAGTGCTTGTAGTGCGAGTGCGATGCGATGCGATGCTGTGCAATATGTTTTGTGTATGCATGTCGCACAAGCTAACTCTGGTCAGGGAGGTGTGTCTTCTCCGATAGCTTTGTGTATGGTATGTGTAGCATGGCGTGTAGGCATGGCGTAGTGAATTAATACGGAAGTACAGTACAGTACTTAGTACTGCAAAAGTGTCATTCGCGAAAGCAACGACCCGCGAAAATGTCTCTTAGCCTGTCATTCGCGAAAATATCTGTACGCGAAAATATCAGCTTATACAGTATATGATTGTGAGCAGAGTATGATGGATGCACAGTTACCTTCGTATTTATGGACAAATAAGATACGACATTTGGCGACGAGGATGAACAGGTATTGTTCTTTATTGATTGAGAAACCTAACTTGCTGTAACTGTTAACTTTTCGATCAGTGATTTTGTGCTAGCTGCCTAGCTAGCTGTGCCTGATGTGACTGTATGCCTGCTCCTGTGCCTGTGTCGTAGTTGTGCAACACCTCAGTTAGTCCGTTAATCATTCGCCAGTGCTGGTTTCTCGTCATCATGGAAAGTGGTAGCTAGCTACCAATGTTTCCATCATTCGACGCCGAATTAGATCGTCCTGATTTTGCTACACGTTGGACGAAGTGGCTGGCCCGCCTTGAGAACTAATTATTCGTTGCTCTAAATATCACGGACGACAAGCGTAAGAGAGCCCTTCTCCTGCACTATGCTGGTACATGAAATTTTTTGTGCTGAGTCTTCAAGTCAAGCTAGACCTGCTGACACCGCCTCCACCTCATCTACCACATCTACAATCGGCCCACACTGTTCTTACGCAGGGACTGTACGTGTTTTGACAACGTACTTTGCCCCCAAAAGCAATATTCAGATGGAGATGTATGTTTTTCGCTCTTGTAAACAAAAGCCTGGACAGAGCTTAGAGGCTTACGTCACTGAGCTGAGAGCACTTGCCCAAACGTGTAAGTTTCATAATGCTAACAGTGAAGTTCTCAGCCAGCTCATACAGCACTGTTCTTCTTTACGTTTTTGCAGACTGGCGCTCCGTGAACAAGATAAGAGCCTAAGTGACATTTTGGCCATGGGTAGACTTCTCGAACAATCAGATGCGCAGGCCAAATTGATGGAGGACGGCCCTGCAACCGTGAAGGCTATCCAGACCGCCAAGCCCCGGTTTCAGTCACAGAAGCGTCCTTCGAAGCGCAGATCAACAGGCATCTGTAATTATTGTGGTGGTCAGCTCCCCCACAGTTCAGACTGTCCTGCTCGAGGCAAAACATGCAACTTTTGCCTCAAGAAAGACCATTTTGAGTGTGTATGCCAGACAAAAGCGAGATCACAGCAGAGCCAACACGTCAAGTCTGTCAGCACGGCTCCTGCAGACACTGACCGCAACTCACCTGTGTCTTCTTCTTCTTCTTCAAAATAATCTGCCTCCTTCACTGCTGAAGATTCTTGCAGATGTGTGCGAGTGCATGTGTGTGGCGACATGGGGATGCCCAGGTGTGCAGGTGAGAGGTGTATATATACATAGTGCCAGTAAAAAAATTGCCGGAATTTACTTCCCCCCGGTCTTTAGTTGTCGCTGGAAGGCTTCTACTGATGGAGCCAGGACAACCTCAAGAGGGAGAGCGTTCCACTGTCGAACAGTGCGAGGAAAGAAGGAGTGAATATGTTGCTCTGTTCGTGACTGCATGACACGATAACAGTAAGGACGAGACGATCTTGTAGTTCTTACGACTGTTGCCGGTTGGATGTAGTGGTGGATGTCAAAGTCAACCAAAGAGTGGTGCATCTTGTACAGTAAGGTGAGACGTTGATGCTCTCTTCTCTCCTGGAGGGAGGTCCATCCAAGTTGACTCAGCATTTCAGAGACGCTAGATGTATGATGATAGCGGTTGAGAACATACCTCGCTGCTCGTCTCTGGACCATCTCCAACTGGTTTACACATCTGATGGTGTGTGGATCCCAGACAGCACTCCCGTACTCAAGAAGAGGGCGATCGAGAGCCTGGTCTCAACCCCCTGCAGAATTGTCTTCTGACGAATATTGCTATGCTCTTCAGGAGGAAACGGTTTCAGGGGTGACATTACAGGTGACATTGATGGTGGAGCATGTACCCATCCCCTTCTTGGTAGACACTGGTACTACTGTTAACATTATCGACGGGACTGCTTATGAGTTGCTAGGTAAGCCGGTACTCCTGCCACGTCCTGGATCGCGTCTCGTACCGTATGGCTCTGCAAAGGCCCTCCCACTCCTTGGGAAATGCAACTTATAGGTAGAGAGAGATGGCAACACACATAGCTTCATCTTCAACGTCGTTGCTGGCAGATATGGATGTCTTCTAAGCTGCAACACCTCCCAGGCCTTGGGATTCGTACAACTTGCATGCAGTGTGACAGATTACAAGGGTCGTTTCCCTATGCTCTCTAAGGGAATTGGCAAACTCAAGGACAGGCAGTTCCTCCTGCATGTTGACAAGACTGTCCCGCTGGTGGCCATCACTAATCGCCGCACGCCCTTTCACATTCGAGAGAAAGTCGCAGCACAGCTGGACAGGCTGCTCGAAGAAAATGTTATAGAGGATGTCATAGGAGAGCTAACGCCATGGGTTTCTCCAATCGTTACGTCTCCGAAGAAAGATGGCTCTATTCGCCTATGTGTCGACATGCGAAAGCCCAACAAAGCAATTCAGCGTGAGAGGCATTTCATGCCAACTGTCAATGAGTTGCTAAGTGACTTCAACGGTGCAAAGGTCTTCAGCAAGGTTGACCTTCGAGCCAGATGTCACCAACTAGAATTAGCTCCAGAGTCTCGCTATATCACAACATTTGCAACATATTGTGGTCTCTATCACTTCAAGCGCCTTAACTTTGGAATATCGTCTGCAAGCGAGATTTTCCAGGAAGCAATTTGCGATGTAATACGTGACATCAAAGGTGCAAAGAATATAAGGGATGACATCCTCTGCTTTGGCAATGGTAGCAACGCTCAAGCTGATCATGATCGTGCAGTCCATGAAGTACTGACAAAGCTTCAGCAGAGTGGTCTAACTGTCAACTGGAACAAACGTGAGTTTGGTGTACGCCGCATCAAATTCTTTGGTTTGATCTTCTCGAACCAAGGGGTTTCGCCAGATCCGAAGAAAATTGCAGCTGTCAAGGAAGCTGCTCCCCCTTCCAACTCTGCAGAAATGCGTAGTTTACTCGGCTTGCAGAACTACAGTGCACGCTTCATCAAAGACTACGCTTCGCTGAGCGAGCCACTCCGACGTCTGACAGTGAAAGATGCAGAAAGGGTGTGGCATGATGAACAGCAAGAAGCATTCAACTCGCTGAAGTCCGAGCTTGTGGCTTCTACTGTCATGGCCTATACTACGATCCTACAGGAGACATCGAGATCATCACTGATGCTAGCCCATGCAGTTGGTCTCGGGGCAATTCTTTCTCAGCATGACAAGCCTGTAGCATTTGCAAGCCGTGCCTTGAGCCATGCTGAATCTCGCTATAGTCGGACGGAACACGAAGCTCTCGCCGTCGTATGGGCTTGTGAGCATTTTGATTTGTATGTCCGCGGAGCACCGCAGTTTACCGTTATTACTGATCATAAGCCTTTGCTTCATGTGTGGGATAAGCCGAAGCCTCCTCTTCGTCTCGAAAGATGGGGATTGCGATTACAGCCCTACAAGCTATGCATCAAGTATCGCCCAGGTCACGACAACCCAGCAGACTACATGTCGCGTCATCCACGATCAACTACTTCCCCTGCTGACCAACGCTCGCAGGAACTCGCAGAGAAATATGTGTGTTTTGTTGCGCAGACGTCAACACCGTTTGCGATTACCCTGAGCGAAATCGCAGAAGCTTCCTTTGCTGACAAAACCCTCATGAAAGCTATTGAGTTTACGCGTAGCGGGCGTTGGCATGATTTTGCAAGTGTCAACCAGCCCAATATTGATATTCGTGAGCTACAAGAGTATCGCAATGTGAAAGATGACTTCACGTGCTACAACGACAATGTATTGCTACGGGGAAAACGCATTGTGGTGCCTGCAGTTCTTTGTGATCGCGTGATGTCAATCGCGCATGAAGGTCATCAGGGAATTTCACGAACTAAATCACTCCTCCGTTCAAAGGTGTGGTTCCCCGGAATGGACACCAAAGTCGAAACCACTATTCGGCTTTGTCCAGCTTGTCAGGCAGTCCAGGATACGCGCACGCCTCTTGAACCTCTACGAATGTCCAGTATGCCTCCTGGTCCATGGCAGCACGTCAGTATGGATTTCTGTGGACCTCTTCCTACAGGCGACTATCTCATGGTCCTAATCGACGAGGTTCTCACACTATCCGGTAGTTGAGATTGTGAAGTCGGTTTCCGCGTCAATTGTTATACCTGTCCTAGATAAAGTTCTCTCTGTGTTTGGCTTTCCAACAGTTCTTAAATTCGACAATGGTAGCCCGTTTAACTGGGGTGCATTCACGCTATATGCCAAACACAGCGGTTTCGCACAACGACGTATCACCCCTCTCTGGCCCCGAGCCAATTCGCAAGCAGAAGCTTTCAATAAGCCTCTGATGAAAGCAGTCCGAGCAGCGTGTCTTGAACAGCAGAATTGAAAACAACGGATGTTTGTCTTCCTTCGCCAGTATCGCGCAACCCCTCACACATCAACGGGAGTATCTCCTTTCCAGCTGATGTTCGGTCACGTTCCATTTACACGCCTCCCGAATGTACCTCCCGCAGACATCAGTTGCCATAGCAATGACAACCAACTCGATCATCAGCGAGTACTCGAGAAAGCACTTACGAAGGATGAAGTAGCGAAGTCGAAGCAGAAGCAGTACGACGACAAAAGACAGCGAACACGCGTGAGCGATATCACCATGGGTGACTACGTTCTACTTCGACGCGATAAGCGAGGAGAAAAGTTCTCCACCCCCTTTGTTCCTAACCCCATGATTGTTATCGCGAGAAAAGGGAACATGATCACAGCTGAAACATCTGATCGCCGAGTTACACGCAATGCTTCATTCTTCAAGAAGGTACCGTTTTGCAGTTCTCCCTTTGCCCCTGAGGCAGATGTCGATAACGATGACGAGGACATTCTTATTCCAGGACATCGCTATGATGTTCCCCCTGCCCCTAACATTCATTCCCGACATCCTGCCCCCTCCAGTCGCCCTTTTCGTACCCGGCGACGGCCTCGGTATTTGACAGATTATGTCCCATTGAACTATATTTTGGTTCCTCCTCCGTGACAGTACCCATAGCGTTTTGGTTATATGTATGTTTTGGATGAAATGCCTTCATCTCAGTAACTAGTTTGACCCCAAACCCCCCTATGATTGTTTATGCATTTTGTCATTCTGATGTTTGTATTTAATCTTTTAATACTGCTTCGCATCTACCATGCACCAGTTCCACTCCATCACACTGATTAATACGGAATGTGTTTTTTCTAAATTCTTTTTCAAGCAATTTTCAGTTGTGAATTTAATGATGCAACAGTCTATTTTTTTATAGAGATACTGTTCGAATGATGATAATTATTTTGATATGTTTGTCATTATTGTTTATTGAAAAGGGAGAGAGGAAGGATGGAAAGGAGAGAGGAAAATTTTGTTGATTAATGTCTATGCACGAACTGAAAAAAAGAACAAAGATGTGTTCTATGAACGTCTATCTAGATGTATAAGAAATGTTGACAAATTAGATTCCTATGCATTGATTATTGGTGGTGACTTTAATTGTGTTAACGATGCGTCGTTTGATACTGTAGGATGTAGAACAGTTTACAAACAGCCTAAAGAATATATAAAGTTACTGAAAAAATATGGTATGATTGATATTTGGAGAAAAATGCATAGAGATATAAAACAATTTACATATCGAAATACTCATTTAAACATGGCGTCGAGAATTGACTTTTGGATAGTGCAAAGAAACTTTAAGGAATTTGTACAGCGCACATGTATAAAACCCATATCTATGTGTCCAGATCATTGTGCTATTACCATAGAGATTATGATATCTGGCTTCTCCAGAAGATCATCGTATTGGAAGTTTAACAACTCCTTGTTAAAGAATGAGGAATATAAAATTGGTGTTAGAAATGTTATCCGGAACGTGACATTTGAACATAGGACAGAGTCTGACACTAGTTCGCAGTTTGTGTGGGACATGTGTAAATTAAAGATTCGTGATTATACTATTATGTTTTCCAAAAAAATGAAATTTAACGAAAGGAAAGTCTTATTTGAGTTAGAAAAGAAATTTGAAAGATTGCACGATCAAGTATGCAACGGAAGAAAAGAACGAGAAGAAGAGTTGACCAGTGTAAAAATGGAGTTAAATGCGTATTACAAATATTTATGTGATGGTGCTAGAGTTAGAGCAAGGGTAACTCTGTTTGAAGAAGGGGAAAGTAATTCCAAATATTTTTTAGGCTTAGAAACAAGAAACGGTGCAAAACGATCAATCTCTTGTTTAAGGATTGGGGGAAAGTTTGAGTACGACAAGGACAAAATCTTAAAGTTTATTGAGAAGTTTTACTCAAGACTCTATAGGTCAAATGAGTGTAATGAAGAATTAATAGATTCATACATGACAGAAGTAGAAATACCACGTCTAAATAGACACGAAGCAGATGCATGCGAAGGGCTCGTTACAATGAAAGAGATTACTGAAGCGATAACAAGTATGAAACCTAATAAAGCACCAGGGTTCGACGGTTTAAGCGTAGAATTTTATAAAGAATTTTGGTCAGAAGTAAACGATCTGGTTCTTCATAGTTTGAACAAGTCTTTTGAGAAAGGACACTTAAGTTATTCACAAAGGAAAAGCGTTATTACTTTATTGTTTAAAGGTGGAGATAAACAGGAACTTGACAATTGGAGACCAATAACTCTTTTAAATATAGACTACAAGATATTAGCGATGGTTTTGACCAAAAGGTTACAAAATGTGTTAGCAGACATTATTAATGAAGATCAAGTAGGCTATTTAAAGGGTAGAAGCGGTATTTATAATGCTAGACTAGTTCAAGACGTGGTTGACTACCATCATTTAACGGCTAAAGATGGGGCAATTATTTTCACAGATTTTAGAAAAGCTTTCGACTCGTTGGAATGGATATACATTGACAAGTGTTTGCAGTTATATGGTTTTAGGCAATCCTTTCGGCAATGGATTGGATTGTTATATTCAAATCCAAGCTTATCAGTTACAGTAAATGGATGGTTTACTGGTAATATTAAACCATCTAGAGGCATAAGGCAAGGTTGTCCCCTGTCTGCCCTACTTTTTATCCTGAGTGTCGAAGTTTTAAAGTTGATACTCTAAGACAATCCCAAATACTGAGATAATTACATAAATAGAAAGCTTTTAACCCCCATAATAACACCAAATGGTGTCCACCCGACAAAACAAGTTTAGAATAATGAATTTATTCGAGTAAACTCTACCAAAATATCTAAGTCTGAAACCCGGAAGTGCACGTAGAGTCGGGCCTCTATCCGTGACGTCACGAACGGGAGTCATGGGCTCAGTGAGAGTGAATGGCAGTGATATCCCTACGTAAATGCTATCCTGTCAGAGCTTAGATTTGTTGTTGTTAAGGAGTATATTTGATGGATTTTCTGTTTTCATTTGAATGAAGAATAACGAAGCAACATTTTCCAGTCGCTGATTTCTTTTTATATCCTCATATTCACCTATTTGGTAGAGATTTAAGACGAGTTTACTGCTTAGGAATTAAAGTTAAATCGTGCACTTATGAATAGGCGGATGCATTATAATTATTGTCATCAGATGAACATGAGCAGTTTTGTAAAAAGAATAGGTCTAGAACTATGATAGTACTTATCATAGATGTGTGTGACTGCCTCAAAAAAGGATACAGTACCAGTTAAACATTTTATGTTGTAAAATATCAAACTTGAACGAGATCATGCAAGCGCGCTTCCTCTATAATATTTTGGCGAGTGATGCGGCTCTTGCATGAACGTACGTGGAGCGAGCAGAATCGGGAGGTAAGACCAAGCCGCTGCTCTAGGCGCTGCTTACTTGTGATGGAACGTACGTGCGCTAGTTATATGTTTATCGGCAATTGCAAGAGAATGAAAGCGACGTTGCCAGCTAAGAAAAACAACTAACAAAGACTTGCTCCTGACTACCGGTGTCAGAATTGGTAGATGAAGGATGTTCAGGGCCAAGGAAGGCGAAAGACATGGGAAAAAGGAAGAAGAAACCATCGGGAGATCGCTGTAGTGTATGGTAATGAACTGTGCATGGGTAGACAGCTACTGTTCACTCCGTGCCTGGGCCGATTTCAACACCAAAACAAAAATTACATGGTGAAAATATCGACTAATAGCACATCGTTGGCATGTATATGTCATAATTTTTAAAAGGGGAATTGATATTAATACTATGAAGTACTAGGGGAAGGTAAAGAATTGTACATAGAATTATGATTTATTAGACTTTTCAGCCTTTGAAACAAAAATATGCAGAAAATCGTATCACTCTGCACATGTTTGCTATGGAACATCCGGGTACGTGAATATACTCTCTCCCGGACGTGAGGTCATAAATAGTAGACCAGCGTCGTGACTGATTTTCTATGCAAAGAGAGGCGGATATTTTAGACATTTCAATTGAGGATTTCGAGTAGACAGAATTTTTTTGTGATATACTAAGTAATTGAAAAACTTAAAAATAACATATACTTGCCGTAGGTAACAAATTAAGGGACATTTATTTGCTTAGAGTATCAACTTTAAGCAACAAAATAAGACAGAATGTAAATATTAAAGGTATTACTATCGGATAACACAAAACAGAAATTAAGGTAGCTCAACTGGCTGATGATATGACAATTTTTGTACAAGACGTTAAATCTGGAAGGAAGGTAATAAATGTGATTGAAAATTTTGAAAGGGTATCAGGAATACATTTAAATACGAATAAAACTAAAGCTATATGGTTGGGCAAAACTTCTCCTTCAGAGACAATAAAGAATATAAGTTGGTGTGATACTTTTGTTAAATCTCTGGGTATATACTTCAGTAAGAATAAATCTTTGAGTGTGAATATGAATTGGTCTCAAGAAAGATTCATTAAAATACAACAGCTTTTAAATTCTTGGAAACGGAGGAACTTGACATTTAAAGGGAAAGTAATTATCTTAAAAAGCCTTGTTATTTCAAAATTGATTTATACAGCTCAAGTTTTATCATGCCCTATGGAATGGATAAAAGCGTATGAAAAGTTATTTTATAACTTTTTATGGGGTAATAGAGCAAAAGTGAAAAAAGAAAACATGATAAATACTCTTCAAAACGGAGGCATGAATATGGTCGACATGTGTACGCAATTTATGTCTTTACAAATGGTTGTTTAGCTTCTTAAGTTTTAAAGAAATCCAAGAAAAGAAAGGGAAGTGGATAATTTTTTTTGAGTATTGGATTGAAAAACTGGAAGGGATTGATATTATTATGAACTGTAAATGTTTACCAAAATATGTGACTTCTTATAGAGGGAAAATACCTGATTTTTATTGTGACTTACTTTGTACATGGTTTACTGTAAAGCAAGTTAATTATGTAAAAGATATACACAACACCTATGGAAGTGTTACAAAAGAAATGATTTGGTTAAATTGTGATATCAAATTTAAAGGAAAAGCATTGTTGTATAAAAATTGGATAAAATGGGGTATATTATTTTTAGGGGATATAGTGATAGGAAATAGATTTTTGACAGTCAAAGAATTGAAAGATAAACTTATCTATTATGATGGTAGATGGTTGAGTGAATATGCCAAAATAAGAACCGCAATACAACAAAGATATTATTTTTAGGGGATATAGTGATAGGAAATAGATTTTTGACAGTCAAAGAATTGAAAGATAAACTTATCTATTATGATGGTAGATGGTTGAGTGAATATGCCAAAATAAGAACCGCAATACAACAAAGATGGAGGCGAATCATAAAATATGGCGAACAAGTTTATGATTTCAACGATTACAAATGTAAATCAGTTATATACTCTAATTTGAATTTGAATAGTTTTGAATTTTCAATACACTCTATTACTGTGAAAAAAATATATACGGAACTCATAAAATTAATCCAAAAACCATCTAGGGCGGTAGACTTCTGGAACAAAACCTTGCAGACAAATTTTACTATTAAGTGGGATTCTTTATGGTTATTTAAATTGAAATATGCTCGTGATAATTATTTGATACAATTCAACTTTAAATTTATGTATAATATTTTACCAACACCTGTTAATTTATTCAAATGGAAAATCAAAGAAAACAATTTGTGTTATTACTGTTATAAACCTGGTACTATTTTACATGTATTTTTTTAATGCGAAAATATTTACCGATTTCGGAACGTTATTGAAATATTATTATGTAACTCCTTCTGTAAAGATTTTAAATTCTCACCCATTTGTGTTGTATATGGTTTTCATGACGCAAAAGAAAATGTTACAGATATTGATTTAATACTTCATTATGCTTTATTTGCAATCTATAAAGCGAGTGTTGGAAATCAATTTAATAAAAATGTAGTGACGAGAATAATAAGCAAATATTTTTTGTTTATGTTGAAATACAAAATAGAAGTAGAGGAAAACAAAACTAAGACAACGAATTTGAATATTATTAAGAGGAAGAAGACAATTACTAATTTAAAATCTGCTATCAAGTAAATAGAGATACAATTTGATTTGACCTCATTTAGACATGTGATTAAGTGCTTTGTTATGAATATTTATGTACTATGATGTTATCCATGATTTTATCTGAATAAAGATTTATTTCAACAACAAAAAATATTTCACGAACAAAACAGATATTGTAAACAAACATACAAAATGATTTAAATGTACGTACATGTATGTATGTGAAATTACCGTACACTGAAAGTACAAACATGATGTGTTTATTAGTAATTTCGTTCAGAAGCACATATTGTTGTATATTGTGTTGTACAATGTATTTTTAACTTGGACTGTTCTTTGCATTATTAGTTTCTAAAAAAGAAAAGTACAAGAACAGAAACGATTTATTTTGGTTAATAACATTTATTTTATTGTCATGCTGTGCAAGTACACATATATGCACAACTTTGTTGCAAATGATGTTGAAGTGCCAAATGTTGCACAATACTTTGTTTCAGTTTGGTGTTTAGCAGACCTCAATAAGGTGTTTTCAAGGTCGTTAGTGTTATGAAAGTTCTATTGACTTTGTTTAGGATTTCGCAGTTCATGATTTTGACAAAGAGTTTGTAATGTCAGGTTTAAGACAGCAGTTCTTTTATTGTTGTGTTTGCATTCAGTTGATCTGAAATATAACTAACCTCGTATACGATTTTACACAAATACAAGTGCTAACAACTCTCAGAAGAAAATAGCCAAATCACTCAGATATATTTTGGTTGTTAGATTTGATTTTAGTATCCAAACCGATTCAGTTACAGACTATTTTGTGCCGATACTGTATGTATTCGACAGGCTTAATGCACCTTCTCCAACATAATAGGAAACTCTATCTCAAAGAAGGGAGAGGTGTAGTAATGTGATATTTGCTATGTATATCCATCAGAAACTTGTCTGTACAAAACAGTGCTATACTGCCCTCTCCGGCAGAATAAAGTAAGCTTAGAAAAGAGCATAATGGCGTAGCTGTATTCATTATATGATTGTGAGCAGAGTATGATGGATGCACAGTTACCTTCGTATTTATGGACATATAAGATACGACATCTCTCTGCTCTTTTAAGCAATTCTATTTGATGGTTCACGATGGAAGAATTTGTTGATTTGGTATAGACTAGATTTGCACCAGCTGTTAATGAGCTGTATTCACAAGAGTCTACTAGATGGATCAGTTATAGCTAGAGCAGTGGCCTGGTAACCGAGAGGTTCTGGTTCAATCCAAGTCGATGCGCTTGTCCCCTTTGGTAAGCCATCAGTCCTCATTACCAACTAAAACCATCATTGCCCAAGTTGCTTACTTACAAGCATACACATGCATGCTTTCATAGCAGTCAGGTAAAACAATAACCATCCATCAATTATTAAATGTCTTTATATGGAGGAAATTAAGGCATGCATGAATGAATGATGTTCTTTTCATGCTACTTTAATGGCAGGGTTTTGGTTCGGGTGGGGGTGTTTATGGGAGGAGTTGTATTGTTAGCCTTGCACTCTTATTTTGGTTATTTGATTAGATCATTATGGTACTGTCATGAAGTGACTTCAATGGACACACCAAGAAAAGGGAGTAAATTAAATTAAATATTGTATTCTGTTACTAACATTGCATATTTATTGTTATCTCTTACATGACTTTTCTGTCTCTCCCCCCATTATGTATGTAGCCATCCCTGCTAGTATACCTAGTTTCACACCTCTGACAAGGAAACTGAGTGTTGTACAGAATGACTCTGCCAAGTTCACCTGCCATGTTGAAGGAAGACCTACTCCAACCATAACATGGACCTTCAAGGGATCAGTGGTAAGCAGGCTGCTCATCATTCTTAACATTTCTGTTGCTTTTTTCGCATCTCTGCACACTGCATTCATATCAGTTATCAACATAAAGAATGAGAGCATTCATGTTTGCATTGATGCTAATTTGTGAGAAAAAAATGTGTTACCTTTCTCTGTTTTTGTTCAGGTGGATTTTGTTGTGGCTTTAATGTATATAATCTTGACCCAGATGAGTGTGAAAATATTCTGATGAAAAATCAGTCCCTATGAAGAAGAAGCACTCTCAGCCGTACTGCTGCAGTACCATGAGTTTTGTCGCCAGAAGGTATATATAATATTGACCCAGATGAGTGTGAGTATCTTCAGTGTAATTCAGTCAAATATAATGGCGGCAGAGGGTCAGTATTATACACTCTATGGTGACAGAGCACTGGCATGTGGAGGCCTTGAACTGTGGAACGCTTGAACTGTGGAACGCTCTCCCTGTATCAGTTAGTCGAAGTTTTCAAAAAGACCCTTAAAATTTATCTTTTGATAACCTTGAATTGTTAATTGCACTTTGTAAAGCGCATTGTGCAGGCCTATGGTCCTGAAATGTGCTTTAGAAGAACTTTTAGTTATTAGTTTTGTTTAGGTCTATGCAACTGTCTCTCCTCCTCTTATTATTATTATTATGAACCAGTTGACCAACAGAGACAAATACACCATCAATGAAACTGAGGGAAGCCTAGTGATCAACAATGTGAAGAAAGTGGATAGCGGAGAATATGAATGCACAGCAGAAAACTCTAATGATGGACAAGATCATGAGGCAACGAGTAGTGCAACCCTGATAGTGCTAGGTGAGAGGGTTTTTTTTAATTTCAATTTTCTTATTCTTGGCTTCTTTTTAGTTTTGATTTAGATTTTCTTAATTACAATCCTTTCTCTTATTCCTCTTCCATAGGGTTGCAATTAAGTACCATTTTCTTTTTTCCCTTCATTAAAACTGTACTTATCCTCACTACTGCCTATATTGACGTTATTAATATGTCCTTCCAAGTTCTTGTTTTCAGAGTACCTGTTGGCGTTGAAGTCCTTTGTTTTACCACAATTTGCAAAATGTCCCCTTTTCTCGTATTTCTCACATGTCTTGTCCCTCGCCGGGCATTTGGAGTCTTTTGCAAAGTGCCCATCTGAAACATAATTGCTGTTTCCTCCCGTAGCACCTCCCTCTTGTCGTTGACCATCTCGCCCTCGCCTTGAGTCTGCTGTTGGGTCCTGACTCGCTGTCACAGCATGGATGCCTCCTGGATCATGCTCTCGTCCATCTGCTGCATTCATCTGGCTCTCTTTAATTTAGGGCGTGGATGCAATTGTCTGTAACTAATCAAGAGTCAGACTGTGCCCCTTTTCTTGAAGTATTGCTTGAAGAATTTGTTTAACTTTTGCATAGTGCACAGTTTGACCCAGGCAGATCACATGTCTTGTATTTTTTATAATAACTCTAATGATAGAACAGTTCTTAAATAACACATACCCTTGAAATGGTCTCTATGCACTTAGGAAAAAGTAAGGAAGAAGTCATATAACTAAAATAGCAATTAATCAATTACATGAATATGTTTTAAGAGCAGTTTTAATTTTTTATTTTTTATTACATTTTTGAATCAAATTTTGTAAAGTAATTTTATGATTTTATAAGGACTGTCGGGTTATTATTGGTGTTATGATGAATGTTCATAGTGTGGAGTTGTGAAAAAAGGGTTTTGTAGTCTTTGGATATACATTTCTTCTACTTTTATAGATTTTAATAAATGCAATATTTTCCAGTGGTCTGGTAGCAGAATAATGAAAGAGAGCATTAAGCAAAGAGAGAGTTAGAAGGAGAGAAGTTGAAAGGAGAGAGGGAGCAAATGAGAGAGAGAGAGAGAGAGAGAGAGAGAAGAAAAGAGAAGAGAAGAAAGAGAGAGAGAGAGAGAAGAAAACTATGAACCTCCTTGGAAAAAACAAAGAGAAAGAGATGGAGATAGGTTCATATATAGACAAAGAAAAAAGAAAGAGGGACCATGAAAGGGACAAAAATCAGAAACATGGTTGAGCCGCAGAAGCACGTACACAAATGACCATGTTATGTATCTTGTCCAGTATGATAAATTGATGTGTTAAATAATTTATTTTAGGTACTCTTCTAGATGATTTTCCACCTTTCATAGTGGAACAGCCTGAATCGGTTACTGGAGACCAACGTATCCCATTAACTCTACCATGCAGAGCTATTGGAACACCAGAACCTGCGTAAGTTGCACACATAGAAGAATGTTAACACTGCAGTTGTAGATTCTCAAGTATGATTGGTAGAATTTCAAACATACATTTTGTCAAGGAAAAATGTAGGTAAAACATATTGTTTGCAAACAACATTCCAGATGGTCTTAAGCTTTTGCAAATGACTGAAATGACTGTAGCTACTTGAAGATGGGTTTTGGGTAGTTCCTATGTGCAATGCATCACAATTTTTTTTAAACACCGGTCAGATTCTGTGGAATTTCTATTGAATGTGTGTACAAAAGTGTACTACTGGGAGAAGGATTGTGCTTTAATATTCGATGTGGAAGGCAACGCTCACATTCGTTCGCTTGGATGGGGTAACCTAGCTAGTGATTGAACCAAAATTCGAGGCCAACTTGAGGGACACACTATCATTTGGGATCCCTCAAAGTATCGCCTGCTAGAGATCGGAGAGCGCATACAGTTCGGTTCCTTAGCAAGGACCCATGCAACCATGCTCACCATGGGGGTGGAAGGGGAATTGGTAGGATGAAAGTGATAATATAGTATTTAATTATGTTTCAATGATTTATTTCAATACCAGGTACTACTGGGAGAAGGATGGTACTTTATTTGACGTGGACAGCAATGATCGCACTAGACTGGATGGGGGGAACCTAGTGATCGAATCATTAACAACAGCGGATGATGGACAGTACCAATGTTTTGCTAACAACAGGCTTGGAACAGCAATGTCCCAGAAAATATTGACATCATTGGCATGTAAGTTGATTGATGCCTTCATTGTTGGCATAGTGTTGTATGGAACGGATGAATATAAGCCCTAGTGACTGTAAAGCTGTTATTTTCGCGTGATTCATTTTTAGCTAAGCGACCCCAAAACATATTCTCAGGTTCTTAAATTTGCGTTGCACACTTCACTCTATTATTTTAATTCATATCGGTGCATTAGTATTGCATGCAATTCAGCCTGTTCAACACGCATAAGAAATCATGCATTTTTGCGAGTTTTAAAATTCACGCTTTCCGATGTTAGCGCGAAATACGCGAAAATTAATGTACCACAAAATATTTCTACTTTTACAGTAAGTTTTTAATTGAAAAATCAATTGGTGAAGCCAAGTAACAATTCTCATTCATGTTCTGGTTCACAAAATTGTTGTCATTATACTCTATGAAATAGAGAATTGGGATGTTAGAATTATTATAGATCTAGGATCGTTGGTCAGTTTTGACATAGAGTACCAAGTTATAAAACCTACATGTTACTGTTATCTCCATGTTTTATCTCCAGTCATGGAACAGTTTGTGAACACTGCACCTGCAATGGTACAAATGAGCCAGGGACAACCCCTAAAGCTCCGTTGTGGTGGATCCCTTGGCGTCCCTAACGGCAATCCTGCTCCCTTGATCTACTGGACCGATGCAGCTCCCAAACCCACAGCCATTGGATACGACGCACGGATTAACCAGGATCTAGAAGGGAACCTGGTCTTTTCAAACATAATTGCAAGCGACGCTAAAGGCTACTACTGTCTAGCCATTAATAACGTTGTAGGGTCGTTCCAGAGGTCACCAAAAGTCACGCTGAGTGTTACAGGTAGGTGTAGCAGCTGATGTACCTATTAACATAGACACAATTAAACCAGAAATTTTTGCACGCATGAATTCTTTCGTGAATTTCCGGAGTGGTTAAGATTCGCCAAAGATTTTGTATCATGGTATCACAAATGACACAGCACTGAATATTCACAATTTGCTAAAATTGCTTGCTGTATGAATGGCTGTTGTTTACAATCCACAAAAGTTTATGGTTTTAGAGTACCTGGTTATACAAAAGGAGGCTAAGATTTAGATTTACAACCCTCCTGTCTTGTATATCCCTATTATTTCATTAAAAATTCATTTCTTTCCTTGTGTTATCCTTTAACTTCTTCAATTCATACATACTTAATTGTTTATAGATAACCGGCCCCCTCCCTCCATTAAAAAAAAAGAAAAATCCATTTACATTCTGCATTATCCCTTCCCTTCCACTTCTTCTTCTCGTTTTTTGCTATTATTTAGTAGACTGAGGCATATTAAGATAATTTGATAATTCAAGGATTTTAATAAGTTTCAAATTTATATTGACCGTAGTTGAAAATCCTGCACCACTTATTCCCTTCATTTTCAAAATATGAATGCATTTTTATTATGATTCGTTGTAATCCAAGAACAAGTCATATACCAGTAACTATTAATTTGGAATGTTTTCTAATGGAATTTTAGATCTACATACTAATTAGGATAGTGTTAATAGTAGGTTATGTTAGATGTATAGCTAAAAAAGGGATATTTGAGTTTTGTTGCAGAGGGCGCTACACAAAATAGTTTTTTGTGAGATGATGAAAAATTGAGTGTCAAATTTGAAAGAATATACAGTTTAAATGATAAAATCATCTTTGATCAAAATCGGTTCAGAGACAGATGAAATATCCATAAATATAACCATTTCTAATAGGCTATTTGTAGGGCCCCACAAATATTCAGTAATTTTGAACCCGCCGTTGAAAAACAAGCACTTTATACGTTCTATTCCAGCCAATGCCAATATTGGCTTTTTGTTGGCTTTTTCGTGTTGGTTATAATAAGCACAAGTAGCCGGCCTGTGTATTTACCACAATAGATGTATCTACCTATTATTTGCTAGTTTACCTAAACTACGCAGCCATTGAGAACTAAAACGTCACATTCGCGCATGCCCCACCCCAATACATCGCCTTACCAGGGTTCACGAGCGCAACCACACGCCCGCCATCTTCCTCTTTCTATTCTGGCATGCCGAGAGAAATCATCTACAGCTAAGTCACTGTTCAAATTTGAAGATTTTTTGTCCTCTTTGGCACGGCTTAGTAAGTTTTGCGCATTTGATTCCCTTCTCATATAATTACGATTAATTTAGTGGTACGCGTTCACAAGTCACAAATTATATTTAAGGCAGAATTTAAACTTTCATTTCTGCCTCGCAATTTCCTTTTTCGCGACCGTTTTTGCAGGCTTTGCTACGCCACTGGGCTGTGCGTTCTGTCTCGGCTTAGCGCCCTTTTGTTGGTTGGTTTTTTTTTGTTTGGTTAGGCAGATAATTATCCCCTCGTCGACGAAGTCGGAGGGGATATAGAAACGCTGCTGTCCGTCCGTCCGTCCGTGCATGCGTCCGTCCGTCCGTAACAAATTTGGTTTCCGATTGATAACATTAGTAATATTTGACGGATTTTAATGAAATTTGATATGAAGGTTCATGGTATCAAAACACAGCCTAAGTTCGATTTCCGAGTATGTAGGTCACAGGTCATAGCTCATTAAATATGCAAATCTGGTTTTTGATCCATAACTTTAGTATTGTTTGACGGATTTTAATGAAATTTGATATGAAGGTTCATGGTATCAAAACACAGCCTAAGTTTGATTTCGGATTTTCCGGCCACAAGCCCCTGCCGCACACTGGGCACGGGCGTTGTCGGCTTGCCGACCACTGACGTTCGACCCCGGGTAAGAATGTTGTCTCATTTCCGACCACTGACATTCGGGCCCCGATCACTGGCATAGCTCCAGCCGGTAATCTGTTCATTTTTAGTAAATCCGCAGCACCCCATGCAGCCTTGATAACTCAGGAGCCGGCTCTCTCCCGTCACAGACAGGTGGTTTCAGGCCGTAAGAGACTGTCCGACCCCTGTCCGATAATTCTGAGGTGTTGGCTTCTCTGCCGGCAGTTGTAGCCAGCACTGGATGCCTTATCCCTCCATTGGGGGCACTTCTGGTGGTATGCTTTTCCCCCCTTTCCTCCGATTCCACAGGTCCTGAGAAAGATCAAGGAGGATCAGGCGTGGCTCCATCTGGTAGCTCCGCGTTGGCTGAGGAGACCGTGGTTCCCTCTTTTTCTTTCCCTCTCCTGCTGAGGCCGGATGTGGTGTCCCAGCTAGCCTCTGTCGAGGATTTTTCATCATCGTCCCGCGGTGCTCTCTCTGACCGCCTGGCCATTGTCGGGGAGGACGCTATGGCTTTGGGACTCTCTGAGAGAGCCTCTCGGTTTGTAGTCCAGAGTCAAAGGGATTCCACGAGGGCCCTTTTCAACTTTAGTTTGGAGCCCTCTTCCATTTGGTGTAAAGACCTCTGGGTCTCACCCCGTAAGGCTTCGGTAGGTGTGATAGCGGATTTTTTGATTTCCTTGTTTGATAAGGGTAGAGCCCTTTCCACTATTCGTGGTTACCGTTCGGCCATCGCCGTCATTCATGTCAGGTTTCCGGAGGGCTCAGGGGTTTCTAACTCCAAGTTACTGCGTTTCTTTTTTCTGCAGCGGCCAGCTAACTCGAAGCTGGCTCTTGCTTGGAGCCTGCCAAAGGTTTTGGGGACATTGGCTAAGCCTCCTTTTGAGCCTATATGTCTAAGGCGTCTAAGACTGTGTTTCTAATGGCGATATCTTCTGTACAGAGGAGGAGCATTCTCCATGCCCAGTTTACCTCCCCCGGCCACATCAGGTGGGAGAGGCGGGGGTTCGGTCGATTCCAAGGCCCTCCACTATTGCCAAGAATCAGTCGGCGTCCTCCGGGCTGGTTGAGGTTTTCCTCAGCCCTCTTTCGTATTTCTCCTCGGTCACGGAGGACAAGGTCTGGTGCCCAGTTAAGTGGTACCTGGACAGGACCAAGTATCATCGTAAAGATGATTATTTGTCATCACTCGAGAGCCTTTCTCTCCTGCTTCCCAGAGAGTCCATTTCTAGGTGGATCGTTGAAGCCATCAAGGCAGCTGGCCCTGAGGCCCTCTTCCCAGAGGGCAGGGCCAAGGCCCATGCTACTAGGAGTATCAGTACTTCCTGGGCGCTTTATCAGGGAGTGGGCTTAGACGATATTTTGAAGGCCACCTTTTGGCGTTCTCCCAATTTGTTTCTTTTTATCTCGGACATCCACTCTGGTGAGGTTTTGTTTGCAACCTCGTCCCTAAGGGCGGCATCATCTGTCATTGTTCCCCAGTAATCCCCTTCTACTTGGGACATGCCTCCCAGTCTTATCTGTGCTGGTCTAGCAAATAATAGATAGATACATTGATTTATTGTGGTATACAAATCTATGAATCTACCTATGTCCCTCCCTCCGTCTCCTCTCCTTGCCCGGCAACATGTCCAAAGCGTTGTCTCTGGCTGCTCGTTATTATACAAATAATTTACTGTTGAGAGTGTGTTAGCGCAGGGCCAGTGCACAAAGTTTAGTCAGTGTTCATAGTGATAATGCACGCGCCCCCAGGGCAAGTGCGTTATCGATATTGCACTGACTAAACTTTGTGCACTGGAACTGCCCTAACACAAGAGCGAAACATACAGTGCATTATTTGTTTTATAAGATAGATCGGCAATTCATTCTTACAATATTGTCTAGATCAAGAGTATAGATAGATATTAGATCTAGATCTAAGTTAGATCTAACTAGATCTAAGTTAGATCTAACTAGATCTAGGCCTAGAATATTCTAGATCTAGGTATTGACAATTATGCACAAATAAAATTTGGCTGAATTACCGGTACGCGAAAGAAATATCGGCAGGTATTGAGCGTGTGTTATCAATTTTGGATGGGAGCTTTTTTGCACGGTGGGAAAAACTAATGCATGCCCACGTGATGTCAATCGACCTATCGGATAGCTTAGATTTTAGAACCCATCTTATAATATTAATTAATTAACAGTCATCAACATTTCTGTGTTAAAGTATGACTAAACTTGTTTATGATTAATTGTATAATTTCAGATTTGCCAGCAGTTGCGAGTGCAGCCCACTTAGACACTCATCCAGCAGCAAGCGAAGTTGCCAAAAGAACTCAGTCATTTAAGCTGAAATGCATTGCTTTTGGATAGTAAGTATGTTTTAAGGTTAACCCTCTATTCCCTCTCTCTCTCTCTCTCTCTCTCTTCTTATTGCATTGCTTTTAATAGTTGAAGAGAAATTTCTTCTTTCCTAAATTTTTCCAACTTAACTCTTCCATAATGGAGATATTGTAACGGCGACTTATATTGTTCGACAATATAGGAAGTAAAAGTCCCAAAATATAGCCCCGTTGTATGTTGAAGGTTAGTTGTTAGGGATGGCCGAGATTCAGGGAGAATAAACACTCGAGAGGCAGAAATTACAGTTGAGGAGTTTATTACAGCAAACCCAAACACATTTACAAGGATGGATAAAAGAGAATGTCTTGCGAATCAGAGAGGCAAAATAATGCAGCAGGCATAAGAACACGCTAGAAAGATAGACTAACATGACTGGAGACCATTTCTGAACTGGTTGGCTCTCTATCCCATTCGTAAAGTACTCTCGCTTCAAACACTGTGATGACAGGCTTGTCACACTAACTGACACAATTAACTCTCGACAGCTCACTAGTTTCACTCTTCACTGACAGATTCTCCGCTCCAAACTGCCTAAGATACGAATGCAGTCTGTCTTATATACCCTTCGAGAGAGATGGAGAAAGACCAGTCATGTAGGTCACAAGTATCGCGCTGCGGAGTATTTAGGGAGAAGGGCGTCATTGAGCACATAAATAGAGAGCTCAAAGTCATATTGAGAGAGAGGATACAAGGACAGGAGAAAGTCAAGACAAGAAGCAAGCTGAAAGGGCTGAAGGACAGTGCAAGGTTGAAATGAGAGTTTCGGGCAAACAAGGGCGAAGGGAAAGAACGAGAGCTCTGAAAGTCAGGCAAAGTCAAAGTGAGAAGGGACAGAGTGAAAGTTCTGAAAGTCAGGCAAAGTCAAAGTGAGAAGGGACAGAGTGAAAGTTCTGAAAGTGAATGCAAGGTCAAAGTGAGGAGAGAATAGAACTCCGCTGTATGCAAAGCAATTGGGATAGAGCTGGCTGGATTTGTAATATAGCGTAATTATAGCAAGACATCCTTAACATAGACTAGTACAATAATCATGGATAGTTGTAAAGTAGACTAAAGCATTGAATAAAATATATACATAATATTACATAAAATATCTTAATCAAACTGCGTGACAATATATTTTTTCCTTACTTTTCTTGCATATACCTGTATCTTCTTTTGGAAAATTATTGATACAAATTCTTTAAAAGATTCAACTGTAATGGCTTTAAAAAATATTGTGTAGGGCATAATGTGGTGAATAGACCATTTTTGTAATGTAATCAAATTTACATCACAAATCTATCATGTTACAAATTCTTGAATTCACCTGTTTGTAGTAATTGTATTTCAATAGTTACCATGCGAATTGCACACATTACGTATTACGTGTTGTTAGGCAGGACAAGCCATAATGTTTGTCCTACCTAGCAACAACTAATGTATGCGATTCGCATTCTCACTATTGAAATACAATTACTCAAAACAGGTGAATTAAATAATTTGTAACAAGGCACTATTAACAAAAATTGCATGAAAAAATATCTCTCTCTTTCCCTGTCTCTTTCTCTCTTTCTCCAGCCCAACCCCTGTAATCACATGGAAGCGAGGAGAGGAGCAGCTACAGTCTGGAGGACGAGTTTCTATCAAAGAATCCGCGCAGGCGCTGGTCATCTCCGCTGTTGAGATCAGTGACGAGGGAACGTATACATGTGTTGCATCAAACACGGGAGGGGATGATGAATTCAGCACAGTAGTTACTGTGGAATGTAAGTTGAAAGTCAAATAGTGATTTAAACAAGAACAAAAAATCTGCAAATGCTAAGTTTAATACTATATCCTGATAGTAGTAACAACATCTGAGCTTTAATAAAGTCTTACTCTGTCCAATGAATAAGGTACAATGTTAAGTAGTTGTGTATTGAGACCTTTTGTAGTAGTCCATTTCATTTTCTTCTACTATGTTATAAATTGAACCAATTATTAATGTGGTGTACGTGGGATATATAATTTTGTCAAAACGATACCATACAAAACAGTTATTGAAGTTAATATTTCTCTTTTATAAAACAAATTGAAATAGACTAAGTTCATAGTGATTCATTTAACATAACCACTTTGTTACTTTTCTCTTCCTTTTAATTTATTTAGCTGCACCATATTTCCCAGCCCCACCCTCCGATGAAATCAAGGGACCTGGTGAATCAGTGAACATTGAATGCCGTTCCGAGGGTGTTCCAGCGCCTACTGTCGATTGGCTTGTTAATGGACAACCTTGGGCAGATTTTGAATGTAACTGCAGCTATAGGGCATTTTCATTTCAGTGTTGAACCCAGATAGACCATGGGCCAAGCCTCAAAATTCTTCAGTTCCGTGGTCTCCCCCTGGGAAGTACTTTATTTTGTCCTAAATGATCAATGGACATATATCTAAGAAGCATGGTCAATTGTTCCCATCTCCAAATTTGTAAAATTTTTCACAATTTTGATATAAAGTTGCAAAATGTAGCAGACAGCCATTCTGCAATGATGATGTCATAGCTGTTCCTTAGTTGACCAATCACAACTGGGGTCTTAAAGCCCAGAGTGCAATGGACCAATCCCAGTCCCTGTACTCTGAGTCTCTGAGTAAGAGGACTTCCTCTGTTCTAGCTGCAGTCATATTTATTATTAATGTAAAAAGAACAGTTTGTCTGTTCAGATACAGAAGGGCGTTATTTTAAAGTATATGAGTTAACACCCTTCTAGCTTCAAAGAGATGAATTCATCCTATTTTGTAAGATACAATTTATGTTATGATATTGAAAGTCAAAAATAGACTGAAGTTAAAATAATAAGTAAAGGTAGCAAAGTACCAGTATTATTGGAACTACATGGGAACAGACCTGTTAGTAGAATTAGCAGTAATAGTACAAATTGCAGAAATTGTATAGTAGTATGACAATATGAAAGTGAAGTCAAGTAACTTTTTTTTTTTAATTTTGATAAAAACTCATTTACAGTTTTGATAGCAGAAAGAAAATTGGAGTGAAATGTGTTACATATAGTCTATATGTTCTCCTTGTATCAAAAATGATATGTCAGATCTTTATTTGATACTCCAACTTCAATATATATCTTCAGAAGGAATGCTAGATCACAGCTAAATACTACCCTACACTAAGACCCTACCAACCTTGATGGCTTTCTGCACAACAATCTCTGCATTTCATGTGAAGATGGCATGTGTGTGGCAGACACAAAATCCTCATAATTGCCTGGTGCAAATTGACATTGTTTTAATTTATGTGCCATGCCAGGCGTATACACTATTTCTTACGTCTCATTAGTTGAATATTTCTCTTGAGGAAAAACTTGATAGTAGCATAGTATTACAAGTATCTTGTTAATTGTCATCTGAAATCAAAGAAATCTTTTTCTGAAGCCTTACCAAAACTGTATGAATAAGACCTTTAAATCTGAACTTTCGGTTGTTTAGAAATATTTTCTTTCTCCTTTGACAGCCAACATAGATACAGAAAGATGGACTGTGGTGACTGGAGACCCCCAGTTAGCAACCATAGCTATCACAAACCTACAGACAACAGACAGCAGTGTGTTCCAGTGTATAGCTACCAACAAGTACAAAGAGGAACTCACAAGTGTTGTACTCAATGTAATCTGTGAGTACACATTTGTACCTTGGTCACTTTGTAATCTGCCCCAAATTCTTTACAAGAATATATTGCAGGTTTTCACAAGGCATGTCTAAGGGTGCGTTTATTGGGTCTTGCCCACTATCATACCCGCCACTATCGAACCCCACTATACGATCGTGATTTGTGGGATGTCGCGTTTATCGTCTCTTCATGTTTCACAATAAAGGCCTTGTCTCTGCGCAGCTGCTCAGTGCCGTTTGACCCGGGAAGCAGACAGTTTCTCGGAGGTCAACTACACACACGTGCTTGTACAACAACATGACACAACACATGGCGCGCGCTAGCCTCCGAACCGGAAATTAACCTGGGAGGTCCGATTTGTATGTGGGGTTCAAAACAGCTTTGCGTTTATCATCTCTCAGAAACGTGATTCTGGCTGTATGTCACATTCAAAACACACCTTTTTGCGTCTTTAGATATGCCCATATCTAAAGACCTTTAAAAAAGGCTTTGCGTTTATCACCTCAAAATTTGCCTGAAAGACGTTTGAGAAACCTGATTCAGGCAAAATTTGCCTGAAAGACGTTTGAGAAACCTGATTCTAGGCAAAAATTTGGTCAATAAACGCACCCTAAGACTTCACCTGAGTGATTTCAGATGAATCAATCACTCAGTTAATTCAATGTGTCTCTGGCCTTTTAGGTAATTCTATTTGATGGTCCATGATGGAAGAAATTTGTTGATTTGGTATAGACTAGATTTGCATCAGCTGCTAATGAGCTGTATTCACTTATTTTTATTGAGAGAGAGAGAGATACAAATCTTGAGAGTCTACTAAATGGCTCGATGGTTCAGTGGTAAAGCAGCGCATGGTCTCATAATCAAGAGGTCCTAGTTCAATTCAGGTCGATGCGCTTGTGCTCTTCGGTAGGCCATTGATCCTCAATATCAAGTACCTCGGGGAGGACTTAAAGCCGTTGTTCCCCAGGCTACTTACAAGCATATATTGTCAGCCTTGCACTCTTATTTTTGGTTATTTGATAAGATCATGATGGTGCTGTCATGAAGTGACACAACAGGAAAAGTGAGTAAATTTAATAAATAGCTAGGGAATGAAGTGATAGTGTATTGTGTATTGTTAATTCTGACATGACTTTGCTGTCTCTCCCTTCATTATGTTTGTAGCTTTCCCTGCTAGGATAACTAGTTACACGCCTCTGACGAGGAGACTAAGTGTTGTAGAGGATGACTCTGCCAAGTTCATCTGCCAATTTAAAGGAAGACCTACTCCAACCATAACATGGACCTCCAAGGGATCAGTGGTGAGCAAGCTGCTCAACATTCTTAACACTTCTGTTGCTTTTTTCGCATCCCTGCACACTGCATTCATATCAGTTATCAGCATAAAAAAATGAGAGCATTCGTATGTTTGCATTGATGCTAGATTTGTGAAAAGAAAATGTGACCTTTCTCTGTTTTTGTTCATGTGGATTTTGTTGTGGCTTTAAAGTATATAATCTTGACCCAGATGAGTGTGAAAATATTAAATTCTAATAAAAATCATTCCCTATGAAGAAGAAGCACTCTCAGCTGTACTGTTGCAGTACCGATTCTGTTGCCAGAAGGTATATAATATTGACCCAGATGAGTGTGACTATATTCAATCTAATTCAGTCTAATAAAATGGCAACAGAGGGTCAATATTATATACTCTATAATGACAAAGCACTGTCATGTGGAGGCCCAAAACTTTGGAACGCTATTTCAGTATCGCTACACTCCATTACATTTTTAAAAGCCCTTAAAAGTTATCTTTTTGATAGGGGTTAACGTGAATTGTTAATCGCACTTTGTAAAGTACGTTGTGAGGGCCTATGGTCCTGAAATGTGCTATAGAACTTATAATGATTATTAGTTCTGTTTAGTTCTTTGACACTCCCTTGTTTTTGCCCCTGTTATGAACTATAGTTGACCAATGGGATCAAATACACCATCAATGGAACTGAGGGAAGCCTAACGATCAACAATGCCAAGAAACCGGATAGCGGAGAATATGAATGCACAGCAGAAAACTCTATCGATGGAGAAGATTATGAGGCAACAGGTAATGCTACCCTGACAGTGCTAGGTGAGAGTTTTTTTTATAATTTTCATTTTTGTTTGCTTTATTTTAGTTTCAAATTATAATCCCTTCTCTTGTTCCTCTTGCATAGGGTTGCAAATACCACTTTTTTATAGTTCTGCCAAAACATTAATTAAAATTTTCTGTTGAATACAAAAGTAGCAACATATGCAGACACTCGCTTGTGTCAAATTGCTATATACTCCTACAAAAGCAATGTTTGGTCAAGTGTTTGCAAGATTTTAAAATGTATCATATTTGCCCCAATATACTAATGTTTACTTAAATAGGTCATGTAACCAATTCTAAACAAGACTTGAAAAATGTTATGCTGATCTGTGCATTGCACAATGAAGTTGATAAAGAGAGATGATATTCATTGTGAATGTGTGATCTCTCCCTCACATTCCTCCTATGACCACTGAACAGGCAAGACGACAATTTACCTTTCTCCTGCTAATTTGATGATTCGAGAGGGCAATACAGCCACTTTCCAGTGTGAAATAACGTATGACGAGGAGCTGATTGAACCCTATGTCTACTGGATGAAAGATGGTCAGAGACTCGAGGCTAATCAGGTCAATATGCATACACCAGACATTTAAATAGGTCTTCATTTGTCTTTGAAAAGTAGGATATTAGTTTGTTTATCTGCCACTGTGGGCACCCTTAAAGGTAATACAAAGTTTTGGTACGGGGTCATGAATTTGGTTCAAATGAACATATTGGAAGCAAATGCGATCCTACAATATTTAGTGATCGTTGTCGCGGTTGATATCGAGTCTAATGTTATGAAATTGTAAATAATAAACTCTTCATGTTGTATAGCTCCCTCTCAAGGTCAAGATATTACTTAAGCTATAAAACAATGTTTCTTGACTAAAATCGACCAATTAGCTATTCCCGTTTGGAAATTATATATCACAACTACATATTCTGAGATTTTCATGGTCGTAGCTTCCATTGTACGGCCATAGGCGCTATTTTAAATTTGTCAAAATTTACCGGGAGTACGGGTAAATTTTTATATTCAATTTGTCTTGAAAGCAGAAGTGTTTTAGGGGCTAAATTTTGTAGTGCTTATCCACAGGGGCATACTACATCCACAGGGGCATCCAAATCTATCAAAATTGTAAAGAATCGCTATCCACCCGATTTTCAAAATTTCCCAAAACTTTGTATTAGCTTTAATCGTGCTTGCACGCCTGTACAACCCTAGCTGCCCCTCCTGTTTGTGGTTGTTAAACAGTGCGTCCCAGAAAAAACGAAACCGAGAAGTATCAATGTTCTATCATAACTTAATCACAACTATAATGAACGATACATATTTGGAAAGCTTAGAGTCTCCTCTTTCATGTGATGCTACTCAGATGACGCATGAGTGATTAAAAGCAATTTGAAGGAAGGAACCAAAAAGTAATTTGGCGGGCGGTATCTGAATTTCGAAGAAAAATTCACATTTCTAGAAAGTTGAGTTTCTGCCCTTTCATATGACACCTCAATCAGGAAAAATGAGCAAGGAATGACAAACTTCTGTTTGTTTAAAGTAGTGCTTGCATTTCCATAATTTTATTAAACAAATTCTTTTTCACTGGCTGCCTGCCGTATCAATAAACAAAGTTAACAAAAGACTTAACTCCGTTTCGTTGACAATCAGCCGTAGACGAGAGTCTTCATGCATGGCTGATTGTCAACGAAACGGAGTTAAGTCTTTTGTCAAATCTGCTTTTTGCTACGGCAGGCACCCAGTGAAAACGAACGCTCTTGCCGGCCCAGCTGTGGAGGTGATGTCGGGCCAACAACATTGTCCTGATGGCCCGATAGCAGACTTTCTCTCTCGGGGCAAGTGTCTTCCCTCAGAGTGGTTGCTGAATCTAGAGGTGTTCGGCCAGTTTTGTAGCTTGGGATTATGTAGCGATCGATCTGTTTGCCACCACTAGCAACCACCGTCTTCCAAGGTATTGTTCGTGGGTTCAGGATCCTGAGGACTGGGCATTGGATGCCTTCTCCCTCCATTGGGGGCACTTCCGAGGCAACGCTCCCCCTTTCCTCTGATCCCTCAGAGCTTGAGGAAGATAAAGGAAGATTAGGCCGTGGTTCCCTCTTCTGTCTCTCTTGGACGGGTCTCCTTTTTCCTCTCCCGCTGAGGCTGGACTTGGTGTCCCAGCCTCTGTCCGGATTCGTCCCATGGTGTTCTCTCTGACCGCCTGGCTGTTGTCGGAGAGGATGCTAGGGTTTCGGGATTCTTTGAGAGAGCTTCCCAGTTTATAGTCCATAGTCGTAGGGACTCCACGAGGGCTCTTTACAATTCTCGCTTGGAGCCCTCCTCCATCAGTGGTTACCGTTCAGCCATCGCCGCCATTCATGTCGAGTTTCCGGACGGTTCGGGGGTGTCTAACTCGTATTTTGTGTCCAAGCTACTGCGTTCCTTTTTTCTACACCGGCCAGCTTAAACGAAACTGGCCCCGGCTTTAGCAAAGCCTCCTTTTGAGCCTTTGTCTGAGGCTTCACTTTTTCATTTGACGGTGAAAACTGTGTTCTTTATGGCAATAGTTTCTGGACAGTGGAGGAGTACGCTTCATGCGCTGTCTATCTCCCCTGGCCACATCAGGTGGGAGAGGCAGGTGCCACAGCCTTCGTTCATTGCCAAAAATCAGTCGGCGTCCTCTGGGCTGGTGGAGGTGTCCCTCAGTCCTCTTTCGGAATTCTCCTCGGTCGTGAAGGACAAGATCTGGTGACCAGTGCGGGCACTTAAGTGGTATTTAGATAAGACCAAGGGTCATCGAAAGGATGAACAATTATTTCTCATGTCTCGTGAGCCCTTTTTTCCAGCTTCTCGAGAGTCCATCTCAAGATCGATAGTGGAAGCTATTCAGGCGGCTGGACCTGAGGGCCTCCTCCCAGAGGGCAGGACCAGAGCCCACGATACAAGAAGTATCATTACTTCCTGGGCGTTGTTCCAGGGAGTGGGTTTGGACGGCATTTTGAAGGCCGCCTTTTGACGGTCTCCCAATTCATTTTGTTGTTTTATCTTAGGGACGTCCCCTCTGGGCAGGTTTTGTTTGCAACCCTAAGGGCGGCTTCGTCTGCATTGTTCCCCAGTTATCTCCTTCATGTTTGGGACATGCATCCCGGTCCTTTCTGTGCTGGTCTATATAGCAAATAATACGTAGATACATTGATTTATTGTGGTAAATCAGAAAAATCAAATCTAATTTTATTATTTACTATATAAATCTATGTATCTACCTATGTCCCTCCCTTCGTCCCCTCTCCCTCCCTCCATCCCCTCTCCTTGCCCGGCAATGGTGGGCGTGCGTTGCGCACGTGAACCCTGGGAAGGTGATGTATTGGGGGTGGGGTATGCGCGAATGTGACGTTTTAAGTTCTTGATGGTTGCTGAGTTTAGATAAACTAGCAAATAATAGGTGGATACAATAGATTTATATAGTAAATAATAAAATCAGTTCTGATTTTTCTGATTGGATACCTTGTCAAAAAGCTCAGAGTCCAGCATGTCCCTGCCTGACAGCAGATGAAACAGTCAACCATCTGATAGGAGCATGCATGACCCCCACTCACCAAGACCATATTAACTTGCACTCAACACCTACATGTACTACAATCAGTTCCTCCCAATTCCGTGTCCAAAGTCACCACAAATATCATCCTCCTTGGACAGGTGTGGAGTCAATGATGACCCACCCATTACTGCCCAGACCCTGGATTACCGTGCCGCATCCCTAAAATTTATCCTGGAAATGCACTTAAAACAATCTTCTGTGAAAAAAGCAGCTGCTGCATAAGCTGTCATTAGCACATCTTGTAAATATTTAACATTTATGTACCCCTATTGTATTGTCTGCCTATTCTCCATTAAATCACTCTGGGAAAGATATAACTCCAAACCTGGAGGAAATTAAGAAGAAGATATCTTTCTCTCATTTTGATTGATTTTTCATTATTTTTTGTGTTTCTTGTCAGAGAAAGGAAATGATTATTATCCATCTGAGGGTTTAAATCCGAAAAACAAAAGCTTGCTTGTTTACTGTAGATATAAATCCTACTCTTAATCACCGTTTGTTGGTAAAGTGATATATTTGTTTAGTATCTTTGGGCTGTTTTTATGTACTTTATTCTTCCAAAGTTGTTTAAGAAATTGTTGGGTTTAAAAAAACGCACTATTATTGCATACACAGATTTTTTTTAAACAAAATGCTCTGCTCAATGTTTTTTTCGGTTAATTTATTATAGAGATTATATATAGTTATAAAAATATTTAGTATTGCTCATTTTTAAAAGCCTGAATAGCCTTTTGGATTAAAGAAATGAAAAAGTTCAATGAAATTGCATAACCGGTACTAAAATTTGTTCTTTTTCTTTCCTCGATATAGGACAACTCCCTGAGAATAGAGAATGCCTTTTGTACTCATTCAGGAACCTATACATGTGTTTTGGAAGCAACCATTGATGAGAGTGCAGGCACAGTTCATTCAGTGAATGCCTCTGCTCAACTCATTGTAAAAGGTACGACTTAGAAAATGACATCTACGGTGACATCTTAGGTCCCGTTTATTGCTTGTACCATCAAGAGCTGTTGAACTGATTCACAGAATTTGTAGCAAATGGAAATAACTCTTCTGAATCATGCCTCAAAACTAATAACCATTTCAGTAAATGTGTAAATACTGACTTCTTTGGCGCAGCTATAGCCAGCACTTTGAATGTTTTTAACAGAAATATGGCACTACACAATTCCAAGAATCATCAGCAATTCTGAAGAGTATTACTAACACCACTTAATTGTGCTAAGAAGCCCTTATTTGATTCATTTTTTGATAAATTATATCATTCAACACAGTATATGACATGGCTGAGTATTAACAAAATTTCAGGCCTTATCTATATATTGTTTTCAATTTCATATTTATACAGTATTTTGTGAAGATAAAAAAGTTAATGAGAAGCTTTATTTAATATTTGATGCATTGTGCTTCTCCCAGGTCGGCCTGAATCTCCTCAGATTCTGATGCTTCGAGCCAAGGAACAGGACTTTGCAATGGACCTTTTCTGGGAGCCTGGCAATGATAACAATGCTCCTATCCAATATTACATCATCCAGTACGACACCAAGTGGGCAGATATGCACTGGCAATTCCAAGCAGTAAGTTCACCTTGAAAGCATGGGACAGACTTGCCACTGTTGAGGGTCGTATTTCTAAAGTCCACCGCGCACTACATGATGGTCCTGTGATTCGATTTTTGAAGAAATTGCAAATTTGTACTTGATAGGAAATCTAAACAAACATCATCTTCTTTATTTATTATCTAAATAAAGATGAGAGTACTACCAACCAGAATGTTAGTGCATTGAACTCTTCTAGTCAAATAAAAGCTGAATGCATGGCTTCATATCGTTGACAATGCATTGCACTACTGAACTGACGTCACCACAATTCTGAACCCATTTAGCTTTTCCTCTTCCAAGGAAACATGAAATCCCTTGAAATTTACATTTCATTAATCAAATGAACGTTCAGAACCTCTGTCCTTAAGATTTTACATGTTTCAATGTTCATATCAAATGCTCTCACAATTGAATATAAAATAAATTGCCGCCGCTGACATACAAGGCTGTCAGGGCATTGAGCGAGCCGATGAGTTATCGATCCCCATCCATATTCAGCCTATTGTGACGAGATCTGGTTCCATGAACTTGGTAGCAATTCCGAACGACACGAACCAGGTCTCGTCTTATAAATCAGTCAACTCTCCCAGACAGTCGACTCTCACAACTCACAACTATTCAACGAGGATCTCAATCATGCATTCATCAATCACTTCAATCAAAGTAATATCCGAGACAAATAACGACAACTTACAATGATGTTTGATCTTTCAGCTTACTTTACTGCATTACTTACTGCATCAGTACAAAACACGGACTGCCCGTTCGCAGCGTTATCAAATCACTTATATCAAATCTGACCAAAATGTCGCCCTCTTCAGGTTAAACACTGTAACATTCCGTCACACAACCCCCCACTTAGACTAGAACGTCCTCGTTCTAAACCTACTGAAAAGACATTTTAAACATAGCTCAACAATATAGGCATTAAAAACATGTAAAACGGTTTTTACTATTAGTTCTTGTTTTCCTAACCAATCTATAAGAAAGTCCAAGCAAATCAACGTAATAAGCTACACATTTGCCTTTTTCTCTTCTTCCTGTTATTTTTATAGATATATAATTATATAACACAAGTAATCACAATAAAAAGACATTGATCAACAATGTCCAAAATACGTTTGGAAATGTAAAGAATATCAAAACACTTTTCTCGTAAGATCCCTAGTAATACTTAAGTTACAACAACAACAAAAAACCTGACCTCTAGTAGGCCTACCTGATTTAAGCAATTTGTAAACTGTAGGCCTATAGTTGTAATCAAAACAGATCAAGTAAACCAGTAAGATTTAGTGTTAACTTAAACAAGTATGAAGCGGTCGAAGAACTCCTTCGTCTTTCTCGTACGAACTACGCGTCCTTCAATAGTAAAGGTCGTCGTAATCCTCTTCTCAACTCTCGCTTTCTTGAAAACCGGTCTGTCTGTACGCGCATTTCCAGTGGCACCCTCTCCTCCACTCTCAGCTTCTTCCGACGAAGATGATGCTGATGACGATGACGAAACCACCTCATCCTGGGATGCGGCTCTCTTAAGCATGGCAAGAGGCTTGCCTCTGGCATGTCTGGAAGAATCAATACTAGGCACTGGAGTTGGATGTACACTTATAATGGCTGTGTTGTTTTCCTGTGGCTGGTCTCTGTCGTCTCTCTTCGTCTCCGGACAACGTCGATCTGGGGATTTTGCCCTTTCACCGCCCCGGCCCACCAGTTATCTTTCTTTGCTTGACTCTCTTCTGGAAACCGTGCGCTGTTCGTCCTTTCGGTGTCCGTCCACGTGCCTTTCATAATTCCCCCGCCTGGTAGAGGAATAATCGCAGGTCTTGCAGTTCCACTTCCGGGATCCATCCCGATGGTTCTCCCCGATATGGCGCATCAGGCTGCGGTGGTACAAGAACGTGGAAAGACATTCTCGGCACTTGTAAAGCCGGTCCCCATCCAAGTCCTCTGGTTTCTTCCACTCCTTAGACATTATTCTGCAATTGTGAAGAACAAAACACAAATAATTATTTATGTCGATAATTCTTATTTAATAAAAGAAATCTGGTGGTTTTCGTCTTCTTCTGGGATAGCGACTCTCAATCACGGGAGTCTGAGGTAGATCAGGGGGAAGATCGAGCCCGGGTTGATGATCATCAGGCAAGTTCTCATCAAGCTGGGGTTGATCATCAGCAGGGGTCTCATCAAGCTGGGGTTGATGATCATCTGACAAAGTTTCATCACTGGCAGGGCTGATCTCTTCTGGTATGACCTCAGGGGAAAGATTAGGAGAATCAGCAAAGGGAAATTCCTCCTCAGGAACTCTAAGGCGATACTCCCATGCTCGAAGATCTTCACCAGTGTACAGCTTGAGCCTATCTACATGTACTACCTTTGCTTTCGATCGGCGACTCAGCTGAATCCGAAACGTAACATCTGAGATCTTCGTAACCACTAGGTAAGGACCCATCCATCGCAGCTGTAATTTCGGGGAAACCCCCTTCTTCTTGCTGTGATCATATAACCAAACAAACTGCCCTTCCTTGAGATTAGTGGTGGTAGTTTTCCTGTCATAATTGCGTTTCTGACGCCTGGCACTCTTCCTAAGACACTCGCTAGCCCGTTCGTGAGCTTGTTGTAGATTCTGGCGTAGCTTTTCAGCGTAGTCTGTTTTTGGTTCATCACAGCTAGGATAATTTGGATTCTCCATAGTCAGGTCTATTGGAAGCGTCACTTCTCTCCCGAGCATGAGCATGTTGGGTGACTCTCCCGTGGATTCTTGTGCAGTACAGCGATATGCGCTAGTTGCATATGGCAAGCACTCATCCCATTCCCTAGACTTCTTTGACTGCTCGATGAGCATGGCGGTGATATTGATGAGGGTTTTGTTGAACCTCTCAATGAGCCCATCTGATTTCGGGTTGTAAGCTGTTGTTCTTGTCTTTCGAATGCCCAACAGGGAACACATCTCTGCAAACACCTGCGATTCAAAATTAGTTCCTTGATCGGTATGTAGTTCACGAGGGACACCAAAACGGCACACAAATTCTTCGACAAACTTTTGGGCCACTGTTGTAGCTCGAGCATCCGGAAGCGCATACGCTTCCATCCATTTGCTCTTATAATCCCCTACTACAAGGATCCACTGATTCCCATGGATGGTCTTGGGTAAAGGCCCGACAAGGTCCATTGCTACTCTTTCCATTGGCTCTCCCACCTCGTACTGTTGAAGTCGAGCACGTGCCCTCTTTGAGGGGGATTTCCTTCTGGCGCACAGGTCACACGACCGGATGAATGACCTCACGTCTCCTGACACGCCTGACCAATGAACCCTCTGTTTTACGTTTGACAATGTCTTGGTAACGCCTAGATGACCTCCTGTTGTACCCCCATGGATTGCTTCTAGGTATTCTTTTCGGTACTTCCGTGGCAGGATAACCTTCCATTTCACGCATGCCCCATCCGACGTCTCCCATTTTCTGCATAGTACTCCTTGCTTGCAATCCAATTGGTCCCACTGAGCCCAGTACGTTTTCTTTGCAGCTGTCGAGTTGGCTATTGTTTCCCAATCTGGTCTACAGCTTCTTCCTTCCTTAGCCTTCAATACCCAGCTCATACTATCATCTTCCAACTGGCCTTCTCTTAAGGCCTCTCGAGTGACCCCAGGTAAGGCAATAATTGCCCTACAATGGAACTGGACTTGCTCGGAGGGAGTATCTGTCTCTGTAGATGTGTCTTCGCCGTCACTTGTGTCATCAACAAGGCCACACTGAGAACATGGTTTTCTGGACAGACTGTCGGCATTCACATGTTTCTTTCCTGGACGATGGTGTATTGTCAGTTTGTATGCTGCGATAACCTCGATCCAACGTGCCAATTGGCCCTCTGGATTTTTGAAGTTGAGGAGCCACTGCAAAGAAGCGTGGTCTGTTCTAACGGTCAGCTTCCTACCGTAGAGATACTGCTTGAAGTATTTCAAATAGAACACAACTGCTAGCAGCTCGCGACGGGTCACACAGTAGTTCCTCTCAGCCCTCGATAGCTTCTTGCTTGCGTAAGCGACTACTTTTTCCTCGCCTTCCTGAATTTGGGACAACACAGCCCCTATACCATTCTGACTGGCATCAGTGTCAAGCAGGAAATCCCCCTCTGGTAAGGGACATACTAGGATCGGAGCCTGGATAAGGCACTCCTTCAACTCTTCGAAAGCTCTTTGACATTCGTCATTCCACTCGAAACGCCTAGCCTTCTCAGTCAGTTCATGAAGTGGTGATGCGATGGATGCGAACCCGCGAATGAACTTGCGGTAATAGGATGCAAGCCCCAAGAAGCTTCGAACATCCTTGCTGCATGTGGGATTGGGCCAATTCCGAATGGTCTCGACCTTGGCAGGGTCGGTTGTGATTCCTTCTGAAGACACGATGTGACCTAGGTATTTCACCGACTGTTGAAACAAATTGCACTTGGATGGTTTCAATTTCAAATTGGCTTCCCGGAGCCGCGCCAATGTTGTGCGAAGTCGTACGATTTGCTCATCAACTGTCCGACCGAACACTATTACATCATCCAAATAGATGAGCAATATGTCCCATTGTAGACCAGCCATCACTTTCTCCATCAACCTCTCGAAAGTTGCGGGGGCATTACACAGCCCAAATGGCATTACCTTCCACTTGTATAGGCCACCGCGAACCACAAAAGATGATTTGTCTTGAGCTTCATTATCAAGGGCAACTTGCCAATAGCCTGCAGCTAGATCTAAGGTTGAAAACCACTTGGCCCCGCCTAGTGCATCCAATGTCTCATCTATTCGGGGGACAGGGTAGGCGTCTTTTACAGTTGCTACATTCAGGCCGCGGTAATCTACACACAACCGTTTTGTACCGTCCTTCTTAGTCACAAGCACTACATTGGCTGCCCAGGGGCTATCGGAAGGTTCGATGAGACCTTCTTGCACTAATGATTTGACTTGGCGATCAATCTCTTGCTGATTGACGATAGGGTGACGTCGAAGGCGTTGTCTTATAGGTCTTGAATTGCCGGTTTTGATGTGGTGTCTGACAGCATTGGTCCGGCCCAAATCGTGACTTCCAGAAGAAAATACATCTTGAAAATCCACGAGGCACTGTTTGATAGCTTGGTGATATTTCGGATCGATGTTGCTCAGGCTTCGTTGCAACAAGTCTTGTAGGTATGAAGGAACTTCATCGTTTCCACTATTCTCTGTCCTTTCCCCACTTTCATGCACTTCCGCTGGTGAGATCATCCCGACCATTGTTCCCTGGCGAAGTGTTATCTTGTTGTTCCCCGGGTTAAACAACCTCAGTGGCAAAACATCTGCCTCTGCAGTGACAAGGGACCTTGCCAACACCAGCCCATGGCGAGCCAATTCGCCTCCGCCTGCAACTGGTTCGATTATGGCAGTACCCGTCATCTCGTCCACACAGTTGGCGATCTCACCTTGCGCGAGCGTTTCTTGACCTGGTTGCACCTCAATAGTTTCTTTCACTAAAATCCTTCTTAGGAATGATCTCCCTATCTGGTTAAGGCATCGAATGTGTTCCCCGTTCAAGATGAGTTCCAGCCGGAAGAAGTCTAGAACCCCAGCGGTTGGAATCAAAAAGTCCATTCCAAGTATTACCTGGTTCCTAATATTAGCAAAGATGACCTTTACTGGAAAGATTGTCTTTCCAACTTTGACTTCTGTCCAGGCAACTCCTAGCACATCAAGTGGCGTTCCATCTACCTGCTGAACCCTGACGTTGTCTTGTTCAAGAACCGGTCTCTGCTCTTTCGCAATACTGTAGTACATGTCAGTTCTAACAATTGTGTCAGTTGAACCTGTATCGATGAGGAATCTACATTTTATAGACCTGATGGTACCCTCTACAAATAAGCCTTGCTTGGGTTCTTCGTTAGGTGCAAGTGTTACAATCCTTCCATCATCAAGTCGACTAGGTCCGTTACTTCTTACAGCCTTCCCGTGGACCTTCCGGTCAGCTGTTCGTCGTTTCCCGACCTCTCCTTTTCAGGAAGAGGACATTCCCTTGCGAAATGTCCATTTTCGTTGCAGTTGAAGCATATCAAATCTTCTTTTCTCCGCCATTTCTTGTCGGAATTTCCAGGAGTTGGTGGTTTGGGAACTCTCTTAGAAGAAAGAAATCTTTCATTCATGAGCCTTGTCATTGTCTCGAATTGTGTTGCCTGCCTTTCACACAAATGCTCCAATTTCTGGATGAGTTGCTCAGATTCCTTTTCTGAACCCCTCACCAATTTGTGCGGACGTCTCTCCGATCTTCGTTCTTCTTCGATTCTTTCATAGTTCTCTGTTTCTATGGCCGCACGAATAGCTTCGTCAATGTCCTTTGGCCTAGCTCTGTGCACTCCTTCTCGGATAGTCCGGTCTTCTATTGCCTCAATAAAATGGTTCTTCTCGAGCCTTTTTCTCCCAACCTCTGGAATGTCTGGGTAGGCTTTGATTGCCAATTCACATATGACTTGGCCAAGTTCCTTCAGTGTTTCTGTTTGGCCTTGACGGCGATGATGCAATTCAAACAGAAAATTTTCTGCCTGTTGACTTGGGCCAAATCGCTGCTCTAGGAGCTTGGTCAGTCCCCTATACGTAAGTTTGCGATCGTGCTGATGGTCCAACAGACGGAGTGCTTCACCTTGAAGGCTTACAGTCAGAAAAGCACTTGCCTGCTCCTCTGTCCAACCATTTATATCTTTGCATGCTTCAAAGTGTTTCAAGTACTGATGCCACGATGTTTGTCCATTGAACCGATCAGGTGTTATGCAAGGCCTTTGGCTCTGTCTTGTTCCTATTGAACAATCTCTAGAAACTTCTTCTTTTATTTCCACATCACCCTGCTTGTTGTCAGGCTTCTTCGTAAGAGCCGATTTCGTTCTTCCACTGGCCTTTTCCCATGGAAAATTGGGATCGAATCCTTCAAGGAAAGGGGACCCAATGTCCCCAGCCAACTCTTGAGAAAACATGGTATCCGGCACAGGAGTCGAACAATCGGTTCCAACCTTCCGGTCTGGGGTCAATAGCTCAGGATACAAGCCCTTCTTCTCTCCACATTCGGGCGTGTTTTCACCCTTGTTTCTCTCAGTGTACGGTCCATTGAAAACTATGTCCGTATCTACTCTCCTTCTCACAGATGGTTCTTCGAACTGTCCAAGCTTGACGGTACTTTGTGAAGACAGTCCCTGTTGTCTTGCTTCTATCAGATTAATTTTTGACCGTGCATTGTCACGTTCCAACTGTAAAATTTGATTCTCCATTCGTAGACGTTCCAGCTCTGTGTTCAATTGAGTTAGGTCACATTCATTAACTGAGGACCTTTGATGCTCCTTTTTATCCATGGTGAATTTATTAAGAGCTGTAGCACAAAGAACTTCTACCTCAAGTAGAACCTCAATTGGCACCTCAACTGACACCTCAACTTGGCACCTCAACTTGGCACCTCACCTGGCACCTCAACTTGGCACCTCAACTTGGCACCTCAACTTGGCACCTCACTTGGCACCTCACCTGGCACCTCAACTTGGCACCTCAACTTGGCACCTCAACTTGGCACCTCACCTGGCACCTCAACTTGGCACCTCACCTTGCACCTCAACTTGGCACCTCAACTTGGCACCTCACCTGGCACCTCAACTTGGCACCTCAACTTGGCACCTCAACTTGCACCTCAACTTGGCACCTCACCTGGCTGCACTTCTCGATAGTTCGCAGCTCACGTTAGCACCTAAAAAGGTGGCGTGTTTTGAGTCCGTGTCTTAGTATGTAGTTTCACGCTGGAAGCATGACCCACGCTGTTTTAGTTATCCCGCCGCTGCCACCAGTGTGACGAGATCTGGTTCCATGAACTTGGTAGCAATTCCGAACGACACGAACCAGGTCTCGTCTTATAAATCAGTCAACTCTCCCAGACAGTCGACTCTCACAACTCACAACTATTCAACGAGGATCTCAATCATGCATTCATCAATCACTTCAATCAAAGTAATATCCGAGACAAATAACGACAACTTACAATGATGTTTGATCTTTCAGCTTACTTTACTGCATTACTTACTGCATCAGTACAAAACACGGACTGCCCGTTCGCAGCGTTATCAAATCACTTATATCAAATCTGACCAAAATGTCGCCCTCTTCAGGTTAAACACTGTAACATTCCGTCACACTATAGTGCGAGTGCTACCATTCCTTAGTGCAACTACTCTCGCTGGAATGGAGTGAGTAGATCAGCATTAATGACCATTGTTGTGTGTCGCGCACGCACTCCTGGTCTTTATAGAGTTGAAGTTTGCAAGAGCACAAAAGTGAGGAAAGGATCGCAATGTACATAATAATAATTTAATAAGCATGTCAATATTTCAAATTACAAAACAAATGCATAAGCAGGAACTTATGGGGACTTGTTAATGTGATGAAAAACCGATAACACAAAACTGGGTTTCAGCTCGATGGTCAGGGACCAGTTTCAACTCGGGACTAATTTCTGTTGTGATTTTGAATTCAGTTATTAATTGGTACCGGTATTTCTCTCTCTCTCTCTTTAACAGAACGAGACATCTAGTGGCCTTGCAATCTATCGCAAAGTGCTTTACCTGCAGCCGTTCGTAGACTATCGGTTCCGAGTCATTGCTGTGAACGAGATTGGGGAGTCTGAACCAAGTGCGGAGGTAGCCCCAACGGTCGATCCTCAAGTTGCCCCACCCTCTGAAAATCCGAGCTGAGTCAGCGGAAGTAGCACAAGACCCGAAGCAATGGTCATAAGATGGCAGGTAGGTCCTCAAAAGATAATGAGATCGTAATTTTGTTATTCTTAACATTTCTATTGACTATTTGGCAGTCTCTATTACAGTGATCAAGGTATTTAATATATAGATATAAAAATCAAGAATGTACAGTTGTTTGCTCTATTATATTTTTATTTCCTATTTTAAATAAACAATACAAATACTTTGTATAACTGTAGTAGTTAAATATAGACAATGATTGCATATCCATGTGTATTTGTTGGTTCTCGAAAATAATAATAACGATGTCTTCTAGGTCTGGTATCCGCCAGCTCAGGCGCTCATGGCACTTGCTCCAAAATATGATATACATATTACCTGAACTCTTTAGATGCACTGCTTGTGGTATATACAGCTGAAACAACCATAAATAGCCCAAGAAATACTCATTGGCAGTGTTCACTCAGTAGTCATGTTTTGAGCGGTATTTGAGCATAACTTGATGGTTACTTGAATTCTATGTTTTCAGGCAATTCACCCCTTCTACTACGGTGGGGATGGTTTCCACTATGAGGTCGCATACAGACCCAGGATTTCAAGTGAACCATTCACAAAGGCTACAATAGACCCAGAAAACACTGATGATAATCCTACTGGAATCATCCAGAATTACATCGTAAATGCTAGTCAACTTTGCGAGGAGTTTGAGTTCTCTGTACGATCAGTGAATAGTGGGGGACCAGGACCCGAACCAGAGATTCATCATGGGTTCCCAGGAGAAGCTTGTAAGATGCACTCTTCATGCATTATAGTGCCATTTTATTTTTTATTTTTTATTTTTTATTTTTTGGTTAAATCCATAACTGCAGTCATACAAACAAATTTGACATGGATTACAATCGTGTGATTAAAAAGAAATGTACACAAATTGAACACAAAAAAAAATATATATGATCATTGTAAGATAAACAAATTTGTTGAATCTACTTGTATATATAGGATTCATTAATGTATAAGGTATAACCTACCTCACAGGGTCCTAAGCTTTGCAGTAAATGCCTGCATAGTTCACCGTCAGGTGTATTGTGATACTGTTGAGGTGCAGTGCAGATGTGTGTACATTAATGTCTGATAAATGGTACAGTTGATCAAGTGCGAGTAAAAACAATTACCCTTTTAGCGGAGCTGGGTCTTTTGTACCGGTATCTCTTGCTTGAAGCTGTTAACAGAGGTACAATTAATGGTGTTCTGAGGGAGAGAGTTCTAGAGACTTATTACATCCGGGAATAAGCTCCTCTGGTGGACCAGAGTTCTGGCAAACAGAACTATGATGTTCTTGGATCTGTGCAGGGATGTAGATGGAGTGAGGAAAGTGTGTGGGTTATGTCTGTCAGCAAGTTGGTGATGTGATAGATCATCACCACCTTAGCCTGTGCCTTGCGTTCCTATAATCTTGGCCACTTGAGCGGGTTCAGCATGGCTGCTACGCTGCTTGCCCTGCGGTAGTCATTGAAATTGAAGCCGACATAGCGCGTTTTACCATTTAAAACTTCTTGATGTTTGCTTGCATGAAAAAGCTCATCATATTTTTGTCATAATACTCAACCCTGCTTGAATATATACATGATGTCACAATGGAATACTGTACAGTATAGCCATAAAGAACAACAGATGTCATGTTTATACAGTATTTTGGTGTGGAAAAAAAAAACGTTGATGAGAAGCTTTATTTAATATTTGATGCATTGTGCTTTTCCCAGGTCGGCCTGAATCTCCTCAGATTCTGATGCTTCGGGCCAAGCAACAGGAGTTTGCAATGGACCTTTTCTGGGAGCCTGGCAATGACAACAATGCTCCTATCCAATATTACATCATCCAGTACGACACCAAGTGGGCAGATATGCACTGGCAATTCCAAGCAGTAAGTTCACTTTGAAATCACGGGACAGACTTGCCACTGTTGAGGGTCGTATTTCTAAAGTCCACCGCACACTACATGATGGTCCTGGGACGGTGTTTTGAACCCTGTGTTATCTCTAATATTGTTGTATCTTTGAAGATAAGATAAAGTTAGTATTCTGAACATCGTTGTAACTTTTGTGTTATCTTTTGTTGTATCTTTTCTCTCATCTTATTGGCCACGCCTGCGCTCATACTTTGGTGCGCTTGTAATTGTGCGTATTATTAATAAAGTGGCATTTAATCCTCATTTGCATATGCCCACGGGAGATAATATGTCGAGATAATTGGTATTCTGAAAGTTGTTGTATCTTTTATCTTATCTTATCTTGCATGGTGTTTACAACAATATTTACAACAGGTAGGGGGTTGTTGTATCTTTCGTGGTGATATAATGGCGGCAATATTTTTTGCAAAGAACCAACTTCGTGCCAATAGACGAGTTAGAAGAAGATAGTGTGTTGACCGGAAACATCACAGATGAGAACTTTCTAAGATATTACATGCTAAAATATTAATGCTCTCATCTTAACCAATATAGTGAAAGCGTGATTTGTCTTCATGATCCACATTCAACAGTGCATAATGATGACGCAAGTAATAAGTGCTCAAATAACTAATTACGCCCAAGATTAGTATGCGCTAGGCGCATCTTCAGATATAGCATAAAGTATTCCTATTGGTTGACCTACTTATCATGCTTATATAAAATAGATTTTGATTGGTAGGGTCCATACAAATGGGCGTGTCATCAATGGTCAAAGATAAGATAGAGGCGGTCCTTCAAGAGATAACACAGGGATAAAAAAATGTTCAGAATACCAACTTACAACAATATTAGCGCTGTGTTATCTCTGGAAGATACAACAAAAGATAACACAAAACTTACAACAATGTTGAGAATACCACCCAGTAATCCGATTTCTGAAGAAATTGCAATTTTGTATTAGATAGGAAATCTAAATAAACATCATCTTCTTTATTTAGTATCTAAATAATGATAAGAGTACTAACAACTAATGGGGGCAAATTGTTTGGTATATATCAGTTGTGGAATCTAATCTGAATGTAAGTATACAACAAGATGAAAAATTAAAACATGCATTTTCCTTTTTTTGCTTAAACTACACTGGTAAAACTGGCAGATAAATGTGAATCAATATTGAACAACTTAATCATGAATTCCTAAATAGATGGAAAGTCGTAAATGCTGGCAATTTTTTTTGCATATATTTATATATATATATATAGAAATATCAGTTGTGTATTAACGATCTATTGTAATATAAATCTAATTTGAATGTTAGATATTGAAATTTTAAATATGCATTTTTACATTTTTGCTAATGAAATTTTATAAAATGGGTTCAAGAATGTAGCCAATGAGAAGCATTGATTGGATCAAGTGACCATGCATTATTTGTTTTTATATGCCTCACTTAGAAATCCAGCCATCTGATTGGTCGAAATTGCCTTCGTGGTTTTAGCCATTCTCGTAAATAAACGAAAAATGTGAAACCTATGTAATAGTTCTAGAGTAAATCAGTAAAAATCCCAGCTAAATTCCAGTTACCAGGAAAATAGTTCAATCTTGCTGAAATACCCATTGGTTCACGTGTTAAAATCTGGTCTGAGCGAGCGCGGATACCATACATTGTGTGTGTGCGAATTGGTCGCTAGCTTAATTTTTTTTTTTTTTTTTTTTAATGTCGATCGAACTACTAAATCCGGCCTAGATTCTACTTATAGTTTCCAAACGAGGCAAAAATGGCTGAAGAAACTCTTCCTAGATTTCAACTTCTCGATGATGATCAATTGCAAGACTTAATTAATTTTACTGACAGCATGAACACCAAAAGGGTACGTGAAATTCATAATGAAAACTGTTGGACATTTGTTCTTGGTAATTGTGTGCGCATACGACGTGTACGTCGCTACAGCTACAACACGTAATTGTGCATCAATTCGACCATATCTTAAGTTACCATTAACGTTATAAATTAGGGCGAAACGCATTTGAAAGCACAGAATATCTGCTATTTTGTGGAGTAGAAATCATTTCTGGGGAACTTGTAACCCTGCTGCCTTTTGTTCTTGAATGTTGTTACGCATTCACTTTCTGAGACAAAAGTCTATGGCAGATGCCATAATTTTGTGTTGATACATGTGCAGATAAACTAGAGAAAAGCCAAGGTGGTGTCATAAGTTGACTATTTTTTTCGGTATATAAAATTAATAATGACTGCTTTAATATTAATAGCGCAATTTTAACCTCCCATTTGAGCGTATAAAAAAAACTATGTCTCAAAGCAGTCATTATTACTATACTATTTTCATGGTACCATCTGCATGGGGTGCATTTTGGTGATGACAACCATGGATGAAGGTTGCAGGGAGACACCTTATGGCCTTGCTAATTAAGATTGTCGACCCATTTTATAGAACAAATAATGCACAGGTTTTCATTCGTGACATTATGGCAATGCAGCGCTATTCAGGTATTCACAATGGCACAGAATACACTCGGCTACACCTCATAAATTTTATTGCAGAACGTTGAGGCTATACCTCCGCACTTGGTTCAAACTCCCCAATGTCGTTCACAGCAATGACACGGAATCGATAGTAATCAAAAAACCAATTCCTAGGAAATAGGAACAAAATAGTTTGTCAATTGCTATTTTAAAACTATTTAAAATAAAATATGGTGTTTAAATTCGGTGCATTCACATGAAAATAGGAAATAAATAGTAAAAAATAGCAAAAATATATTTTTCCACAGCCCATTTTGACGAGGGTCATCATCATCAGCAGCAGCAGCTGCATCATCATCATCATTGTCAACATCATTATCATCATCAATATCATCGTCATCATCACCTTGTTCCTAATGCTGTTATCACACTTACTGATCATAAATTCTGTTGTGATTTTGAATTCAGTTATTAATTGGTATTTCTCTGTCTCTGTCTCTCTCTCTCTTATTTACAGAACGAGACAGCGAGTGGCCTTGCAACCTATCGTAAAGTGCTTTACCTGCAGCCATTCGTAGACTATCGGTTCCGTGTCATTGCTGTGAACGAGATTGGGGAGTCTGAACCAAGTGCGGAGGTAGCCTCAGGGGTCGATCCTCAAGTTGCCCCACCCTCTATAAACCCGAGCGGAGTCAACGGAAGTACCACCCCAACATCGACGGTCATAAGATGGCAGGTTGGTACTCAAAAGATGATGAGATTCTAATTTATTTTTTTTCTTAACATTTCTACCGACTATTTGGCAGTCTCTATTTATAATGATCAAGGTATTTAATATAAAGATATAGAAATCAAGAATGTACAGTTATTTGCTTTATTTTATTTTTATTTCCTATTTTGAACAAACAATGCAAATACTTTGTTCAATAGGCCAGTTTCGGCGGTTACGTAATGCGCGGTTACTGTAACCAAGCCCGACAAGCCTTGTCAAATCGCCATTTTGAATCTGTGCATTGTGTATTAGACTGTCGGTTCTTGCCGTTAAATTGCATTCATATCTTTCTATCAAAACTGCGTGTATATATATGAATTTTTGTTTTGGCCGGAAATATCTTCCGACTTGCCATTCATCAAGCTGAGTTTCAGGCAGCTGCAATATTTTCTAAGAAAAAGAGGAGTTTCGACTACGGTATACACCCGAGAAAAGACTCGTTAAATTAGCGTCCGCAGTAGCGGACTAGCCTGCCCGTAGCCCCTGACCTACGGGGTCCGTGTCACTCGGTAGACATGACTGTATGGGGAAATTACAACGGGCAGGATTTTCGTTAAGTGAACTAGTTACATACCTCCCTTAAGTTTGACGATATTCCTGACTTTGGACCTATGACGTATTCAATTATCTAGTAGAGAATATGGCGGACCATGCATTTATGATCGTCGAAAACTGAAGGCTTTTAAGAGTTTTGAAGACTTTCAATTGATATTTCCCGATGGCCATAGATTATGTGGCCTGGAGAAGCTCGAGTACAATCCCCCCTCTAGTTAGCTCTCGGCAGCTCATGATAGCGACTTGTGACTAGATTATACAGGTCAAACCGACGCAAAAAGACAGAACATACCAACTTGAACAAAAAGAAAAAATATATAAATAATAAACAAATAAAAAGTAGAAGTCTAGACTAGACTCTAGATCTAATAAATGTAATAACAATTTTATTTTTAAATGTTTTTTTTTTTAAATAACAATAATTTCTTCTTGAAGGTCCAGCATAATTGCAGTTTAATACTATTAACTTTTATTTTATGAAAATCAAACTTAATTCCTAATCTTATTCTAAACAATAAAATTATTCATCATCCTGATTCTTCTTCCTTGCCATCATAAGGTTTTTTTTATTATTACTTTTATTATTCCCTTTTTCCATTGCTCTATCATTCTTTTTCCTTGTTCATTGTTTTTCTTCATTTTTTCCGTTCAAAATTATTTGTTTATCATTATTCATCATTCTTATTCTAGCTCTCTGTCATCGGACGATATTATTTTATTAATATTATTTTAATAATTATTACCTTTATTGTCATTATTTCTCGTTGCTTTTGTTAATAATATTGATTCTGCGATCAGTGCTTGCTTCTCGTTAGCCGTTTCTTGTCCGCCTTGAAATAGTCCGTATCGAGGCGTTTCACAAACATTTTTTAATCCGTAAAATTGCATTTCATTTTGAAAATGTGAATCGCGCCTACACGAACACGTGGTACGCGCGCACGCTTCTGCAAGCAGAGGTGACTGTGTGTGCGAACGCCGAGTGGAAAATAGTTCATCACTTCTTTCATTTCTACGTCCAAATTTGTACTCAGATTCAAGCTAAGGTAAATGCAAAATTGAATGGAAATTACCGATATCGGCTAGCTAACTTATATTTTGGTGCTTCGCTTTCTGTTTCATCACTGGCTTTCAAGCCAATGTCGCTTGTATCATCGACCTCGTTTTTCTTCTTTTTGAGGGGGTATCGTGCGCTGCCTGTACCGGGGACTTGGCCGAACAGGTTTAGCTGCAAGATGTGAATCGCTAGTTCTGTACCAGCAATGCTTTTCTATTATTCTTGCCTAAGACTCAGCGATTTTAAAGATCAAATGTATGAAGAACAAAATCACATCTCAAAGATATTTAGTATTCAAGTTTGAAACTGCCTCCTTTTTCTTCTCTCTCTCTCTCAAAATAGCGAAAACAAACGATACAATCACACCTAGCGAACACAGTCATGTATGGTATGCACGCAAAGTGTAGTCTGCTACGCACCGCGAGTTCTGCTTGTCCGACCCTCCGATTACGTAATGCGATTTAAAGGTCTCTGAATACATTACGAAACTGGCCTATTGTAATAGTTAAAGATAGACTCATTTGCAGTATTTATTCAGGAGTCAGTTTACATCAAATTTAGCTAGTTTTTCAACTGGAGAGATGTGTCTTGAGCGTTACTTGAGCATTACTTGAGCGTTACTTGAGCATAACTTGAGCATAACTTGAATTCTGTGTTTTCAGGCAATTCACCCCTTCTACTACGGTGGGGATGATTTCCACTACGAGGTTGCGTACAGACCCAGGCTTTCAAGTGAACCATTCACAAAGGATTCAGTATACCCAGAAAACACTGATGATAATCCTACTGGAATCATCCAGAATTACATCGTAGATGCTAGTAAACTTTGCGAGGAGTTTGAGTTTTCTGTACGATCAATGAATAGTGAGGGACCAGGACCCGAACCAGAGATTCATTATGGGTTCCCTGGAGTAGCCTGTAAGTTGCACTCTTCATTCATTCATTAGTGTCATTTGTGTCATTTTATTATTTGTATGCCTCCATTATGTTTTCGGATTGTCCGTCTGCACGCAAGCGCGTAGCCAGGATTTCATTTTAGGGGGGCGGTGGTGAGCACGCAAAGCATGCGAATCACTTAAAGAGCGTGCATAGCGTGCTCCCTAGGGGGATGGGTGCATCCCCCTCCCGAGCAAAGCGCGGAAGCTTTGAAAGAAGACAATTTGTTGTACCTTTCTCGACTCATAATCCTTGTCTGAATTCAGTCCGCCCCTCCTGCGCATAGCACAGAAGCTTTGACGTATTATTAGACAAAGAAGATGATTCGTTGTACCTTTCTTGAACCTTAAAGGTAATACAAAGTTTTGGGGAATTTTGAAAATTGGGTGGATAGTGGATCTTTACCATTTTTATATATTTGGATGCCCCTGTGGATGTATTATAAGCCCCAGAAATTTTAGCCCCTAAAACACTTCTGCTTTCGAGAAAAATTGATTATAAAAATTTACCGGTGCTCCCGGTAAATTTTGATAAATTTCAAATAGTGCCTACGGCCGTACAATGGTAGCTGCGACCATGAAAATCTCAGAATATGTAGCTGTGATTTATTATTTCCAAACGGGAATAGCTAATCGGTCGATTTTAGTCAAGAAACATTGTTTTCTAGCTTAATTAATATCTTGACCTAGAGAGGGAGCTATACAACATAAAGAGTTTATTATTTACAATTTCATACCTTTAGACTCGATTTCAACCGCGACAACGATCACTGAATATTGTAGGATCGCATATGCTTCCAATATATTTATTTGAACCAAATTTATGACCCCATACCAAAACTTTGTATTACCTTTAATCATTACCTGTATTCAGTCCCCCTCCGCGCGAATCGCGGAAGTTTTGACGTTTCATTAATTTATTAGAGAAAGAAGACGATTTGATGTACCGTTCTCGACTCTTAATCCTTATCTGAATTCAGTTTCCTCCCCTCCCGCGCAAAGCGCGGAAACTTTGAAGTTTCATTAAATAATTAGAGAAAGAAGACGGCTCGAAGTACCGTTCTCAACTCCTAATCCTTGTCTAAATTCATTCCCCCCCCCTCCTCCGCGAAGCGCAGAAGCTTTGACGTTTTATTAGACAAAGAAGACGATTCATTGTAAGTATAAGCATTTTCAAACTACAGCTATAAATTTGTTGAATCTACTTGTACATAAGATTCATTAATGTATTAGGATATAACCTACCGATCAGGATCCTGAGCTTTGCAGAAAGTTCCCGCATAGATTCCCTCCCTTCATATTCTAATTTTACATCGTTGAAGTAAATGTTTGATGGAGAAATGCCCCTTCTGCACGAAAAATCCCTGAACGCTCCATCATATTTTTGTCATATTGCTCAACCCTGCTCAAAAGATTTATATGGTGCCAAAATGGAATACAGAAGTTTATACACCAAGCCATAAAGAATAACAGTTCAGGGACTAAACCCCCGTCACATCCTTCTATTTTTTTCTTTCATTTTTCTTTTGGCTTCTTTTTAGGTTTTATTTAGATTTTCTTAATCATAATTTCTTCTCTTTTTCCTCTTGCATAGGGTTGCAAGTACCTTTTTTCTACCAAAACAAAAATTTATTTAAATTTTCTGTTGAATACAAAAGGGGCATTATCTACAGACACACACTTGAACCTTCTAAAAAAAAAATAGTGATCTCTCCCTCCCATTCCTTCACCAAGACAACAATTGACCTTCCTCCTGCTAATTTGATGACACATACATACGGTATATATATATACATGTACAGTAATTTCAAAACTATCTTTTCTTAACTTTCCGACAATTTTGTTATTTAATGTAAGAATTTATTTTGGCTGCTTTGGTCTTTTGATAACTCTGAATTTAAAGATGAAAACAGCTACCATTATCAATGAATTCAAACTCATATATGCAATTTTTTGTGCAGGTTTGGCCGATCAGTGACTTCCCAGACCAGGCCATCAACCAAGCCTCTAGGGAGCTTGTCCAACAGCATTCTGGTGCCTTCCACAAGAACGCGCATCCTATCCTACAATTGGTAACAATACTTGTAGACTTCGAGCTATATACTAATCTTTGTACAAGGCATATATTACCATTGTGATGATTACTCTTATTAACTCCATATTAAAATGTTAAAGGTAAAGACCAGTATTGGAAATGCCCCAATTTCAAAAAATGAAATGGAAGCTCTTATTACCAATCATGTGAAAGAATATGTTTTGACTAATACATGATGATACAAATTTTGCCGGGAAACCGCCTACTAATTGATATATTTGGTAAATTAGTTTATCTATTGGCCTGTGAGAGATATAGTCCCATATACATCTTTCTGTGCACAGTGCTTGTAACTTTACAAAGACTGGGCCAAATTTCTTATCATTTTGATGATTCTAGAACCTTGCAGTACACACCAATACGTATATGATCAACATTTTCTGATCAATTCCACAACGTTTCTTTCACAATGCAATCGCATGACCATATGGTCTTTATCTTTAAGGCTACACAACAGTTTGATATCAATATATTACCGGTATGTATGTCTGTATTTTACTCATTGTTGTTTGCTGTAAGCAATTTGATAGTTTCCTGTCTTATTCCTTTCCTTTGCAGAAAGAAGATGTGTCAAACGTCTTCAACTTAAATTTATGCCTTAAATTTGTAATCAGTACGAGGTGAATTGGATTGTTTTTAATAAGAGTAATTCAATTCAATTTAATTGAATTTTATTTCGCAATATAAAAATCAAAATATACAAAGTAACGGTAAATTTTAACTATGTTCACAAAGGTTATATGCGGGGCTTTCCATGAAGGTTACAAAAACCTCTGAAGTGGGATCGCCCATTAAAGAATGAAAAACAATACAAAAAGAAATATAAAATATTGTAAGCACACAACAATAAATTAAATTAAATAAGCAAAGTACAAACACTTTAACTATCTATAAGACAAGAGAAAGTAAAATAGAGAGAAGAACAAAAATATATAAAGGGGGAAAAGAAAAGAAAACAAAATAACAATGAAAGAGGGTTCAGATATAAAAATTTTAAAAAATCAACTGTGCTGATTAATAATTATTTAGTAGTAAGATTTTATATTGTTTTCTAAAGGAAGATACCAGGTATGAATTGTGATTTCGTTTTTACTTATGGAATCATATTCCACTGTTTAGGACCTAGATAACTCAATGATTTAGCTTCATAACTAGACTTAAAAGACCATAAATGAAATTTGTTGGAAAATCGTGTATTATAATTATTATAATTATGAATTTGACTATTGTATTGAAATTTGGAATTATCACTGGATTTAGCGAGATTATGTTATTTCGTGTCCAATTGTACCTTGTATGCGTTGCTTGTGTATCAGATTGTAAGAAGAAGGTTTACAATGGATCTTTTTATCAATTTTTCTCGTAAATATTTGTACCATGCCGTCCTTTTTTAATATCTAAATTCTAAGTTCCTTAGAAACGCTGTTGTAAACAATTACCATTTTAAGACATTCAAGACCCTACAAAACTCACCTTAAAAAAAAAATGTTTCCATGGCAACTGTTTATATCTTTATTTTATGTATACTTGTATCACCCAAAGGTTCACCATGGATAATTAAATTGCTTTATAGAAGGGGAACCTCCACCCCTTGAATATAAAATTTAAAAATCTGTCATATTTTGTTACAATTAACCAGACATTTCATTGTGACACTTTTGGTTTCCTTGAAAATTTAGTGACATCAAATCTTTCAGCATAAGAAATATTGGACAAGGGCACTAATTTTCAGTATTCATTTTTAGAAAAGTGTGTAGACTATGAGTCAGATTTGAGGGAAATAACCAACTCTACTTTGCTGAGGGTACTAAACTGTTTCTACTCCCACCCCCCCCCCCCCCCCCTTACACACGCCCCTTTTTATTGCAGGAAAATCATGGATTTAGACATGTTGGCAACAAGTTATTTGTATTACTACTATAAGTCATAGTTCTAATTCAGAAGATGTTTTACTACTTTCAACTTATTTCTGTAGAACGATTTTGTAACATTTGATTTTAAACGTTTTAAATCATGAATCAAAGAATGAGGATGACAAAATGTAAATTTTCTGATTTTGCAAATTATATCAATAATTCCAAAATGTATTTACCATGTTTATAACCTGTGTTTTATTAGTCTTTTAACCTTGCCTTCTCAATTACGAGCCATGATCAAGTGCTAGTTATATAATGCTGCTAATTTTCAGTTGTCATATTTTCAGTATTTTCTTTCTGCTGTTATGGCTAATTGATTGAATAAAATGTTGATCATATTGTACATCAATACCATTATGTATGATGTTTATTCTTGTATATGTGATCCTCTGAGTCACTGCGAATGTGCTTCAAGCCCTTACCCTCTGCTACCCCTCCCCTCTCTCTCTCTCTCCCTCTCTCTCTCTCTCTCTCTCTCTCTCTCGGGTTTTTACATGTGTATCACTCTTCATTTGAGGTATTAGGTTCAGAAGCATATGAATCTGCAAGACAATCATAATTTAAAGAATTTTGTTTGTGTGATTTCTTGTAGAAATGTAGGAATATAAGAAGAACAAAATTCTTGATGGTTAAATAAGAGATGATATCTAGAGTTTTTCCCCCTCCTTTTTACCTGACTTCTAAAAATACCAGGGAAATGACTGTTTTAAGTCCTTTCTGAGGGACTTGGTATTGAGGATAAAGGACTTACCGGCAAAGTGCCGTAGCACATATCAACTCGGTTTTATACCCGGAACCCCCCCCCCCAACCCCCGGTTACAAGATCACTGCTCTACCATTGGACCATCACTGGCAACATGGATGGAATAAAAATGTCAATTATAAAATATTGGCAGTGCTTCACATTATATTTAGCAGACCTCAAAACCCGCATCTTTAATTACAAGCAATTGTGTAGTCCATATCTATTGGAGGAGTGGGCGATTTTGAATGCTTGAAACAGATAAATGGTGCCATACAAGTGCTGTGGATCATCATCATCATCATGAGCTATAATTTGTCGTTCAAAAATATTAGTACCGGTAGTAAATATTCAGTTTGGGTCATTCTACATTTAAAGAAAACTACATACCGGGTATATTTAAAATATTTGTTTTTAAAGCTTTTTGTATGTTTTTTTTTTTTTTTTTTGGTGTCATATATAGCAGTAAACAAAAAAAATAAGAAAAATACTTCAATATGTTAATCACCTGATGTATGCCAGTTGGAACACACATTGGGCTATTATCCCAAGGAATTCTAAATTTTACATTAATTGACTATGTAATTCATGTATACACGGTATAAACATTACATACAATAACTAAACTAAACTTTTGAGAACTTAAGAGTTGCACATTATATTTGTTCTTTTTTTTAAAGATGGAAAATAAATTGAAATTGAAAATTGAAATTGAATTGAAACTGAATTGAATTGAAAATTGTATCGGTTTGCGACTTTAAAATATTGTAACAGAAAAGACCAATGGCAATGAGTGTTGAAGTTATTCCTATAATGTTTTTAACAAAAGATGGCGCTAGACCACATTTGACAAGTTGCCCCTAGATGTAATATGCAAGCACTCACTCATCTGCGGACTTATTCGACCATGGGAAGGGATTAATCATAATGATCAAGAAATGATAGAGTGCTTAATTACTGCTTGATGGTTGATGAACCGAGCTGGTCGATATGTTGGCTATTTCTACATGAATAGGCATGTAGGCCAATGTCAAGCAGGTTCCCTGTGCACAGTTCTTGACAATTAAAACATAAAAGCGAAAAAACCATTACAAACAAAAAGAAAACAAACACTGTACACTAAACTATAATTTATACAAACTATAGATATACAATATTCATCATAGAAAAACATTAATCCAACATTCATGATACAGTTAATGATGTATCCCTGTTATTATTCACTCTTTACGTGTCTTTATATACGCATACCGTGTAGGCCTATTGATAAATATATACTTTTTTTTTAAATCTGTATATTTATGTTATATCACATAAGGACAAAGTCTTAATGATGACTTTAATTTCACTTTTAACTTACACCTGTTGATTTAGCTCATAAAAAGAATGCATGTAAAAGATGATGAGCAAAGTTTGATTATCAATAAAATGAATCAGGAACTGGTAAAAACAACTATCCAGAAAATGCAAGGGGGAAGTATAATAGGAGGCAAATTGTATAACGTTTGTTAATTACGTTTCTTAGCTATTATGTGCTGCTCCTGGGTGCTGCTAGCTCAGTCGGCTTTTTAAAGTGGATTTTCCCATGCACAAGTTCTTCTTTCAATTAGTAGGCCTACATTATTGTAACAAACTGATGGGTTTTAAACCAAAAAAGCTAAAGAGGCTGGAGTACAATGGGAAGTATAAGAAAGCGTGCAACATTTACAAGAAATTAGAGCTGAGGAAAAACTAAGCTGAAACTGGGAATTAAAGCTTTAAAAATAATGATGGGATTATTTTGGTATGCACATAATCAGGGGCGTACGCAGGGGGGGGGGGTTTGGGGGTTCAACCCCCCCCCCCCCCCTTTGATATTTTTATGTGTGTAAACCCCCCTAAAAAAACCTAAACCCTTTGTTTTTTTGTTTTTGTTTTTTTTAATTTTTTAAATATACCCACGGCTAACCTAAAAAAGGTGACCTTACCCCCCCCCCCCCCCCCCAAACGATGAAAAATGTCAAATTTTGACATTTTGAGACCAAAAAAAAAAAGTGTCTGCTTGACCCCACCCCCCCTTGAAAAAATCCTGCGTACGCCCGTGCACATAATTAGTGCATGATTCATGCAAATGGAATACGGCAAAAAGTTGGCTTAAGCGTAGGTTGCGCTTACAATGGAAGTCCCTATAACGGGTATCATTTTCTGCCAAAATGAATATGGGTTAGATTCGACCAGGGACGTGATAGAGAAGGACTGGATCACCACTCTCCTTTGACCCTATGCTCCAAGCCGCCGAAAAGTTATGCGCTAAACTGCAATTAACTGTTGGCCTGGTGATGGGATAAAAGAGCGCATGAAATTTCAGGATTTAGAATTCCTACATCAGAAAATGGTATCACTGACGTTCGCTGTCCCTTTCAATTATTCTCACTGATTGTTGAATGTGTAAAGAGTAGAACAAGCAAACCCAAACTTGTGTAATTTCATCCTTTTTTCCACTAAACTGCAAAAATACAAAAAACACGCGAAAACACGCATTAGCAAACTTAAAGTTATCGAAGATTGTAAATCATGGATTACATAACGGGACATTAAAACGTGCACAAATTAGCGCATTATCCTAAAATATTGAGTTTTTGTCAGGATTTTTTTTTTACCAACTCTGGCACAAAAATTAGATTTCTTTATTTGCAAATGATTCGGTGTTTTTTTTTAGATGGATCAGATTACTCTTTTAGTCAGCTTTACGATACTTTGTCTAAATTTGGTCAGTATTCTGGTTGTAAAATCAATATCAATAAAACTGAAGCAGTTTGGACTGGATCCAAAAAGGGCTGTCAACAATTAATCTTGGTATTTCTTGGAAAAGAAATCTATTTAAATGTTAAGGAGTGAATCTATCTTTAAATGTTGACTCAATTTTTGAAATAAACTACAAAGATAAATTGAAACAAATTAAACAAACCATTAATTGTTGGTGAATGCGAAATCTTTCTTTGATAGGTAAAGTTTGTGTGATTAAGACTCTTGTACTGCCCCAATTGATATACCTTTTCTCTGCTCTTTGTATTAAAATCCCCAACTCTTTTTTTTCAAAGAGTTGAATCAAATATTTTTCAAGTTCATTTAGAATGAAGTTCATTTAGAATGGAGGCAGAGACAGAGTTCAGGGAAAGGTCATGTGCAATGATTACAATCAGGCTGGTCTTAGTATGATTGACCCTTTCACCTTCTCTATAGCTCAAAAGATGGTGTGGGTGAGAAATTTACTTGGTGACAATTTTAATGCTATGGAAGGCTATTGAATTATTTTTTTTGAAAAATATAAATGGAGATGTCTTACTCCTATGGAAAGCTCACCCCCTGAGAGTGTTTTGAGATCGCTGGGTAACATACAGTTATCTGAATCACTATGTTCTTGGTATTTATTCAGAGAAAAGGCTACTATAGAATGTTATGATTCAAAATACTCTGAACTGACTGGATGTCAGCTTCTTTGTACAACAGATCTATCTATTCGTTCAAAATCTAAGCAATATTTTGATTTCCCATCCTGGTATGATGGAAATGTTTTTACCATTTCTGACTTATTCAACCCACCTCTTCCTGGCAACAAGCTATTTGATGAACTTGTTTTAGATTTCAATATTCCTTCTACAGATAGGAGAAAGTTTATTTTTTTGTTGAAGAATATCCCAAGAGAATGGATGGAGAAATTTGATATTGACATTGTTGGTGTTCATGATACAATAGTTTTTAAATTATTGAGTTTTAAAAAAGTTCCTAAGAACGGTTACAGCTTATAACTTGGTCCTCATAGCCCTGATAAGAGATATGCCTATTGGAATAACAGTTTACCAGTACCTCCTAACACTAACTGGGAAAAGGTCCATAATACAAATTTGTTCTGCTCTATTGATACTAAAATTATATATTTTTTTATTTTAAAATTTTCCACAGAGCAATTGCTTTGAATGATATCTTTATAAGATAAAGAGGAAGGAATCACAAAATTGTGCTCCATGTGACCAAAAACAATGGCTCACTTATTTTGTGTTTGTGATAAAGTTGTCCCAATTTGGCAAAATCTCCTCACAGTGATTCGCCAAAAACGTGATTCCAATTTCAATATTTCCAATTTTGAAAAAGTATTTGGAGTTTGTGTTATAGATTCATCTCATTTTTATTTTTACTATTGAAATATCATATATACTGTTATAAATTTAATAACAATCTTCCTAATGTTGTGTACTTTAAATCCTTTGAGAAGAAACAGAAGGAAATTGAATATCATTTAGCCAAGAAAAGAAACAAATTACCTATTCACCTTAAGAAATGACGTTTTGATGTTTAGTTTTCTTTCATTTGTTAATACCCCTCCCTCTCTTTTGTATTTGTTTATTTTTGCAACCTCTCGACTATTGTACTCATGCAAAGAAAGTGTTACTTTTATGTATATTGCTGCCTTGTACATGTATTTCTGTGTATACCATTTGTCTGCCTTTTTATTTTTTATATTTATTTTTGTATTTTTTCTTCACTTTCACATCAAATCTTGTAAATATGTGATTCTCATGGTTTGCTTTAATAAAACACACAAAGAAAAACAAAATTATAGGAAGGGCTGAGTCGAATTTGAAAAATTGTCAAGTTGATGCACTATTCCCAACAATGATACAATTATCCCCATATAAAGTTTGTAATAAATGTGAAACTGGTGCCTGGCCTCCGAAATTCCCCGCAGTGGAAGCACGGCTCGGAGCACGGAACTTCAGAGCCAAGTGGAATGTTACGCTTAGAACTCACGAATGCGTTTGATCAAGAGTTTCGACTCCTTTCTTTCACCTCCCTGATTAGACGCTGCAGCCGCACATCCCCGTTCAAACGAAATCTGAGTACATGCACCCCCGGGCGTTCATGCTTTTTAAACACAATGCACTTCGCCACGATAGCAGACGACGTGCGTGCCGATATTACACACAGCTTTGCCACACTTGACTCGATCTCTGAGCTGCGATTGCCGGGTCAACTTTTGCATATGCGTAAGTCAAACATTTTTGAATATTTTACACTTTAAAATTATTTTGACGCATGCAGAAGTATTTTGATAATTAAATTCATGACAATTAGATAAGACTTGTTTTGTGCTAGCAGCTGGTGCACAAGTTTTTTAAATGATTTCCATCCGATCAGATCGTACCAACTACCATCTCGTACTGCAAACTCCCATAGCCATACTCATATAGTCATTGATTTTATGTACCCAAACATCCAGTGATTCCAGTCCCAAATTGTGTGAAAGTGTTTTGTCATTCACTAATTCTACATTTGTTCAATATTTTGTTGATGACCGTTTTGTTGTTTAATGAGTGATGTCGTTCAAATCATTGCTTTGAAAATCATTAACCATATGAGATGAAGCGAACAAAACCCATACAGAAAGAAAGGGGGAAAAAAGATGAATTTGAAGAAATAGGACTGCATGGTGCTCTGCTACGCTACGCAGCAGGACACCTGAAAAAGATAAATTCTGATGAAATCAAGGTAGGTGCTCTGCTGCGTGCTATGCAGATCACCTAATTACAAATGTTAAACGACTGGTTCAGATGTAACTAGACAATTAATTAACAGTCTGGTACGTATGGGTCATTCTGTAATAAAACTCATATTTGTCAACATTCCCCATACACAGACTGTAACCCATATGACTCACATGGGGGGGGGGGGGGGGGGGGTGGATTATGCTGATTTTGTACCACTTTTGCTACAAAAAGTTTCTGCCCCAAATATACATGGGTTATTTTTTTCTTAATTGTTCTATGTCCCTTTTGCAGGCCAACAAATTAGAAGGTTAAATCAAAAGGCATTTGCAAATAATACTAAATTTTACTAATTTAGAACTTTCCTCAAAATTTCTATTTGCGGTGGGAAAATAATTATTTCATTTTCATTTCGTTTATTTCCATTTCCAACAAAATAAGTAAAGAACATGGGATTGCATTGTACATAGTAAAACAATGAAACTTAACAATATTTGTAATTGGTCCACAGTGTACAACAGGCATATAAAACAGGTTGGTCATGAAGGGGACTGCTGAAAAGCTGGGCTTGTAGATTACAGCCCCCTATAACTTATAGTTGCAAAAATAGTATATCAATAATAAAGGAACGCACAAATACATAAACCAATTAAACATAACATAGAAGGAGTGAAATGGACAGGGAAAGAATGGAGACAACAAGAGAGGGCAGGGCTCTTACCTATAACACACACAACACAACACGGACCGACTGGAATACGGATGGCCAGTACAAAATGAATCAAAATATCCAAATGTATTTTATTGAGTTAAATAAATTTAAAGAGGGAGAGCTAACGCTTGATAATTACGCAGAAAAGATTTTTTTAAATTTGAATTTAAAAGAATTTAAACTGGGGGCATTCTTGATGCTAACATCAAGAATGGTCCATAGCTTCGGGCCTGCGTAAGTGAATATGGATTTAGCAAGTAAAGTTCTAGTTAATGGCAGATGAAATTCGTCAGATTGGCGCGTAGGGTATTTGTGTACAGTGCGTCCCAGAAAAAACGGAACCGAGAAGTATCGATGTTTTATCATAACTTAATCACAACCATAATTAATGAATGATACATATTTGGAAAGCTTAGAGTCTCCTCTTTCAGTTGATGCTACTCAGATTATGCATATTTCACGCATGAGTGATTAAAAGCAATTTGAAGGAAGGAAACCCAAAAGATATTTGGCGGGCGGTATCTGAATTTCGAAGAAAAATTCACATTTCCAGAAAGTTAAGTTTCTGCCCTTTCATATGACACCTCAATCAGGAAAAATGAGCGAGGAATAACAAAGTTATGTTTGTTTAAAGTAGCCCTTACATTTTCATAATTTTAACAAACGAATTCGTTTTCACTCATTGCCTGCCGTAGCAAAAAGCAGATTTGACAAAAGACTTAACTCCGTTTCGTCGACAATCAGCCATGCATGAAGACTCTCGTCTACGGCTGATTGTCAACGAAACGGAGTTAAGTCTTTTGTTAATTTCGTTTATTGATACGGCAGGCAGCCAGTGAAAACGAATTCGTTTAATAAAATTATGGAAATGCAAGCACTACTTTAAACAAACAGAACTTTGTCATTCCTCGCTCATTTTTCCTGATTGAGGTGTCATATGAAAGGGCAGAAACTCAACTTTCTAGAAATGTGAATTTTTCTTCGAAATTCAGATACCGCCCGCCAAATGTCTTTTGGGTTTCCTTCCTTCAAATTGCTTTTAATCACTCATGCGTGAAATATGCATAATAGAGACTTAGCGCTTAGCGCTTAGAGACTTCGGTGGTAAGCGCTTTATAAGTAACGTTTTTATTATTATTATTTATTATAATCTGAGTAGCATCAACTGAAAGAGGAGACTCTAAGCTTTCCAAATATGTATCATTTATTAATTATGGTTGTGATTAAGTTATGATAAAACATCGATACTTCTCGGTTTCGTTTTTTCTGGGACGCACTGTATAGTTTTATTTTTGATGAATATTAAATTGAAGGCTGAGGGTAGCGTATTATTATTTAACTGGTACATAAACTGAGCGAGGCTATTACGATATAAATCATTTATTTTCAACACATTATTTTCAAGAAATAAAACATCAGTATGAGATCTCCAGGAAGTGTTACAAATAACACGCATAGCTTTTTTTTGTAGAAGTAGTATTCTATGAAGATAAGAATCGTATGTATTACTCCAAACAATAATACCATAATTTAAGTAGGGCAAAATTAATGTAGAGTAAAGCATTAGTGGGGAGGAGGTTGGCAGAAAAACTTAACCTTATTTACAATCCCTATATTGCGAGAGATTGTTTGGCAAATGCTATCAATATGACATTTCCATGAGAGTCACCAGTAGTCAAGGATAAATTGAATATATGCACCAGCGGATCGACAATGTAGTTTATGACGTTTTTCAATAAAATATTATCAATGCCATCGTGTCCAGTACTCTTTTTATTTTTCAAGTTATGAACTGTATCTATTAATTCATTTCAATGTACGGGGACAAAAAATAGTGAATTGGGCTGGTCTATAAAGTCTAAAAATGTCTTTTGCGTTGGAGGAGTATCATCTGCAAGGCTATGCCCTATTTGAGAGAAATATTGATTAAAAGTATCGGCCATCTGCACTGAGTCGTGAATTTCTACGTTGTTATATGTTATTTTTTCTATACGCGATTTATCGTTATGCTTATTAATGGCACTATTTATGATTTTCCATGTTTTACTAATATCATGTTTGAATAGAATCAACTGATTTGTAAAATATTTTTGTTTTTTAATACGTTATATTTTAGTGAGAATATTTTTGTAAGTGCTATATTTACGGTGAGACTTTTCAGAACGCTGAATTTTGCTTGCGTAATATAAGTTGTTTTTTCGATTGATTAATCTTAAAATTGGTCTTGTTATCCATGGAATTCTGGGACTCTTTTTATAATTAGAACATTTGTTCACTAATGGAATGTGTCTATCTAAATGAGACATAAAAATCGTCATGAATTTATCATACGCAGTATTTGTATCATGCGAACTATTAACCTCAGTCCAATCAGCCACATCAAGACTTTCTTTCAATCGCGCTATTTTATTAGGCGTTACTCTTCTGAATCTTTGCAAGGGGGTGTCTTTTTTATTAAAAATACAATGACTTCGTGAAAAAATTGGGTAGTGATCAGATATGTCGGATAAAATTATTCCTGATTCAGGTAAGGAAACAACATTGCAGAAGATATTATCAATAAGGGTTGCTGTTTGGTTGGTAACTCGGGTTGGTTTTGTAATTAAAGGTAATAAGGATGAAGATAACATGATATCCAAAAAATCTTGTGAAGTATTTGGAGCTGAAGATTTAGATATATCTATGTTAAAATCTCCTACGATATAGCAGTCCTTATTGGTAAAGACTGGATTTTGTAGTAAATCCTGCAAATATTCTAAGAAGACAGGAATATTCAAACTAAGGGGTGTGTAACATACCGTAATCAAAATATTCTTAGCATTTGGTACTCTAATTTCAATGACAATTGATTCAAGAATTTCAGTCATACAATTAAGATTGCTATGAATAAAATAGTCAAAATGCTGATTGATATACAGAGCTACCCCACCTCCTCTTTTATTAACTCTACTATTTTCTAAAAGGACATAACCTGGGAGTGAATATGAACCTGCAGATTCCCGAGTTAACCATGTTTCGGTCAAAGCAATTGCAGAAAAATGTGTGTGTAAGGGAGTATCCGTTAAAAAGCGCAAGTTATCGAAGTTACAATTCAAACTCCTTACATTTAAGTGCATTATTGAAAATTTATTAGGTGTTTTTCCAAGAGATTTAAATTGATTCGCAGTTAAGTAGTTAGAACTTGAATAATGGTTATCATCTTTGTTTAGGTCAGTAGCTAGATTATTAATTCTTTGAGATGCAAGATTGCCAAAATGAGAAGAATTTAGATCATTATTTTTAGTATTAATGTTTGGTCTCAACAAATCGTAAAGCTCATCATCGCTCAGTATACTGAAGGGAACGTTTTCAGCCATTAGGGATCAGAATATAACACAAAATAGAGTACATCGTTTCCTGTACGGACAATGAGCGTGAGCACGTGGGCAAGGCAGAGACCTGGGGAGAGAGAAAAGACGAGAGTTAAAAGAAAGTAGAACAGTTACAATACAAAGAAGAGGCTACACAAAAAGAAACATTGATACATTGATACGACTGGTAAACGATTAGATACACACACAATTTTGTGTGCATAATTAAACCACACATAAGCATGCACGGACATGGATGAGCTCCCATGTGTATTAAAAATTAAACACGTTTGGAATGCCCACCCCGACACGAGATAGGCTCCACTAAAGCAACCAACCCCAAATCAGAGTAAACCTCCTAAACAAATGCAGGTGAAAATGCGAAACGCAAAGAATTGTTAATCAATCCAAAAACACCACATACTGTTAGCTAATTAATAATAAAAGCAAATGTGGTATGTCTTTGTGTCAATGTAATGACAATATACCGAAGATCCATTTAAAAAAGAAATTACTGTTGTCAAATCAAATTTTGCGATTGCGCTTGTTCAATTAAATAGTCTGATTTACAGACCCTTGTACCGAATGGTTGTACGTTTTGTGCTGCGCAAAGATTCAATAAGTTTAATTTTGGCCAACAAGAAGAGGGGTTATTAATGTAGACAAATGCTTATGTACCCTTCCTTTACAGCTCAATTTATGTATATTATTACCAAAGAAAAAAAGTCACTCAGTCAATCAATAGTGTCTGACTGTGAAGTCTTGAAACTAACGGGTTTCCTTGCATAATTTGAATACTAGGACACTGCTAACGTTTAAATTTCAAATATAGGACAAACATGTATGTGACGTATTCATAATTCCTGCAAAGTTCTACAGAATTTGATGTTGGCTGCAAAAGGGAAACAATACCTTTAAGTATGTATTATTAGTTCAGTTTTATTTATTTCACTAATTAATTTGATATTGTGTTAAACTTAATAGGGGCCTCATCATTTACAAGCACAAGCTACTTTTTTGAGGTCCTGGCCTAGTATTTATTCTTTATTTATGATTTGCAATGTTTTTTATGATGGGCCAAATAAACTGAATTATGAAAACATTAATTTGGAGGAATACAACCAATATTAATCTGCTCTGAATACGCCTAGACTTTGTCAGATTAATTTCCTTTCTTTCTCTCTCTATCTCTCTATCTCCCCCACTCTCCCTCTCCCCTTTCCCTCACTCACTCTCTATCTCCCCCACTCTCCCTCTCATCTTTCCCTCTCTCTCTCTCTCTCTATTTCCCTTCCCCCTTCTCTCCCCTCTCTCTGTCTCTCTTTCTCTCTCCCCCTCCCTCTCTCAATTTCTCTCTTTATCTCTTCAAAAAAATAAAAAAGTATACCTTTTAAATAGTTCTCTGGGACTTTTCTAGAGTCTGTTGTTCACAATTTCTCTCTATCTCTTTAAAAAAATAAAAATGTAAACCTTTTAGATAGTTCTCTGGGACTTTTCTAGAGTCTGTTGTTCACAAGATTATTCTGCATGAGATGACCTCTGCTCTCTGATGAGGAAAGAAAGATCATGAGAGTTCAAAATAACAGGAAATAACACCCACATTGTTTTCAGCTTTGGCCTACTTTGTGAAAATATGGGGGAAGTCCCCAAACATGGTCTCTCAAAAAAAGTATACTATCTTTGCTGCAGGTCTACTTGTACTATAGGCAGATGTCCTGAAAGTTTACAAACACAAAGCCTTGCCAGTCCCTGTGCGTAGCATTAGGGACTTTTAGATTGAGTGGACGAGAACACGACGAACGCCGACTGATCATGCGTGTCAACGTACTCAACTGCCCATGTTGACTACAATTAGAAATCTTTTAGATTGCACTCGACGATATACATGTATACAGGAAGTAACACGATGAACATGACAGACAAAGAAAGAGGACAAAATATACAGTTCCTCATTCTACCCTCAACAATAGGCCATTTTCGTAATGTAATCAAATTTAATGCATAGGTCTTTGTGAAGTGCCTCAATACAAATTATTTCATTCACCTAATAGGAATAATAGTATTTCAATAGTCAGAACGCAACTCAAGTGTTGCTAGGTAGGTCAAGCCAAAATGTTTGCCCAACCTGGCAAAAACTAATGTATGCAGTTAGGATTCTGTCTATTGAAATACTATTATTCTTATCAGGTGAATGAAATAGTTTGTATTGAGGCACTTCACAAATACCTATGCATTAAATTTGGTTACATTACGAAAATGGCCTATTGCTACATGGTAGAACATCCCTTCACTACTATTATGTAACAATGTGCAGAACAGGTGAATATGCATGTGACACTTGTTCTACACATTTTTACATAATAGCAGGGAAAGGATGTTCTTTTGTCTACCTGAGGAACTGTATATTTTATGCGCACGCGGCATATACTAGTACCGTACTAGATTTAGGAAAATCAAGGTTGACAAATTCTCGATCGCCGACTGAGACGGCGTGACGCATGCGCAGTGCCTTAAAATGACGTCACACGTTGCAGTCAAAGCTGTAAACGTGCAAATCTAAAAGTCCCTAATGTCTGCACAGTGAGACAAGGCTAAGGACATACTGCAAAGGTTCTACTTAGCTGATTTGATGCAGCTAGTGACTGGCAGAGTTAAACTCTTCTCAATGCTTTATTAGTTGCAGTAAAGTGTCAACTCAGATTTTGTGCGTGCAGACTGGTTTCCTTGAGTAGATTCCTTGACCATGATGAGAGTGAGAAGGGCATTAGTACTCTGTCTTGACTCTTGATGTAGGCCTATATAAGTCAAGACTCAAAATCCCTCTGGTTCAAGTTTTATTTTAAAGGGGCTTTAGCATGACGAGACTATGTATCTTTCCTTTGGCCCTCAGGTCCAATCGGGTATAATACGACTATGGACGGTGCGACCGCAGTATTCACGTGCGTTCATACATACGCGAAACCGAAGTGTGAGGAGAACTTCGGTCTGTTTCGCGCCCTTTCGTGAATGCTAGCCCGCGCTCACCCAGTTATTAACTGACCTCTCCCTCAGTGCAGTTAGTCAAGTCCATTCTCTTATGTGCAGTCGTCCAAAAGAAGGCGTAGATGGCGTCAACCAGTATTTCCCATGCTACAGCCCCTTTAATAGACTTCACTTTATTCAGATCATCACACTCGATCAATCTTCAACTTAAAGTATCTTTAACCACATAAAAAGCACATTTTAAAAGCCATTCCTGATAATGTAGTAGGGGTATATACCAATGTTTCATTTTTGTCTCGCCTGCGTAGCAAAAAGCAAGACATAGGCGCCGCTTTTCCGGTGACGGCAGCGGCGGCGGTGGCGTCAACATCAAAAACTTAACCTGAGGTTAAGTTTTTGAATTTTTAGTATAATTTTGAAAGTATAAATTCTCATTCAATGAAACTTGGACTAAAGGGTTATCAATCAAGTATTCCCAATCATGTGAGCAGAATTTCAGGTCACAAAATCAAGGTCAAAGGCTATTTGAGGTCAACAGACTTAGACTATTACTCTTTTCTAACTGTCCTGATTTTTATTGGATGCAGACGGACACATCCGATGAAACGGCCAGTATGAAAGCAACAGAGGAGAAAAAGGCGATTAAATAGCTGATGAAAAGAAGAGAAATAGGCGATTAAATTCTGCTCAAGAGCAGAAAAATTCTCATTCTATCGGTGTGACACGGATGAAACGGCCAGTATGAAAGCGTTCGGGAGAAAAAGGCGATTAAAACCGATTAAAATGGTCAAAGGTCGCAGTGTACGCACAATTTATCATAACCAGCTGTGTTTGTTGACTTATGGTTGAACATGCTGCATGCTACCTAGATGGAGCGCGGGCCTAATAATTACGCAATAATTCTTCACTTCCGGCAAGGGCTCGCCACAGCGAGTGAATATCACCGGCAGTATGAAAGCGACAGGGAGAAAACAGCGTTTCGCCTTTGTTTACATGAGGAAAATTCAATCTGTATTTTCATCGGTGTGACTCCTATAGAAGCCAGTTTGAAAGCAGTATTATGTTGTGGCATCATCATTGAAAACTTAACCTCAGGTTAAGTTTTTGAATTTTTATTATAATTTTGAAAGTTTAAGTTCTTATTCAATGAAACTTACACTAAAGGATTATAAAGTATCCCCAATCATGTGAGTAGAATTTCAGGTCACTAAATTAAGGTCAAAGGTCATTTCAGGTCAACAAACTTAGACTTTTTTGCGGCATCAACATCAAGATTTTGAAATTTTAGCATAATTTCAAAAGAGTTTGTTCCAATTCCATGAAACTTGTACACAAGGGTTATCAAGTATCGCAAATCTTATGACGCAAATTCCAGGTCACAAAGTCAAGGTCAAAGGTCATTTAAATTCAGTATGTGAGGATTAAAAGAAAAAAAAAATTATTTTTTGTATTTTTTCATATTCCAACAAAGTTATTAATCTTGGTACAAATAATAGTAAATAATTCTTCTGATGACTCTTGGTCAATATTCACTTCAAAATGCTGATTATATTCAGAGGATTTCAGTGGGGGGGGGGGGGGCTCCTAATGGGCCACCCTCCTATGAATAATGTCCCAACCTCAATTTTTCATCATATTGAATAGCGTAATTCAGGCGAGACTGCCGAGAGCGTTTCCCTTGTTTGTTCTTTTTTGCAGGTGCGTGTTCGCCCTCAAGAAAATGCCCTTTTTGTGGAATAGGAAAAACAAGAAGAAAAAACTAGAAATGCAATCGTGTCACAACGATGTGCGTGCAATGACGCCATGTTTCTACGTGTCAAACGAAAGAGCTTCTCTCGCCCTATCCAGAGCAATTTGTACGAAGTCTGTAGCTTCTGTGATATTGGAGATAGGTAGGGCGAAAGATTGAAGGCCTCAATAGTGACCTTGATGGGATGGTAGTGACTACGCCTACGAAGTTTGAAAGAAATTGGGATAGGGGAAAGGACATAGAAAGGGCTCCCAAGCACTGCGTGCCAAAACCAAGGGGATTTGGTGCATGATCGTCATTGCAATAAAGATCGTTCTGGGGGTCAAAAGCGTGAACCCGATATGCCCCATAGACAATGCGTGTAATGCATGAGCGGAAAACGTACAGGATCTGTATTATGACCGGAGTTAAATTGTTTTTCTCTCTCTTTTTATGTCTCTTTATTGGCCGTATTTGGTATCATTAGAAAGAGAATTTCATGATTGTAAACCACTCTCTTTTTTTTCTATGATAATCCTATCGAAACATGTGATGTAAAATAGATTTATAGGACAAAATGGCGTCTTAAATGGCCCCATTGACCAATTTTAAAAATCCTCCCAAGAGGTGCCCTGCGTAATGGAACTAGGCATGTCACTGCAAATTTTCAAGGAAAAAAAAGGACGTTTAAGGGGCGAAAAGCAGTCTGAAAAAATGACGTCATAGCCGATACGTGTTAGATTCAGGCGGAAACTCGGCGGAATTCGTGTAGTGACCTTTGTTCAAATGCAATTTATTCACAATTTTCTGTGTAAACATATACTATACTTGGTATCATTCGAAAGGGCACTTCGTTGGGGTCAGATTGACACCACTGTTATCTGCACGCAATGTATTGCATTACACGTGCTATTACGTAATGCATAGTAAATTCATCATTTTGGGCGATAACTTTGCGCTGACATATTTGAATTTTACCAAACTTGGCAAACAGTTGTCACGTATATGGATACATTTGTCTGCCAAGTTTCATTGATGTAGGTATAAAGATTGCTAATTTAGAGCAATTTGAAGTTATTTCTCAATTTTCTTGAAAATGGCGAATTTGGAGGGCATTTTTCGCAAAGTCGGTCAGTGTTAGGGTATATAATTTTGTATATGGCTGGAAAGGGCATATCTTCAAGTATCTAAATCTAAAAAAGGGTACGGGTTTGCCAAGCCATAATGGAGATACGGCCACAGAAAGAAAGCCAAATCCTAGAACTTTAGAGGGCGCCATTTGTGTTGTGCATAGCCATTGGAGCGTGAAATTTGGCATGGCTATGTGCAATTATAAGATAAGGATACTGTAAGATTTAAATACAAAACGGAATTTATATGAGAAAGTTATGGCACTTTTAGATTTTTATGGGTCAATTTTTCAAGAATTTGAGAGATTTTTGACGGAGTCGGTTTCAGATTTGAATTTTGAGTACAAAGATGGCATTTTCAGGTCAGGTTATTTGTCGCAAATAAAAGAACATCTCTTAGACTACCTAAAGGATTTTGTTAGAAGTTTGTCGGATCCAGGATAGTGGAGATAGGAAGGAAGAAAGAAAGGCTTTAAAACGGACCAGAAACGGACAAAATGGCGCCTGGACGGTTATGCATGAGTGATTTCGAAAATCGAAGAATTTAGTGACCTTGATGAGATGTTAGAGACTGCCTATGAAATTTGAAAGGAAAAGAACATGAGGAAAGCACCTAACTAGGAATGACAAGCACTACGTTCAAAACGAATGCGATTTCCTGACGATAAGGAAAACACTAAGGAGAAGAATATTAACGGGGCACAATGTGAACGAAAACAAGGCAATAACGAAGGTCGTCATTGCAAATAGATTCTGACGAATTCAATAGGTGAACTGCTTACGCTACCAGCAGATCACCTGAAAATAAGCTTCAAAAGACGGGAATGTAGACCCAGTAAATTATTGGACCACATTTTACTAATTCAGTTTAACCAGACACTGTACAATCACGTTTAACAAATTAAGGGAAAACTTAAAGCGTAGACTACCTTCTGATTATTTTGAACAAAAGCATATACTAACACTCAGTTTCAAATGCTGAACCACTTGACTGCGTACCACGAACATGTACGTGTTCTCGCTCTCGCATGCCTGTGCGTACCACGTACATGATGTACGTGCTTAGGGCATTGTACTTTCAAGACCGTAGCACTGCATAATGCCTAGCCCTACCGTATAATTAGCACTGCAATGACGTTATACAGGTCTTAAACAGTAGATGACGCTCCTCCAAAAAAAATCCGACTTTTTTGTGTAAAGTGTATTTTACAAAAATGCTGTAGCACAGGGACTATAAACACGTTTTAGGCCAATAGCAGTCAAGTGGTTAAAGAAAAATTGTTCAGAAAATATGGGCCATAGTGTGCTCAAGATGTTTACAAAAGGTCTTGGGGGCATTGAAACCTTTATAGTCCAGGGGTAGTCCACCCTGATATAAAGTTGATTCTAAGACCATTAAAAAAAATGTACATGTTTAGCGTCCCCGCCCGCTTTAAAAACACTGCTAAAATGGATCTATTTCTGATTTGAAGACAAAAAAAAATGCTGGCGGCCATCTTGAAAAATAGCCTGACTATCAGGGAAAATCTTCCGAACAGCCTTTTTGAGCGGCCAATTTGAAAGAATAAAAAAGGGCATCCTCCTTCATATTTTTCAAAAAGTCAGGACGCTAAACATGTTGTTTCTTTTATTTGGCCAAACTAAAGCAAAAAGAGGAAAGGAAGAGGTCAATTAAATTTTGAGCACATTCCGATTAAATAAGAAAGTCTATCTCTCATATATATACGCATGTATAATATAGCAATCTGACCGAACAAATTACCCATTCATACAAAAAAAAAAGCTAAAAGTTAAAAAGATTTTTTTTTTTTAAAGATTGAGATAAGTATGTTTTGCAGAACATGTTTTGGGTGTCAAGCTTTTAACACAGGCGCGGATTTAGGTGGGGGCACAGGCAGCCTGTGCTTCCTCACCTTTTTGGCAGGTAAAAAAAATTGAGGGGGGGGGGGAATAAGCTTTAAAAAAAATCCTAGGTACGAGTTAGATTGTTTGTATTGCGCTGCCCATCACCCATTGCGTTCATGTAGGCAGGGGCAAGCCATGCACTTCCTGGTGTCATTTTTTTTTTCCAGATTCTTCCTATTTCCTTCGCGATATTTCCAAATGTTTGTTCCCATTTTGCCAGAATTTTCCCAGAATTTTCCCTTTTCTTCTAAATTCCCCCCAATTTTGCTTGTCATGGGACCTCTCACCCCCTGACGCCACTACCAACAAAACAGCTTTAGTTCAATTTATCGTTCTCTAGATTTTCTCTGTATTCCTTACTCCTTTTTCTGAATCTTACTCTTGTAAAACTCCAATTTAGAGAGATATACAGCAGACTAGTGGTATTTGTATTCATCTAGGCCTTGTCCTACACAACTTGATTTTTACAATTAAAGCTCAGACGTCATTAAAAAAAAAATCAAGCAAATCAAAAACAAAAAGCATATGCAAAGGTTGAATCAAGTACTGTGCTCGTCTAACTGTATAAATAAACCAGCTTTCCACATTCCTGCTATGTCCGTTTTATGAGTATTTGCTATAATAGAAAGCAACGTGTTTGAAAAACAAATTTATGTATAACATTTCTTATCATTAACTCCAATTCCTCTATTTTCTTACAGGTTTTAATACAGCTGAGGAGCTTTCTACTGCCAAAGAGAGCATGAGCCAGAGCCAGGGATAGACAGAAGTGTCCAACACCTCGATTTATTGATTGGATCAATAACTATCACAACACAAAATGAACACTTTCAGTCCCACCTGTCTGCTACTATGCCTGGCTAATCTGACATTTGCATGTAAGTACCATAATCCATGTTTTCTCCACTTCTGGGCGTTGAAAAAAATTATTTGGATATATTTCTCCCTCTTATTTAATAAAAAAATTGTTGATTAGTTTTCTTGATGTTGCTGAATGGCTGCTTTGATCACAAACTCTTATTAGAGTGTAGTGAGCAAATAAAGACTTTTGATATTATTCTTTCTGACTTTTATAGAATAATTGAGATGTACATTTCTTGTATACATATAAGCCAATCTTCTCGTTAATCCCATGTCTCTATACATAAGTTGCAAACAAATAGGTCTCAAACTAGAAAATGCAGGAGAAAAAATATTCCACAAGTATTCTGTCTTCATATTTTTTTCTCCTTCAGGCATTTCTACTCTACTGTTGGTTGCCTTTTCATATCAGGCATTTTTTTAGAAATTCAAATCTGAAAATTATGGAGAGAAAAAGAAAAACTGCTAAAACCACATATTAATTCTCTAAATATTATTTTTAAAACATGGCAGTACACAAAATACCAACAAATATAACAATTACTATTACCCCAAAAAGTGTTATCACACTAGTAAGGCCCCTTTGGTTGAAAATATTCATATATCTACAATAAAATCATTCTACAAAAATAGACACACAAATCCCCCCCCCCCCCCCAAAAAAAAAGAAAACTTGAAAGAAGACCACTGAGTAATTCCAGAATACAGGATTATTTTATGTAAGTTGTACTAAATTGTGCATATTTCATATGTGCAACTGCTGCAGTAATATTTCAAAATAAATTATGATTAGATTCAAATATATACATACATTCCATCTTTCACATTAGGTTATATATCAATAGCTATGGGCTCAGGCACAGAAAACCAATTAAATGCGACTTTTGAAATATGAAAGATATCATTAAAAGCAGCAACAACTTTAAATTGTTTTTTTCGTAATTGAGCATCAATGCACTATCTCAGTAGAGCCAAAAAGCCACACCATTCTTCATGGATAGATTCCATCGCTTTCAATTAAATTAGATCAGGATCCATTTGATATGTTCTGTCTGCCTTCAGTTTTTTCCTATCTTATCTTCCACCATCTTTCCCTATATACCCTTCTCTTCTCCCGCCCAAAGTGTATGCTTGTATGCCTCGGTCTTTCTAAGCTTTGTCTCTCTTTGAGTCAGTCCCTTTCTCTTTCTCTTCCTCTCGTTTTTTTAGAATTTCTCCTGCCCTCAATCTTCCTATTTCTTAAAAAATGTATTTTTATAACCCTTTTCTCTCTTTGTTACTCCCTTTTTTTTGTCCGTTTATTGAAAGCATAAAATAGGATGAGAATAAAGTGGATAGTTGAACATTCTTGTTTTTTCACTTTCGAACAGTGGTCTCATCCGACCTGCGTAGGTATAGCGAGGGGGTCCACATAGATTTTTAGGTTGTACATTCGCAGGTGGCCCTTGCGCACGAAGCAAGTAGCCCACTTAGCCTTCATTTTCCTATACAGAGAAAAATTGGACATATACAATTTTTGGTCCGCGATGATTTGTCGCGCGGCTACTGCGTGGCTGATGGGGGGGAGGGTAGCCTTTAGACAACGCTGCATGTCTGATAGACGATGAGCGACTAAAAAGAGACTAATGGCGAAAACCAGAGTGAATGGCAGAGCGAGTGGCCCAGCCAAGTAGCCTTTACTGATTTGGATTTTTTATGTTAACCCTTGTTTCCAACTGGAATTCTCTACCGAAATGGTAGCGTCCAATCACCGAACGTATCCTCGCATTACGTAAGCATATAAGTATCCATTACACACACACAGTAAACTCTATGTACGTACTACGAGCATATGGCCTATGGACCTACTAAGAATGACGTATGGAACGAAAACGAGGTGGACTGGTTCATTTTATATACCGGGAAAGTCCAATATCTCACTTACAATTGTTAGCTCAAGTCATCAAATGCTTCCTATTTTATTGTTATTTTGCATGTAAAATAGATTTGGATGTGATATTTTGTATTAAATGTAAAGACCAGTTTTGGAAACGCTTCCCTCTCAAAAAATAAAATGGAAGCTCTTATTACCAATCATGTGAAAGAATATGTTTTGACTAATACGTGATCATACAAATTTTGCTGAGGAACTGCCTACTAATTGATATATTTGGTAAATTATTATATCTATTTGGACCTGAAAGATATAACGCACGTGTCGCGCACGTGTGGCAGTAGTCCCATATACATCTTTCTATGTATAGTGCTTGTAACTTTATCAAGACTGGGCCAAATTTCTTATCTTTTTGATGATTCCAGAACCTTGCAGTACACACCAATACGTATATGCTAGATGATCAACCTTTTCTGATCGATTCCCCAACGTTTTCTTCACAATGCAATGGCATGACCATAACTGGTCTTTATCTTTAATCATTTATATTTTCATCTCATAAGCAAAACTAGTTTACGTCTTTTACCTTTTCTTACATGTTTTGATAATGAACGAATCACGAACAAAATCAACTGGGAGATGGCCATTCTGATTGGCCAACAAATCCAAAGTCATGAATAATTCATGCGAGCAGTAAAAGCTAGATTTTAAAAGGCCTCGCGGCTACCGCCACTCGATCTATGCATTTCATCTCAGCCGCTGATTTGGGTCGAAAATAGCCAGTCATGAGGCGTTGTCAAAAGGCTAGTGCATGGGTAGTACTTTGTTATTGTATTTTGTTGTTATTTGCAGTGTACATAGGCTACAACGATGTTCCACCTTCCATAGTGGAACAGCCTGAATCGATTCATGGAGACCTACGTATACCATTAACTCTAACGTGCAGAGCTACCGGAACACCAGAACCTACGTAAGTTTCAAACATAGAGGAATTTTAACGCTGCATTTATGATTGGTAGATTCTCAAACATACATTTTGTCAAGGAAAAAATATAGATAGAACATTGTATGCAAACAACATTCCTGATGGTCTTAAGCTTTTGCAAATGACTGACATGACTGTATATAGCTACTCGAAGATCAGTTTTGGGTAGTTCCTATTGCAATTTATGCATCACAGTTTGTTTACACCAGACTCTGTGGAATTTCTATTTAAAGTGTGTACAAAAGTGTACAACTGGGAGAAGGATTGTGCTTTATTTGATGTAGAAGGCAATGCTTGCATTCGCCTGGATGGGGGTAATTACCTACAGTGCGACCCAGAAAAAATGAAACCGAGAATTATTGATGTTTTATCATAACTTAATCACAATTATAATTAATAAAAGACACATATTTGTAAAGCTTAGTTTCTCCTCTTTCATTTGATGCAACTCATATGATGCATATTTCACGCAGGAGTGTTTAAAAGCAATTTGAAGGAAGGAAACCAAAAAGTCATTTGGCGGGCGGTATCTGAATTTCGAAGAAAAATTCACATTTCTAGAAAGTTCAGTTTTTGCCCTTTCAAATTGCTTTAAATCACTTATGCATGAAATACGCATCATATGAGTTGCATCAAATGAAAGAGGAGGAACTAAGCTTTACAAATATGTGTCATTTATCAATTATAATTGTGATTAAGTTATGATAAAACATCAATAATTCTTGGTTTTGTTTTTTCTGGGTCGCACTGTATAGTGATCGAACCAACACTCAAAAGGCCAACTTTAGGGACACACTATCATTTGGAATCCCTCAAACAATGGCCTGCTAGAGATCAAAGAACATGCAGTTTGGTTTAGAAGGAGACACAATTTTGAGAAAATTTCCTTTATAGCAATCACAGGAGCCAACCATGCTCACCTTGGGGGTAGAAGGGGGATTGGTAGGATGAAAGTGATAATATAGTATTTAATTATGTTTCAATGATTTAATTCAATACAAGGTACTACTGGGAGAAGGATGGTGCTTTATTTAAATTTCCTTTATAGCAATCACAGGAGCCAACCATGCTCACCTTGGGGGTAGAAGGGGGATTGGTAGGATGAAAGTGATAATATAGTATTTAATTATGTTTCAATGATTTAATTCAATACAAGGTACTACTGGGAGAAGGATGGTGCTTTATTTAACGTGGACAGCAATGATCGCGCTAGCCTGGATAGGGGAAACCTAGTGTTCGATCCATTAAAAACAGAGGACGATGGACAGTACCAATGTTTCGCTAACAACAGGCTTGGAACAGCAATGTCCCAGAAGATATTGACATCATTTTCTTGTAAGTTGATGCCGTCATTGTTGGCATAGTGACTTATAGAATGGATGAATACGTCTTAGTGTTTTTTAAATTTGAAAAATCATGTTTATGGTTGTTTGGTGAAGCCAAGTTCATGTTCGGGTTCAAAATTGATGTCATTATATACTCTATGTGATAGAGAGTTGGGATGTTATGATTGTTATATACTCAATGTGATATAGAGTTGGGATGTTAGGATTGTTATATACTCAATGTGATAGAGAGTTGGGATGTTAGGATTGTTATATACTCTTTGTGATAGAGAGCTGGGATGTTAGGATTGTTATATACTCTATGTGATAGAGAGTTGGGATGTAAGGATAGTTATATACTCTATGTGATAGCGAGTTGGGATGTTAGGATTGTTATATACTCAATGTGATAGAGAGTTGGGATGTTAGGATTGTTATATACTCTTTGTGATAGAGAGCTGGGATGTTAGGATTGTTATATACTCTATGTGATAGAGAGTTGGGATGTTAGGATTGTTATATACTCAATGTGATAGCGAGTTGGGATGTTAGGATTGTTATATACTCAATGTGATAGCGAGTTGGGATGTTAAGATTGTTAAATACTCAATGTGATAGAGAGCTGGGATGTTAGGATTGTTATATACTCTATGTGATAGATAGTCATATGGAAAAGTTTTGGGCGAATTCTTTCATAAAATGGATTGCTCACCAAGTCGGTCAACTCTGCACAGAGCTTCGCACCAAGTACTGCAGTGTGCACTGGCGCGTAACACAGAGAGTCAACTGGTCACTGGGTGCGTCCATTATGACAAAATAGGGAGAATTAGTCTTGTTCATAACATACAAAAACAATAACAAGACTTTAAAACTGTCGAAGATTGAATTCATATTGATAATTCATTATCAAGGAGTTCACTAATTATATATCTAACCCCACAATCTAATGGAATATTCCTCTCTCAGGGTCTGAGGTTTACGACGAACAATTTTACAAAATACTTTGTGTTTCTTCTTGGTCACTGGCAAATTACACAACAAATCCATGATGTATCACCATTTAATTATCATTACTACAGTCTACATGTCTTCTTCTTCCCACATTTTAGGTTGAAACTCACATATTAATAGAAATAACTACACAAAATGGACAGGTTCGAAGAACATTTCGAGGAGACATGCTGTTTCAAATCACATGCAACGCACAAGTTCACACGCTAATGTGTACGTCTATGGAACTCGTGTAGTGTGGCATATTTCATGCTCTTGCGCAAAAAGGAGTATACATAAGAGACAGCAAATCATTAGATGCAAAAGTGCAACCTTTTCCTCTTATCCAATCAAAATGAATGATACATAACTGGAATCGTTGAACCCTCTACTTTAATTTGATATGCGAGACGGTGCAATTCGGCCATCAAATCATTTCTACAGCCAAGATGAGTATGGAGAGTTGACAAATTTTGGGTGAAAATCGGTTGACCTCCATAGAGAAAGTGTCGTGCAAGGTTTTTTTTTAACATTTTAAAGCAAAAAGTGCAACCTTTTCCCATGAATGAAATTATTTCAAATTTAGATTATCTGAAAGAGAAAAAAATTGAATTTTAAAACACCGGCCGAGACGGTATTAAAAGTGGGTTCAGTTAGGCTGTTGCTGTGATTTAGCGTAGGTAATGCATGAAATGGTAAGGAATTCCATGTGTTGTAGCTCACTGTGCGATGCGTGCGGAGCAGATGAACTGAAGTTTTTCATATGGGGATGTTAGGATTGTTATATACTCAATGTGATAGAGAGTTGGGATGTTAGGATTGTTATATGCTCAATTTGATAGAGAGTTGGGAGGTTAGGATTGTTATATACTCTATGTGATAGAGAGTTGGGATGTTAGGATTGTTATATGCTCAATTTGATAGAGAGTTGGGAGGTTAGGATTGTTATATACTCTTCTTCTTCTTCGGGAGTACTCCTCAACGTTCCGTAAGGAACCAAGCGAGGAGGATAAAGATAATGTGATAGAGTTAGGATGTTAGGATTGTAATATACTCAATGTGATAGAGAGTTGGGATGTTACGATTGTTAGATCTGGGATATCATTGGTCAGTTTAGACATAGAGTTCCAAGTCGTACATAAAACCTTGCTTGTTTCTGTGCTGTCTCCACTTTTATCTCCAGTCATGGATCAATTTGAGAACACTGCACTTTTACTTATAATATTGGATCGGGGAACACCCCTGAAGCTGCGTTGTGGAGGAGCCCCCGGCATCCCTAACAGCAATCCTGCTCCCTTGATCTACTGGACCGATGCAGCTGCCAAACCCACACCCATCACATACAACGCACGGATTAATCAGGATCCACAAGGGAACCTGGTCTTTTCAAACGTAATTGCAACCGACGCTAAAGGCTACTACTGTCAAGCCATCAATAACGTTGTAGGGTCATCCCAGAGGGCACCAGAAATCACACTGAGAGTTAGAGGTATGTGTAGCAGCTGATGTACCTATTGGCATAGTCACTGTTAAACCAGAAACTTTGGCACGCATGAATTCTTTTGTGAATTTCAGGAGTGGTTAAAATTCAAAATTTTTATGGCATATCACAATTGACACAACACTGAATATTCATAATTTGCGAAAGTTGCTTGCTGTGTGAAAGGCTGTTGTTTACAATCCAAGAAAGTATATTGTTTTAGAGTAATACAAGCCTTCAACAACGTTGTAGGGTCCAGCTGACACCACAAATTCAGCATCTTGATCGCTATCTTGAATGATTTACTTTGAATATATATATAATATGAGCGTGATTGTAAGGGTTATTTTCTAGCGTCCTGCTTTTGTGACGATAGACAGCATTATGCTCAATTGTCATGGCAGAATGGAATAACAGAAGGCAATGACAAAGAACCTTCCATTTTCCTAACTTTAAAATGAGACCAAAATCATTCAAAATGATTAGTTTTAAGGATAAAAATCCGAGATCAGAACAAACAACTCCATGCATCGCTCATTAAGTATTCAAGCACCAACCGTTCTTGCATACATATTCAATAAATATTTCTTATCACACGCTGCAAATTGACTGTATGATACAAATTTCTACTTCAGGGAAATCTATTATAACATTACTGCAGTGCATATCATGGTAAACAAAGTATTAGAAACACCCCTCAATTATTGATGAAATAAACAAAAGAAATGTCAAAGTGATGTAGAAAAGAATGTACCTAACACTTATGACAATGATTCTGAGATAACTCATAAAGAAACCCCACCAGAAACACTTGATGAAATGATAGTGTGACTGTTTCTCTCCAAATCATTAATCCTCTTCTTCTGTAATGATTAATGTTTGATTTGCATTTCATATTTGAATATTATTTACCACAATAAATCAATGTATCTACCTATTATTTGCTGGTTTACCTAAAAACGTCACATTCACGCATGCCCCACCCCAATGCATCGCCTTCCCAGGGTTCCTGTGCGCAACCGCACGCCCGCCACCTTCTTTTTTCTATTCTCGCACGCCGGGAGAGAACATCTACAGCCAAGTCACTGCTCAAAATTGAGGATTTTTCTTCCTTTTAGCAAGGCTTTATAGTTAGTTTTGCGCATTTAAATCCGTCCACATATTTATTATTATATACCTCACTTAAGTAATCCAGCAATCTGATTGGTCGAAATTGCATTCATAAACTTTAACTGTTCCCGAAAATTCCCAGTAACCATGGTTAAAATAGTTCTAAAATCCCAATAACCATGGTTACCGGGAAAATAGTTCAGTCTCCATGGTTACCCCATAGGTTTACATGTTAAAAAATGGTCTGAGCGATCGAGGATACCGTACATGTGCGAAGAATTGGTTGGTAATTTCAATACAATTGAATCTCGATCGATCTTACCGACAATTTTATCTTGCATTGTTGACATGAAGACGAAAATAAACTTCCAAAAACAAAAAAACAACATCTGCCGATAGATCTTGATCTAAGTTCGTGCCAATATGCATTGCAAAAGTAAAAGAAGGGCCCGTTTAATGGAGCAGCGGCGAAGCATCCACCACGCGAAGCCGTTTTCAATTCATTTTAATGTATATATTAGAGAAAACTACTGTATATGGTGACAGAGCGCGCTGGCCAAGCGGTTTAAGGCGCTGATTTTAGTTACATCACCTTTTGTACGCAAGAGATCGAATCCCATCTTCGACAAAAGTTTTTTTATTTCTTATTTTTTATTTTTTAGTCTATTTTTTTTTTGGCATATAAAAGTATTAATGACTGCTTTAATATTCGAGAAATAGTTGTTTTTATACGCTCTCGGGAAGGTTACAATTGGGCTATTGCCCTCGGCATGCCTCAAGTAATAGCACAATTCTAACCTTCCCTTGAGCGTATAAAAACAACTATTTTTCTCAAAGCAGTCATTAATTTGGTGGTACAGATTCCCTGTCACACATTTAATTTTAGGCCAAGATTTGAATTTCATTTTTGCCTCACAATTTTCTCTTTCACAACCGTTTTTGCAGGCTTTGTTACGTCGCTGGGTTGGGCGTTCTGATTCAGCTTAGTGCCCTTTTGTTGGTTGGGTTTTTACGATAGGCAGATAATTTAGGGCCTGCATGGCCTGTCTGTTAATTTGATCCGGACCCGGTGGTTATCTGTATCCGGTCCGGGTGACCGGTTTGGTTTCGGATCCGGTCCATGATTACCCGTTCGGTTTTAGGATCCGGTCCTCGGATATATTTGATTCAGAGATCTGGCTCACGGTCACCCGTCATGGGTGTTTGAGAACAGTGAGAGTTTATGCGAAAGCCCTCAGTGACTCAGCTTGTGTTTTTGCCGCTACAATCACTCAAAGGCCAGTCCCCCCGTCTCAGACAAGTGTTTGGGAGCTGTGAGAGACCATCCGCCAGCTCTGCTGAGCACGAACTGTCGGGTGAGGCCAAGGTGCTGACTTCTCTACCGACAGGCCCGTTGGCAGGTAGACGTAAATTAAAGCACCTTTCGGCCACGTCTCTTTCTAAGTCGATGCCTGCCTTGGGCACACATTAGATCAAGGATGGGAGGAGGGGTACAGCCTCTTATCAGACGCCAACCCTTTCTCTGCTGCGGTCGATCGAGCTGAGCCTCTCGAATGCTTAAAGCTTTTTGCTGAGGAAAGCTGGTTGGCTAAGCCCCCAGCCTCTCGGCTGACCTCTGGTGGTACGGGTCTTCCTCGTAAGCGGTCGACCCTCTCCAGTATTTGGACTCCTGTGTCCAGGACCTCGGTCCAGTTTGACCCTGTCTAGGGTTGCCTGGGTTTGGATCAGACTCGACCTTGTGGCTCGATCTGGTACCAGTTTGCCGGGATTTTGTCCGATCTTTCGGATCTCTCCTTCGAGTATCCGGACCTGTTTACAGGTACCTGATACTCAGGATCCTGTTTCTCCAGGGACCTACCGGTCCTAAGAATGGACTTTCTACGGCGAGAGTAATTAAAAAAAACTACCGGTAATGATGACTATATGGTTTAAAGGGAGTTAACTCTACAAAACCATTATTGTTATTATCATCATCACCATCATCACCATTATCATTTTTCAGTGGAAGAGTCCAAGTTGATGTACCAGTGTCTCTTGGAAGGCATTGATCTTCAATCACCCAGTCCCTTGGATAGGATTTAAAGCTGTGGGTTCACGAGTTCCTCATTTATGAGCTTGTACTTGCTTTTACCGGTAGATGACTTACCAATCATCAATATTTCCATGTTGGAGTATGACTAAACTTGTTTATCATTTACTGTACGATTTCAGATAGGCCAGCAGTTGAACGTGGAGCCAGCTTAGTCACTAAACCAGCAGCAACCAAAATTGCCATCAGAACTCGGTCATTAAAGCTGAAATGCATTGCTTATGGATAGTAAGTATCCCCTCACTCTCTCTCTCTTCCTTTTCTTATTACATTGCTTTAGTTGAAGACAAATTTCCCCTTTCCTTAATTTGTCCAACTTCCCTCTTCCATAAGGGAAATATATTTTGTCCTTACTTTTCTGGCATATACATGTATCTCCTTTTGGAACAATATTGGTACAAATTCTAAAAAAGTTGCAATTCTAATGCCATGGCTCAAATTTTTTTTTTATGAAGTGTGAGACACTTAAACTACTCAGAGAGACTCAAAGCACTGAAAATCCCCACTCTACAGTTCAGACGGAAACGATCTGATATGATTCAAGTATTCAGAATAATGCACCAGTTTGATAATCTTCAAGAACAACATTTCTTTAGCAGAACAAAGTGCAGTCGCACACGTGGTCACTCACTTAAGCTTTACAAGCTAAAATGCCGGAAGACACTAAGGAAAAACTCATTCAGCCAGAGAATATTCAATGTGTGGAATGGTCTTCCAGGCGATGTTGTGGAGAGTACCACTATCAATCGTTTCAAATCTGGGCTTGAGAAATGGTGGAAAGATGCCCCAGATAAATATGATGACAACCCCAACCAAACGAAACCATGGATAGTAACAACAGTCTAAAGACTGAATAATCCTGGATCAAGTGAGTTACAAGTGAGTTTATAACATAGTGAATAGACCATTTTTATAATGCAATCAAATCTAAAGCACAAATCTTTGTTAAGTGTCATGTTACAAATTATTCAATTCACCTATTTTGAGTAATTGTATTTCAATACCCCGGTAATCGGAATGAAAATTGCATACATTAGTTGTTTGCACAGCATTTAATGTGTGCAATTCGCATGCTGACTATTGAAATAATTTATAACAAGGCACTTAACAAAGATTGTGCATTAAATTTGATTACATTACAAAAATGGCCTATTGCCTGAAAATATGTATATATCTCTCTTTCTCTCTCTCTCCCTGTCTCTTTATCGCTTTTCCCTTTCTCTCTATCTTCAGCCCAACCCCTGTAATTACATGGAAGCGAGGAGAGGAGCAGCTACAGTCTGGAGGACGAGTTTTTATCGAAGAATCCGGGCTGGAGCTGGTCATCTCTGCTGTCGAGAACAGTGACAAGGGAACGTATACATGTGTTGCATCAAACACAAGAAGAGATGATGAATTTAGCACAGTAGTTACTGTGGAATGTAAGTTGAAAGTCAAGTAATGATGTAGACGAGGAAACAAATCATGCTTGCAAGTGCTTAGTTTAATACTATATCCTGATAGTAGTAACAACATCTGTGCATGCTTTTATAAAGTCCTACTCTATCCAGTGAATAGGATACAATGTTAGTAGTTGTGTATTGACACCTTCTGTAGAAGTCCATTTCATTTTCTTCTACTCTGTTATATATTGAACCAGTTGCATAAGTGGTGTGGGATATGAATACTTTTTTAAGGGTCTAATTGACTTTACAGGAAATGAAGTATTACAGCGTTATCATAAAAATCATGAACTTGAGTAAATGTTTCTCTTTTATAAAACATTTAACCAAACCACTTTGTTACTTTTCTCTTCATTTTTGCTTATTTAGCTGCGCCATATTTCCCATCCCCACCCTCCGATGAATCCAAGAGACCTGGTGAATCAGTAGACATTGAATGCCGTTCTGAGGGTGTTCCAGCACCCACTGTCGATTGGTTTGTTAACGGACAACCTTGGGCTGATTTTGAATGTAAGAGCAGCTATAGGGCTTTCCATTTCAGTGTGGAACCAAGATGACTTCCTCTGTTCTGGCTGCAGTTTTATTTATTATTAATGTAAAAAGAACAGTTTGTCAGTTCAGATACAGAAGGGCGTTATTTTAAAGTATATGAGTTAACACCCTTCTAGCTTCAAAGAGATGAATTCATCCTATTTTGTATGATACAAATTATGTTAATGATATTGAAAGTTAAAAATAGACTGAAGTTAAAGTGATAAGTATAGGTAGCAAAGTACCAGCACGGCAAAAGTGTATCTTATTTGACAAATAAAATATTTGACAGCTTATTCGAGACAAATTTCATTTGACACAAATTTCATTTGACACACTCACCAAAATGTTATTCAACAAATTCGACAAGATTTTATTGACATGTAGGCTATACGCAACGCAGTGCAGCACAGCTAGCTAGCTCACGCCATCAAGTAGTATACAGTGACGAAATTGTGATAATGATGGATCGGAAGATTGGTATTCTGACAAAGTATTTTCTTTCTACTTTGACAGCCAACAGAGATACAGAACGATGGAGAGTGGTGACTGGAGACCCCCAGTTAGCAACCATTTCTATCACAAACCTACAAACAACGGACAGCAATGTGTTCCAGTGTATAGCTACCAACATGTACAAAGAGGAACTCACCAGTGTTGTACTCAATGTATTTTGTGAGTACCGTATTTGCCGGCGATAAGGCTGCACCGCCGCATAGGCCGCACCCCAACTTTGACATTTCAAAGAGGAAAAAAAAAAAAAAAAAGAGGACAAAACAAAATAATCATCATTTTCTAAAAATCTTTTTTTTTTTTTACAAACTGATACCAAATTCATCAATATTCTTATAATTTATCGGAAGTTTAGCTAAAAAAGTGATCGCAGGCAGATTTGGTGTCCGATTTATACCCCCTACCACAATGTACGGTGTATAATGCGAAACTGCATGAAATGAAAAACAAAATGGCGACTTCGGACGGATGTTCGCGTCAGCTCCGTTAAACGGTCCCTTCCTTTACTTTTGCAATGCATTGGCATGAACTTAGATCAAGATCTATCGGCAAATGTTGTGTTAAGACGTTTTTTTTCGTCTTCACGTCAACAATGCAAGATAAAATTGTAGGTAAGATGTGTAGAAATGTCCTGTACCATAGTGGTATAGTTATTTTACCCTTTCCTGTCCCATATGTGCAAATTCGTGCTGGTTTTGACTTTTTTTTTTTTTTTTTTTTACTCTTTCGCCGTAAAGGTCGCACCTCGACATTTGTTTATATTTTCTCTTCCAAAAATACTGCGGCCTTTACGCCGGTAAATACGGTATTCATTTTACCTTGGTCACTTTAAAATCTGCCCCAAATTCTTAACAAGAATATATTGCAAGTTTTCACAAGGCATGTCTAAGACTTCACCTGAGTGATTTCAGATCAATCAATCACTCGTTTTTTTTCAATATCTGCTCTTTTAAGCCATTCTATTTGTTGATTTGGTATAGACTAGATTTGCACCAGCTGTTAATGAGCTGTATTCACTTTTTATTGAGATAGAGAGAGAGATAATCAATCTTAAGAGTCTACTAGATGGATCAGTTATAGCTAGAGCAGTGGTCTGCACGCGGTAACCGAGAGGTTCTGGTTCAATCCAAGTCGATATGCGCTTGTCCCCTTTGGTAAGCCATCAATCCTCATTACCAACTAAAGCCATCATTGCCCAAGTTGCTTACTTACAAGCATATACATGCTTTCATAGCAATCAGGTAAACCAATAACCAGCTGTCAATTATTAAATGTCTTTATATGGAGGAAATTAAGGCATGCATGAATGAATGATGTTCTTTTCATGCTACTTTAATGGCAGGGTTTTGGTTTGGGATGGGGGTGTTTATGGGAGGAGTTGTATTATAGCCTTGCACTCTTATTTTGGTTATTTGATTAGATCATAATGGTACTGCCATGAAGTGACTTCATTGGACACACCAAGAAAAGGGAGTAAATTAAATAAATAGGGAGTCAAGTGGTAGTTGTACACCAGTATTGTATTCTGTTACTATTAAACATGGCGTATTTATTGTTATCTCTTACATGACTTTTCTGTCTCTCCCCCCATTATGTCTGTAGCCATCCCTGCTAGTATACCTAGTTTCACACCTCTGACAAGGAAACTGAGTGTTGTACAGAATGACTCTGCCAAGTTCACCTGACATGTTGAAGGAAGACCTTTACCAATCATCAAAATTTCTGTGCTAGAGTATGATTAAACTTCTTTATGATTAACTGTATAATTTCAGATTTGCCAAGTGCATCCCGCTTAGACAGTCACCCAGCAGCAAGTGAAGTAGCCATTAGAACTCAGTCATTTAAGCTGAAATGCATTGCATTTGGATAGTAAGTATGTTTTCAGGTTTACCCTCTATTCCCCCCTCTCTCTCTCTCTCTCCCTCTTTCTCCTCCTTTTCCTATTACATTGCTTTAGTTGAAGACAATTTTTTTCTTTCCTTAATTTTTCCAAGGTCCCTCTTCCATAAGGGTGGAGAGAGATTTTGTCCTTACTTTTCTTGCATATGCATGTAGGTATCTCCTTTTGGAACAATATTGGTACAAATTCTTTTTAAAAAAAATCAACTCTCATGGCTTTAAAAAATATCTTGTAGGGCATAACATGGTGAATAGATCGTTTTTGTAATGTACCGTAATCAAATTTAAAGCACAAATCTGTCATGTTACAAATTATTCAATTCACCTTTTTTTAGTAGTTGTATTTCAATAGTCAAAATGCGAATTGCATGCATTAGTTGTTGCTAGGTAGGATAAACATTATGGAAATACAATTAATTGTAAGGGGTGAATGAAATAACTTGTATGAAGTCACTTAACAAAGATTTGTGCATTAAATCTGATTACATTACAAAAATGGCCTATTTTGCATGAAAACCTCTCTTTCTCTCTCTCCTTTTCTCTTTCTCTCTTTCTCCAGCCCAACCCCTGTAATCACATGGAAGAGAGGAGAGGAGCAGCTACAGTCTGGAGGACGAGTATCTATCCAAGAATTTGGGCAGGAGCTGGTCATCTCCGCTTTTGAGATCAATGACGAGGGAACGTATACATGTGTTGCATCAAACACAGGAGGAGATGATGAATTCAGCACAGTAGTTACTGTGGAATGTAAGTTGAAAGTCAAATAATGATGTACTGTATTTGCCGGCGATAAGGCCGTAGCGCCACATAGGCCGCACCCCAAACTTTGACATTTTGTAGAGGGAAAGAAAAAAAAAAAAAAAACGAACAAAACATAATAATCATAATTTTCTCATAGAACTTTATTTTTTCTACAAACTGATACCAAATTCATCAATATTCTTAGAAATTTACAGGAAGTTTACCTAAACAATGATCATTATTTAGCAAATCTCCGATATAGGGCGCGGCCCTACCACAATGTATGGTGTAATGCGAAATTGCATGAAATGGATCAACTTCGGCAGGATGTGCAGTTAATAGCGTTGCGCGGCAGCTCCATAACGGTCCCTTGTTTTACTTTTTAGCGATGCAGTGGCACGAAGGGGGACCGTGAAAAAGACAAAAATCAGAGATTTGGTTGAAAAAGTGGTGGAAGTTTCTAGGAGGAATATGGAGAGCTTTTTGAAATAGGTAGAAGTAGATGTAGTCACTTGTGCAGAAAGGAGCAAAAGCATTTTTTTACAATGTATGGTGTAATGCGAAATTGCATGAAATGGATCAACTTCGGCGGGATGTGCAGTTAATAGCGTTGCGCGGCAGCTCCATAACGGTCCCTTGTTTTACTTTTTAGCGATGCAGTGGCACGAAGGGGGACCGTGAAAAAGACAAAAATCAGAGATTTGGTTGAAAAAGTGGTGGAAGTTTCTAGGAGGAATATGGAGAGCTTTTTGAAATAGGTAGAAGTAGATATAGTCACTCGTGCAGAAAGCAGCAAAAGCATTTTTTTGTTTGTTGGTACTCTTGTAGACGATGTTCCACCTTCCATAGTGGAACAGCCTGAATCGATTAATGGAGACGAACATATACCATTAACTCTAACATGCAGAGCTACCGGAACACCAGAACCTACGTAAGTTTCAAAGATAGAGGAATCTTAACGCTGCATTTATGATTGGTAGATTCTCAAACACACATTTTGTCAAGGAAAAAATATAGGTAGAACATTGTATGCAAACAACATTCCTGAATGTCTTAAGCTTTTGCAAATGACTAACATGACTGTATATAGATACTCGGAGATCGGTTTTGGGTAATGCTAGCTATTGCAATTAATGCATCACAATTTGTTTACACCAGACTATGTGGAATTTCTATATAAAGTGTGTACAAAAGTGAACAACTGGGAGAAGGATTGTGCTTTATTTGATGTAGAAGGCAATGCTTGCATTCGCCTGGATGGGGGTAATTACCTAGAGTGCGATCCAGAAAAAACGAAACTGAAGATTATCAATGTTTTATCATAACTTAATCACAATTAAAATTAATAAATGAAACATATGTGTAAAGCTTAGATCCTCCTCTTTCATTTGATGCAACTCATATGATGCATATTTCACACATGAGTGATTTAAAGCAATTTGAAGGAAGGAAACCACATTTTCACATGAAAAAAAAATTCACATTTTTAGAAAGTTCATTTTCTGCTCTTTCATGTGACACCTCAATCAGGAAAATGAGCCAGGAATAATAAAGTTCTGTTTGTTTAAAGTGATGCTTGCTTTTCCATAATTTGATTAAACAAATTAGTTTTCACTGGCTGCCTGCCGTAGTAACAAACGGAATCGACAAAAGAAACTCCATTTCGTTGACGATCAGATATAGACGAAAGACTTCATTGCATGGCTGATTGTCAATGAAACGGAGTTAAGTTTTTGTCAATTCTTCTTGTTGCTATGGCAGGCAGCCAGTGAGTTGCATCAAATGAAAGTGGAGGATTACAAATATATGACTGTGATAAAGTTATGATAAAACATCGATAATTCTTGGTTTCGTTTTTTCTGGGTCGCACTGTATAGTGATCGAACCAACACTCAAAAGGCCAACTTTAGGGACACACTATCATTTTGGATCCCTCAAACAATGGCCTGCCACGAGATCAAAGAGCATGCAGTTTGGTTAAGAAGGAGACAAAATTTTGAGAAAACTTCCTTTATAGCAATCACAGGAGCCAACCATGCTCACCATGGGGGTGGAATGGGGATTGGTAGGATGAAAGTGATAGTAGTGTACATGTAATCATGTTTCAATAATTTAATTCAATACCAGGTATTACTGGGAGAAGGATGGTGCTTTATTTAACGTGGACAGCAATGATCGCGTTAGCCTGGATGGGGGGAACCTAGTGATCGAATCATTAACAACAGCGGACGATGGACAGTACCAATGTTTTGCTAAGAACAGGCTTGGTACAGCAATGTCCCAGAAGATATTGACATCATTGGCTTGTAAGTTGATGCCTTCATTGTTGGCATAGTGTCATATAGAATGGATGAATACGTCCTAATGTTTTTTTTTATTGAAAAATCATATTTATGGTTGTTTGGTGAAGCCAATTATCAGGTGTTGTTCATGTTTGGGTTAAAAATTGGTGTCATTATATACTCTATGTGATAGAGAGTTGGGATGTTATGATTGTTATATACTCTGTGTGATAGAGAGTTAGGATGTTAGGATTGTTATATACTCTATGTGATAGAGAGTTGGGATGTTAGGATTGTTATATACTCTATGTGATAGAGAGTTGGGATGTTATGATGGTGATATACTCTATGTGATAGAGAGTTGGGATGTTAGGATTGTTATATAATCTGTGTGATAGAGAGTTGGGATGTTAGGATTGTTATATACTCTATGTGATAGAGAGTTGGGATGTTATGATTGTGATATACTCTATGTGATAGAGAGTTGGGATGTTAGGATTGTTATAAACTCTGTGTGATAGAGAGTTAGGATGTTAGGATTGTTATATACTCTATGTGATAGAGAGTTGGGATGTTAGGATTGTTATATATTTTATGTAATAGAGAGTTGGGATGTTAGGATTGTTAGATCTGAGATAATTGGTCAGTTTAAACAAAGAGTTCCAAGTCATGCATAAAACCCTGCTTGTTTCTTTGCTGTCTCCATTTTTTATCTCCAGTCATGGATCAATTTGAGAACACTGCACCGGAAACGATACTAGTGGATCGAGGAAGACCCCTGAAGCTGCGTTGTGGTGGAGCCCCCGGCATCCCTAACGGCAATCCTGCTCCCTTGATCCACTGGACCGATGCAGCTGCCAAACCCACACCCATCACATACAACGCGCGGATTAACCAGGATCCACAAGGGAACCTGGTCTTTTCGAACGTAATTGCAACCGACGCTAAAGGCTACTACTGTCAAGCCATCAATAACGTTGTAGGGTCGTCCCAGAGGTCACCAAAAGTCACGCTGAGAGTTAGAGGTATGTGTAGCAGCTGATGTACCTATTGACATAGTCACTGTTAAACCAGAAACTTTGGCACGCATGAATTCTTTTGTGAATTTCAGGAGTGGTTAAGATTCAAAATTTTTATGGCATATCACAATTGACACAACACTGAATATTCATAATTTGCGAAAGTTGCTTGCTGTGTGAAAGGCTGTTGTTTACAATCCAAGAAAGTATATTGTTTTAGAGTAATACAAGCCTTCAACAACGTTGTAGGGTCCAGCTGACACCACAAATTCAGCATCTTGATCGCTATCTTGAATGATTTACTTCGAATATATATAATATGAGCGTGATTGTAAGGGTTATTTTCTAGCGTCCTGCTTTTGTGACGATAGACAGCATTATGTTCAGTTGTCATGGCAGAATGGAATAACAGAAGGCAATGACAAAGAACCTTCCATTTTCCTAACTTTAAAATGAGACCAAAATCATTCAAAATGATTAATTTTAGGGATAATAATCAGAGATCGGAACAAACAACCCCATGCACCCCTTATTATGTATTGAAGCACCAACCGTCTATGCATACATATTCAATAAATATTATTTATCACTCGCTGCAAATTGACTTCATGATACAAATTTCTTCTTCAGGGAAATCTATTATAACATTACTGCAGTGCATATCATGGTAAACAAAGTATTAGAAACACCCCTCAATTATTGATGAAATAAACAAAAGAAATGTCAAAGTAATGTAGAAAAAAATGTACCTAACACTTATGACAATGATTCTGAGATAACTCATAAAGAAACCCAACCAGAAACACTTGATGAAATGACAGTGTGACTGTTTCTCTCCAAATCATTAATCCTCTTCTTCTGTAATGATTAATGTTTGATTTGCATTTTATATTTGAATATTCTGTTTATTTACCACAATAAATCAATGTATCTACCTATTATTTGCTGGTTTACCTAAAAACGTCACATTCACGCATGCCCTACCCCAATGCATCGCCTTCCCAGGGTTCTCGTGCACAACCGCACGCCCGCCATCTTCTTTTTTCTATTCTCGCACGCCGGGAGAGAACATCTACAGCCAAGTCACTGCTCAAAATTGAGGATTTTGCGTCCTTTTAGCAAGGCTTTATAGTTAGTTTTGCGCATTTAAATCCGTCCTCATATTTATTACTATTAATTTGGTGGTACAGGTTCCCTGTCACATATTTAATTTTAGGCGGAGATTTGAATTTCATGTTTGCCTCACAATTTTCTCTTTCACAACCGTTTTTGCAGGCTTTGTTACGTCGCTGGGTTGGGCGTTCTGATTCAGCTTAGTGCCCTTTTGTTGGTTGGGTTTTTACGATAGGCAGATAATTTAGGGCCTGCATGGACTGTCTGTTAATTTGATCCGGACCCGGTGGTTATCTGTATCCGGTCCAGCGGTCGACCCTCTCCAGTATTTGGACTCCTGTGTCCAGGACCTCGGTCCAGTTTGACCCTGTCTAGGGTTGCCCGGGTTTGGATCAGACTCGACCTTGTGGCTCAATCTGGTACCAGTTTGCAGGGATTTTGTCCGATCTTTCGGATCTCTCCTTCGAGTATCCGGACCTGTTTACAGGTACCTGATACTCAGGATCCTGTTTCTCCAGGGACCTACCGGTACTAAGAATGGACTTTCTACGGCGAGAGTAATAAAAAAAAAAACTACCGGTAATGATGGCTACCACCTGTTCTTAGGTCTTACTTTCCTCTATGGTCCCGGTCTCACAGAAGCTCCCATTGTCACGTTTGTTGAGCCTCTGGCGTAGCTGGAGCCTTCCCTCACCTGTGGGGATGGGTGCCCCTATATAGCCGTCAGTCTGACTGGGGACTGTTACACTTTGTGAAACTGTTGCTTCAAATTTCCCAAAGTCCGAACTTGCACACTGGATCTTGTAGGGTAGATAATTATTAGTAGATGTAATTAGAAGAAGTTGGAATTCCAGGTGAGGAGATGGAGGGGGAATCTAAGTGAAGGTTTCAGCTGAGGGGGTTCCAAGTGATGGGGATTCCAAGTTAGGGGGATTCCAAGTCATCAAAACATTGATGCAAACTACTTTTATACCTCATTAAACATTCACACTCGGCTTTTCCTCGGATCATCTTATTGGTCATTACTCTAAAAGGGGGAAGGGGTCTAAATCTTAGACCTTACTCTTATTGGTTCGAGGTCACCACTCATGGCCAAAACACAGTCCTTTGAAGTGTTCTTCAAAGAGCCTATTTTAAAGAATGGTCATAATTAAAACATGAATGGCTACAAAGAGCCCATCTGATATCTAAATCCCCTTTCATAGAGCTTAATCTCCATTATTACAGATTTATGAATGGCTTTAACAGGATGGATTAATACTGTGAATGGCAATAGGGTCATAAAGGCTATACCCTAGTGTGGGAACAAGATAGCTTCAATAGATGGAGACATGCCAGCACATTTTATAAATACGTCTATAACCAATTAAGACAAAGAAAGATACAGCAGAGAGAGACAAAGATAGAGAGAGAGAGAGAAAGAGAGAGAGGGGGGGATCACATCCCAACTAACAATTGGACGTTTTCTGAACGTTCTAAAAAGGTTCCAAATTGGTTTTCTACTAAAAACGTTGATTTGTGGTAGGTTTAAGACGTTTTAAGAACGTTCCAAATGGATGTTTTTTTAACGTTTTCTAAACGTTTATAAAACCAATAAAAAACCTTTCATAGATTTGCTTTAAAGTGCAAGGACCTGCAGAAAACCTGTCGGACGTGTGGGACATTTTAAGAATGTTTTAAGAACCTTAAAAACGTCCAGAAAACCTTTTAAAAACGTCTAGAACGTCCTGGGAACGTTGTGAGAAAGTGGACAAACCTTATAAGAACGTCTAGAACGTCAAGAAAACATTGTGAGAACCTTTAAAGTATGTCTAAAATGTCTACAGACATTGTGAGAATGTTCAGAGAACCTTTTAAGAACGTCTAGAACGTTCAAAAAACCTTTTAAAAACGTCTAGAACGTCCTGGAAACGTTTTAAGAACATTCAGAAAACCTTTTAAGAACGTCTAGAACATCCTGGAAACGTTTAAAGAACGTTCAGAAAACCTTTTGAGAACGTCTAGAACGTCCTGGAAACGTTTTAAGAACGTTCAACAAACCTTTTAAAAACGTCTACAACGTTCTGGAAACGTTTTAAAACACTCAGAGAACCTTTTAAGAACGTCTAGAACGTACTGGAAACGTTGTGAGAACGTTCAGCAAAAGAGTTAAGAACGTCCAACATACAGTGTATTTTTATTAAACGCTAAATCATACATGTATTTGATTGATTTGATGAATTTATTATCAAACATATTTACAAAATATGTACAAAGGCTTGGCAATGCAGTACATCATGTAGATTTGAAAAAAAGAGTATTGGTATTTCCCGAAGTGCCCCCGAAAGAACATACAATTCTAATATTCAGAATAAATTGTTATTTGATCAAAATCGGTTCACAAATGGCTGAAATATTCATAAATATATTTTTATTAAAAATATTAAAAATGCTTGAAGACTACTTTCAAGAAAAACAATCTGAATAGTTCTTTAAAAATCAATTGATATAGATATTTGATTATTATTTCAAACAAACATTAAATGCAGAAACTGAAAGTAACGGGTCATTTTGAATAATAACAGGGGTTTTACTTGGTCGTTTGTTATTATTACTTTGCACCGTGATTGTGCAGGTTTTGGTTTTAAAGTTAAGTTTAACAAATACTAAACTATCCCTTTAAAAATATAGATACATAACACATGAACAATCTACAAATAATACATAATAATCTGATAGATGAGTTGAAGATATGTCATTAACTGGCAAGTATGAATACTCATATCTTCACGTCAAGAATTTGGCAGCACACATATAGCAACTTTGGTAACACACTTTATAAAAGCAATTTGAGTTCTTTACAGAACCTATAACTTGTCTTGCATTCTCATTTCTTATTTCAGAGTTCGGAAATACTTTCATTTTATTACAAGGCACAGTTGAAGTGCTTGTGAACTAAGTTAGACCTTTGGCTTTGCACAACAACTACAAAATCCAGCAGTCAAAACAGCATGTCCATTTGAACATATGGGACTACAATGACTATACAATGGTACAGGACATTTCTAGAATAACTCCACACAACTTACCAACAATTTTATGTTGCATTGTTGATTTGAAGACGAAAATAAACTGCATAACTTAACTTATGACCCCCCTCTCCCCACCATGTACGTACGCACTTTGTATACACATGGTTGAATGGAGCATCATAAGTGGCGTAGCGCAGTCTGACTGATTGGGCTGGGGGGGCACAAACATTATGTGAGGGGAAGGGGTCACTCCTTATGTATTTTTTTTTTCTTCAAATAATGTCACCTTATGTTTTCTATTTTTTTTTCCTCAAAATTATTGGGGGGCACGTGCCTCCCCCCATCGCCATGCCACAGGAGTGCATCAGTTTGACATACCTCGACTTCCCCCCCCCCCCCCCATACGTATGCATTTGGCCTAATTTCGCCAGCTGGTATTTTTTAAGAAATATTAATGTGGACATTAAAAATAAATTCAACAAAATACGTCTGAATAAAACGTTCTGTAAACGTTTTACAGGACCTATCCAAGAACGTTTTATTTGTAATGTCCAAAAAACGTTTTCTGAACGTCTTCAAAAGACCTAGCTCTGCAGGGAATGTAAGGTCCCAACTTAGATGTTATATAAACGTTTTTTAAACGTTTAATATGGACGAAGACGTACGGAACCTGATAAGAACGTTCTGTAAATGTTTTAAAAACGTTTTGTGTTTGCTGGGATGGTTTAAAGGGAGTTAACTCTTCAAAACCATTATTGTTATTATCATCATCATCATCATCACCATTATGATTTTTCAGTGGAAGAGTCCAAGTTGATGTACCAGTGTCTCTTGGAAGGCATTGATCTTCAATCACCCAGTCCCTTGGATAGGATTTAAAGCTGTGGGTTCACATGTTCCTCATTTATGAGCTTGTACTTGCTTTTACCGGTAGATGACTTACCAATCATCAATATTTCCATGTTGGAGTATGACTAAACTTGTTTATCATTTACTGTACGATTTCAGATAGGCCAGCAGTTGAAAGTGGAGCCAGCTTAGTCACTAAACCAGCAGCAACCAAAATTGCCATCAGAACTCAGTTATTAAAGCTGAAATGCATTGCTTATGGATAGTAAGTATGTTTCTATCCCCTCTCTCTCTCTCTCTCTTCCTTTTCTTATTACATTGCTTTAGTTGAAGACAAATTTCCCCTTTCCTTAATTTGTTCAACTTCCCTCTTCCATAAGGGAGATATTTTGTCCTTACTTTTCTAGCTCCTTTATCCTGTGTCTTCTTTTGGAACAATATTGGTACAAATTCTAAAAAAGTCGCAATTCTAATGCCATGGCTCAAAAAAAAAAATTTTGAAGTGTGAGACACTTAAACTACTCAGACAGACTCTAAGCACTGAAAATCCCCACTCTACAGTTCAGACGGAAACGATCTGATATGATTCAAGTATTCAGAATAATGCACCAGTTTGATAATCTTCAAGAACAACATTTCTTTAGCAGAACAAAGTGCAGTCGCACACGTGGTCACTCACTTAAGCTTTACTAGCTAAAATGCCGGAAGACACTAAGGAAAAACTCATTCAGCCAGAGAATATTCAATGTGTGGAATGGTCTTTCAGGCGATGTTGTGGAGAGTACCACTTTCAATCGTTTAAAATCTGGGCTTGAGAAATGGTGGAAAGATGCCCCAGATAAATATGATGACAACCCCAACCAAACGAAACCATGGATATAGGAACAACAGTCTAAAGACTGAATAATCCTGGATCAAGTGAGTTTATAACATAGTGAATAGACCATTTTTATAATGCAATCAAATCTAAAGCACATATCTTTGTTAAGTGTCATGTTACAAATTATTCAATTCACCTATTTTGAGTAATTGTATTTCAATACCCCGGTAATCGGAATGAAAATTGCATACATTAGTTGTTTGCACAACATTTAATGTGTGCAATTCGCATGCTGACTATTGAAATAATGTATAACAAGGCACTTAACAAAGATTTGTGCATTAAATTAGATTACATTACAAAAATGGCCTATTGCCTGAAAATATGTATCTCCCTCTCTCTCTCTCTCTCTCACTCTCTTTCTCCCTGTCTCTTTATCGCTTTCTCCCTTTCTCTCTATCTCCAGCCCAACCCCTGTAATTACATGGAAGCGAGGAGAGGAGCAGCTACAGTCTGGACGACGAGTTTCTATCGAAGGATTCGGGCAGGAGCTGGTCATCTCCGCTGTCGAGAACAGTGACAAGGGAACGTATACATGTGTTGCATCAAACACAGGAGGAGATGATGAATTTAGCACAGTAGTTACTGTGGAATGTAAGTTGAAAGTCAAGTAATGATGTAGACGAGGAAACAAATCATGCTTGCAAATGCTTAGTTTAATACTATATCCTGATAGTAGTAACAACATCTGTGCTTTTATAAAGTCCTACTCTATCCAGTGAATAGGATACAATGTTAGTAGCTGTGTATTGACACCTTCTGTAGAAGTCCATTTCATTTTCTTCTACTCTGTTATATATTGAACCAGTTGCATAAGTGGTGTGGGATATGAATACTTTTTTAAGGGTCTAATTGACTTTACAGGAAATGAAGTATTACAGCATTATCATAAAAATCATGAACTTGAGTAAATGTTTCTCTTTTATAAAACATTTAACCAAACCACTTTGTTACTTTTCTCTTCATTTTTGCTTATTTAGCTGCGCCATATTTCCCATCCCCACCCTCCAATGAAACCAAGAGACCTGGTGAATCAGTAGACATTGAATGCCGTTCTGAGGGTGTTCCAGCACCCACTGTCGATTGGTTTGTTAACGGACAACCGTGGGCTGATTTTGAATGTAAGAGCAGCTATAGGGCTTTCCATTTCAGTGTGGAACCAAGAGGACTTCCTCTGTTCTGGCTGCAGCTTTATTTTTATTAATGTAAAAAGAACAGTTTGTCTGTTCAGATACAGAAGGGCGTTATTTTAAGGTATATGAGTTAACACCCTTCTAGCTTCAAAGAGATGAATCTTCCTATTTTGTATGATACAAATTATGTTATGATATTGAAAGTTTAAAATAGACTGAAGTTAAAGTGATAAGTATAGGTAGCAAAGTACCAGCACAGCAAAAGTGTATCTTATTTGACAAAAAAATTATTTGACAGCTTATTTGACAGCTTATTCGACACAAATTTCATTTGACACATTCACCAAAATGTTTTTCAACAAATTCGACAAGATTTTATTGACATGTAGGCTATACGCAACGCAGTGCAGCACAGCTAGCTAGCTCACGCCATCAAGTAGTATACAGTGACGAAATTGTGATAATGATGGATCGGAAGATTGGTAATCTGACAAAGTCTTTTCTTTCTACTTTGACAGCCAACAGAGATACAGAACGATGGAGAGTGGTGACTGGAGACCCCCAGTTAGCAACCATTTCTATCACAAACCTACAAACAACGGACAGCAATGTGTTCCAGTGTATAGCTACCAACATGTACAAAGAGGAACTCACCAGTGTTGTACTCAATGTAATTTGTGAGTATTCATTTTACCTTGGTCACTTTGAAATCTGCCCCAAATTCTTAACAAGAATATATTGCAAGTTTTCACAAGGCATGTCTAACACTTCACCTGAGTGATTTCAGATGAATCAATCACTCAGTTATTATCAGGTGGGCTGTATATCGTACAGACCACCTTATAATTTCGTTAGAATTGCCTTTATGTATTTATTTATTTATTATCAGGTGTGCTGTATATCGTACAGACCACCTTATAATTTCGTTAAAATTACCTTTATTATTTATTTATCAGGTGGGCTGTATCTCATACAGACCACCTCATAATTTTGTTAAAATCGCCTTTATTTATTTTTTTTATTTCGACCCACTTTTTTGTTAGCAAGATTACTTTGAAATGGTTCAATCAAATGCTTTGATATTTGGCACACATATGTATAGGCATATGGACAAAACACAGTAAGGTTTTCAACCTTGACCTTGACTGATGACGTCATCTAGGCGCCATTTTGTGAAATTTTCTGAAAATAAACTCATGATCATATCTTCATAACCAAAAGGTATTTCTCATTCATATTTATTATGATCAAGGTCAATATCAGTCCAGTCAATTTCAGGTCAAAAAACGCGCGCGTGCGCGTACGTCCGCGCGTCACTGCGCGCGCAAAATTTTTAAATGCTCAAAATCGTCTCAAATTTATTTTGCATACGTTTTAGGTCATTTTAAGCATTTTATTAAAAAAATCGCGCGTACGAGCATGCGCGCGCGTTTTCGCGCGTAACACCATTACAAAACATAGAATCGCCATTTTTTTTTGTTTCATGATATTTCTCATATTTTTTCAAGGAATTTGATACCATGTTTATCTCTTTATGACCATTATTAACAAGATGAGCGTAAATTCAAGATAAATGTCAGTGCGCCCGAGCTCTTTTAATACATAGCATATATGGGCAAAAACATGCCTATACAAAATCCGTTATAGCTCTTTGGAATGCACCGGGATCCTCAATTTTTTTTCATATTTAGATAGAGTATGAGTCGGAAATATGATTCCATGTCTCATTTGGCCATTAAGTGTATCGTGACATCATCACAATGGCCTTGGAACTCAAAATACGAATTTGCATATTATGACGTCAGCATATTTATGTAAAATTGATTGTATCTCTGTAAATATTGATCAAATTTCTTAAAAATTTCGATAAGTTGTAGCTAAGACAATTCTCTACAAGCGCAATAATAACTATTTTTCATTTTGATGACGTCATCATAGTGAAAATTTTGATTAAAGGCCTCATGTCTAAAACTTCATAATTTGCGTGTTATGCCTATAGAAGGTGAACTTAGTTCACGTTATGAATCTACATGATATTGTTTTTTAAGAATTTGTAAGCAGTATGTCGCTTATTTTTGCTCTATTTTGTCTCAAATTTTAGTTGACCAGCCCACCTATACTTGTTCCAAACAAGTATTATATGTCTAGTTATTAAATATTTTTCTTATTTCTAACCACTTTTTTGTTGGCAAGATAACTTGAAAATGGCTCAATCAAATGCCTTGAAATTTTGCACACATATGTAAAGGCATATGTACAAAGCACAATAACGTTTTTAACATTGACCTTCACTGATGACGTCATCTAGGCGCCATTTTGTAAAATTTTACGAAAATCAACTCATGATCATATCTTCATAACCAAAAAGTATTTCTCATTCATATTTACCATGATCAAGGTCAATATCCGTCCGGTCAATTTTAGGTCAAAAAACGCGCGCGTGGGCGTACGTCCGCGCGTCATTGCGCGTGCAAAATTTTGAAATGCTCAAAATCGTCTCAAAATCATTTTACATACGTTTTAGGCCATTCTAAGCATTTTATAAAAAATCGCTCACACGCGCGCGTTTTCGCGCGTAAAACTATTACACAACATAGAATCGCCATTTTTTTTCTCTCATAATATTTCACATATTTTTACAAACAAATTGATACCATGTTTGTCTCTTTGTGACCATTAATAACAAGATGAGCGTCAATTCAAGATAAATGTCCGCGCGTGCGAGCTCTTTTAATACATAGCATATATGAGAAAAAACATGCCTATACAAAATCCATTGTAGCTCTTTAGGCTGCAAGGTGACCCCAATTTCGTTTTCATATTTTGATAGAGAATAAATTGGAGATATGATTTCATGTTTCATTTGACCCTCAATTAAATCATGACGTTATCATAATGGCCTCCGAACTCAAAATTTAAATTTGCATATTATGATGTCAGCATATTTATGGAAAATTGATTGTAGCTCTTTAAATATTGATCGGTTTTCTTCCAAATTTTGATACGTTCTAGCTGAGACAATTTTCTACAAATGCAGTAACTATTATCCTTCATTTTAACAAAGGCATCATGGCGTATTTTTGCAATAAAAGGAGGCATGTCAATTTTTCACATTTTGCGTGTATTCTCTATGGGACATGACTTTTTCTCAAAACTGGATTCTACATCTTTCGCGAGCAATATCTACGTCCTTTTAGCTTCAATTACGCTGAGCTTCGAGTATGTTGTAGCTGAGACAATGAGATATATCTCAAATGTGCCCTTTATTTTGTCTCGATTTTTTGTTGGATCAGCCCACCTATACTTGTTCCAAACAAGTATTACAAATCTAGTTTATTTTTCTTATTTCTAACCACTTTTTTGTTGGCAGGATAATTTGAAAATGGCTCAATCAAAAGCCTTGAAATTTGGCACACATATGTATAGGCATATGTACAAAGCACAAAAACGTTTTCAACATTGACCTTCACTGATGACGTCATCTAGGCGCCATTTTGTAAAATTTTACGAAAATCAACTCATGATCATATCTTCATAACCAAAAAGTATTTCTCATTCATATTTATCATGATCAAGGTCAATATCCGTCCGGTCAATTTCAGGTCCAATCACGCGTGCGTGGGCCTATGTCCGCGCGCCATTGCGCGCGCAAAATTTTAAAATGCTCAAAATCGTCTCAAAATCATTTTGCATACATTTTAGGCCATTCTAAGCATTTTATAAAAAATCGCGCACACGCGCATGCGCGCGCGTTTTTGCGCGTAAAACTATTGCACAACATAGAATTGCCCTTTTTTTCTTTCATAATATTCCACATATATTTACAAACAAATTGATACCACGTTTGTCTCTTTATGACTATTAATAACGGATTGATCGACCTTTTAACAAAACTTTCCGTGCGCGCGAGCTCTTGTATTAAATACATAGCATATATGGGCAAAAACATGCCTATACAAAAAATCCATTGTAGCTCTTTAGGATGCAAGGTGACCCCAATTTTTTTTCATATTTTAATAGAGTATGATTCGGAGATAGTGTTTCATGTCTCATTTGACCCTCAATTAACTCATGACGTCATCATAATGGCCTCCGAACTCAAAATTCCAATTTGCATATTACGACGTCAGCATATATATGGAACATTGATTGTATCTCTGTAAATATAGATCAATTTTCTTCCAAATTTTGATATGTTCTAGCTGAGACAATTTTCTACAAATGCAGTTGCTACTATTTTTCATTTTGACAAACATTAATAACGGATTGATCAACCTTTTAACAAAAATTTCCGTGCGCGCGAGCTCTTGTATTAAATATATAGCATATATGGGCAAAAACATGCCTATACAAAAAATCCATTGTAGCTCTTTAGGATGCAAGGTGACCCCAATTTTTTTTCATATTTTAATAGAGTATGATTCGGAGATAGTGTTTCATGTCTCATTTGACCCTCAATTAACTCATGACGTCATCATAATGGCCTCCGAACTCAATATTCCAATTCGCATATTATGACGTCAGCATATTTATGGAAAATTGATTGTATCTCTGTAAATATTGATCAATCTTCTTCCAAATTTTGGTATGTTCTAGCTGAGACGTTTTTCAACAAATGATATAGTCACGATTTTTCATTCTGACAAAGGCATCATGGCGTATATTTGCGATTAAAGGTGGCATGTCAATTTTTCACATTTTGCGTGTATTCTCTACGGGACATTACTTATTCTCAAAACTGGGTTCTACATTTCCGTCTTTCGCGAGCAATATCTCTGTCGTTTTAGATTTGTTATGCTGAACTTTGAGTATGTTGTAGCTGAGACAATAAGTTATCTTAAATGTGCCTTTGATTTTGTCTCAATTTTAGTTGGATCAGCCCACCTATACTTGTTCCAAACAAGTATTACAAATCTAGTCAGGTGGGCTGTATATCGTACAGACCACCTTATAATTTCGTTAGAATTGCCTTTATTATTTATTATCAGGTGGGCTGTATCTAATACAGACCACCTTATAATTTTGTTAAAATTGCCTTTATTTATTTTTCTTTTTTCGACCCACATTTTCGCGCGTTACACCATTACACAACATAGAATCGCCTTTTTTTTTTCTTTCTTGATATTTCTTAGAGGAATTTGATACCATGTTTATCTCTTTATGACCATTAATAACAAGATGAGCGTCCATTCAAGATAAACGTCTGTGCGCGCGAGCTCCTTTAATACATAGCATTTATAGGCAAGAACATGCCTATACAAAATCCATTATAGCTCTTTGGAATGAACTGTGACTTTCAATTTTTTTTCATATTTAGATAGAGTATGAGTTGGAGATATTATTCCATGTCTCATTTGGCCGTTAAGTGTATCGTGATAGCCTCATAATGGCCTTCGAACAAAAATAGGAATTTGCATATTATGACGTCAGCATGTTTATGGAAAATTGATTGTATCTCTGTATATATTGATCGAATTTCTTCAAAGTTTCGATATGTTGTAGCTAAGATAATTCTCTACAAGTTTAATAATAACCATTTTTCATTTTGATGACGTCATCAGAGTGAAAATTTTGATTAAAGGCCTCATGTCAGAAATTTCATAATTTGCGTGTTATGACTAGGTGATGAGAAGGTGAATTTCCTTCACATAATGAATCTACATGATAGTGTTTTTTAAGCAGTATCTCGCTTAATTTTGCTCTATTTTGTTTTCAAATCTTAGTTGACCAGCCCACCTATACTTGTTCCAAACAATTATTATATGTCTAGTCAGGTGGGCTGTATATCATACAGACCACCTTATATTTTTGTTAAAATTGCCTTTATTTATTATTTATTTATTTATTTTTCTTAATTCTTACCACTTTTTTGTTCACAAGATAACTTGAAAATGGATCAATCAAATAACTTGAAATTTGGCACACATATGTATAGGCATATAGAGAACTCACAATAACGTTTTCAACCTTGACCTTGACTGATGACGTCATCTAGGCGCCATTTTGTGAAAATTAAATCATGATCATATCTTCATAACGGAAAGGAATTTCTCATTCATATTTATCATGATCAAGGTCAATATCAGTCCGATCAATCTCATGTCAAAAAACTTGCGCGTGCGCGTACATCCGCACGTTAGTGTGCGTACATCCGCGCGTTAGTGCGCGCGCAAAATTTTTAGATGCTCAAAATCGTCTCAAATTTATTTTGCATACGTTTCAGGTCATTTTAAGCATTTTATAAAAAATCGCGTACACGCGCATGCGTGCGCGTTTTCGCACGTAACACCATTACACAACAAAGAATTGCCTTTTTTTTTTCTCATGATATTTCACATATTTTTAAAAACAAATTGATACCATGTCTATCTCTTTATGACTATTAATAACGGAATGAGCGTCCGCTTAACATAAATGTCAGTGCGCGCGAGCTCTTGTAATACATAACATACATGGGCAAAAACATGCCTATACAAAATCCATTATAGCTCTTTGGGATGGAACTGGACCCCCAATATTTTTTCATATTGTGATAGAGAATGAGTCAGAAATATGATTTAATGTCTCATTTGGCTATTAAAAATATTTTGACATCATCATAATGGCCTTCGAACTAAAAATAGGAGTTTGCATATTATGACGTCAGCATATTTATTGGAAATTGATTGTATCTCTGTATATATTGATCAATTTTCTTCAAAATTTCGATATGTTGTAGCTAAGATAATTCTCTACAAGTTCAATGGTAACTATTTTTCATTTTGATGACGTCATCAGAGTGAAAATTTCGATTAAAGGAGGCATGTCAATTTTGCACATTTTGCGTGTATTCTCTATGGGACATGATTTTTTCTCAAAAAATGGATTATACATTCCCGTCTTTCGCGAGCAATATCTCTGTCGTTTTAGCTTCGTTTACGCTGAACTTCGAGTATGTTGTAGCTGAGACAATGAGCTATCTCAAATGTTCCCTTTATTTTGTCTCAAATTTTAGTTCGACCAGCCCACCTATACTTGTTCCAAACAAGTATTACAAATCTAGTTTTAATGTGTCTCTGCTCTTTTAAGCAATTCTATTTGATGGTTTATGATAGAAGAATTTGTTGATTTGGTATAGACTAGATTTGCACCAGCTATTAATGAGCTGTATTCATTGAGATAGAGAGAGAGATAAACAATCTTGAGAGTCTACTAGATGGATCAGTGGTAGAGCAGTGGTCTCGTAACCGAGAGGTCCTGGTTCAATCCAAGTCAATGCGCTTGTCCCCTTTGGTAAGCCATCAATCCTCATTACCAACTAAAGCCATCATTGCCCAAGTTGCTTACTTACAAGCATATACATGCTTTCATAGCAGTCAGGTAAAACAATAACCAGCCATCAATTATTAAATGTCTTTATATGAAGGAAATTAAGGCATGCATGAATGAATGATGTTCTTTTCATGCTACTTTTATGGCAGGGTTTTGGTTCGGGGTGGGGGTGTTTATGGGAGGAGTTGTATTGTTGGCCTTACACTCTTATTTTGGTTATTTGATTAGATCATTATGGTACTGTCATGAAATGACTTCATTGGACACACCAAGAAAAGGGAGTAAATTAAATAAATAGGGAGTCAAGTGATAGTTGTATACCAGTATTGTATTCTGTTACTAACATTGCGTATTTATTGTTATCTCTTACATGACTTTTCTGTCTCTCCCCCCATTATGTCTGTAGCAATCCCTGCTAGTATACCTAGTTTCACACCTTTGACAAGGAAATTGAGTGTTGTACAGAATGACTCTGCCAAGTTCACCTGCCATGATGAAGGAATACCTACTCCAACCATAACATGGACCTTCAAGGGATCAGTGGTAAGCAGGCTGCTCAACATTCTTAACACTGTTGCTTTTTTAGCATATCTGCACACTGCATTCATATCAGTTATCAACATAAAGAATGAGAGCATTCATGTTTGCATTGATGCTAGATTTGTGAGGAAAAAATATGACCTTTCTCTGTTTTTGTTCAGGTGGATTTTGTTGTGGCTTTAATAATCTTGACCCAGATGAGTGTGAAAATATTCAATTCTGATGGAAATCAGTCCCTATGAATGATAATAATGATACATTTATTTCTATAGCGCTTATCATAATGTTTCTAATCGCTTTACAAAGTTGGCAATACGTAGATAATAATACATTCAATATCATATTTACAAACTATAATTAATATATACTAATCAACCTACACTTAATTCAAAATACATAAGCACAGATACATCTAGTGAATATATATAAATACAATAGGATACAATTAATTTTAGGGCAAAACATTACAAATTCAAATTAAGGCAATTACATTACATCTACCGTGAATAACACATATATAAAGCTACAGACTAACAGGAAGGATTAACAGGGAGAATTAAAATGGAATGTCTTTAGGGAGGATTTAAAAGAGTCTAACGAAGGAGCATCCCAAATCTCAAGAGGAAGTCTGTTCCAAAGCCTCGGAGCAGCTACGCTGAAGGCACGGTCTCCATATCGTGTTCGAGTTCTTGGACCCGGCGCCAGTTGCAGATGAGCATAGGTGGATGAGCAAGGTCTTAAAGAGGTTGTCGGGGTCTCTGGTGAGATTAGATCTGTGATGTAAATTGGAGCAAGTTCATGTTGGGCTTTGTAGGTTAGGATCAGGATTTTGAAGATATTCAGTTGAGAGACGGGAAGCCAGTGAAGAGAGCGGATGACAGGGGTAATGTCATCATATTTTCTGGAACGGGTTTTTAACCGAGCTGCAGCATTCTGAATTCGTTGAAGAGGCAGAACATGAGAGTCTGGTAGACCCTAAAATAAACTGTTGCAGTAGTCAAGGTGTGATGAAACGAATGCGTGAACTAATCGTTCAGTTGCGCTGGCTGTCAGGTACTTTCTTATTTTACCTCTCTTGGAGATTCCAAAAGCTGCTGCTTGAAACTTTGAACGTATGTGGTCAACACCGAGATCACGAGAGGCCTGAACACATCCAATAGACGTTCCATCGCCAATCTGCAGTACAGGGAGAGTCTAAGCACCTCTGAACCTGGAGAATACATGGATTACCTCAGTCTTAGAGCCATTGAGTTGAAGATTGTTCTGTAGTGACCATTCCTTAACATCTGCTATACACTGCTGTAGCTTTTGAAGTCTGACGTCATGTTCCTCAGGTCTGATGACGGCATACAACTGAGTGTCATCTGCTTACATGGTATGCAGGATTCCTTGATGGGTGTTGATGACTTGCGATAGAGGGCCAGTGTACAGAACAAACGCCAAAGGACCAATGACTGATCCCTGAGGAATACCATGGGAGAGAGGAAAAGACTTGGCAACAGCATCGTTAACTACGATCTTCTGTCTCCGATTTTTTAGATAGGAGACGACCGGCCACTGTCTGGTGTGAATGTGTGTGAATGTCAGCACCGCTGTGCGTGTGTGACTTGTCAACACTCTCCCTCTCTCTCTCTCTGTCTCTCTCTCCCCTCTTCTTCCGAAAAAAGGAAAACAAATCACGAATATATATATATATATATATATGTATGTCTAGCAGATGCACATCACAATGCATAAGTCCATTGTCATCCCTCTGTCTAAGATGGGCGGGATCACCCTGCAATATGAATACGCGATTCCTTCACTTGCAGATCGACCATGAATATTTAGATCTGCTCTCCAGCGAGTTCAGAGTGCCATTAATTTGCTAAATTTCAGGAAAACTAAAGAATCCAGTGTCTCGTGAGAGATATAATCTAATCCCTACACACCTTTTTCGTAAAAGATCGTCCATAATATCTAAATTCCCTTCAGTAAATTGCTGAAATCAACGTAAAATGTGTCTTTTCCATCGCCGGAGCCGAGTCAAATTTGGTGGTAGAAATACACAAGGCTGCGGGCATGTGTAAGCCTCATTGTCAGCTGTGTAAAAACTTCGCTTACGCACTTGCATGTATTATAGAGGTCGATGCGTAAGTTTACAAAAGCTTTTTTTTTATTGGATTGAAATTGGCCCTACTTTCTTGACAACCAATCAAATTATGTGTTACATCAGATGAAAGGGGATTATATACTCTATGTTTTCGCGGCCGAGACCACCCAAAAACCAGTAGTAGTTACGAGCATTACCTCCTTGAAGTACACAACCCCAGTGAAAAAGACGAATTTTCCTGTGATCTCCATAGAGAAATCACAAATTGAATGATTGTTGTCCATTTTTGAAGACGAAAAAGCCCTATTTTCCAGTCTACAAATCAGTTTGAAATTGGTATCAGTGGAAAGAACAGTATTTGAATATGTGATTTCCACCCGAGATTGTGTGTAATCAAAGTTTGTTTTCCTTGTAGGAGCATTTCTTTGCACAATTAGCGCATTTTCAAAGACGATTTCACGTGTTGTAGACCGCGGAGCGAGACCGCGTGAGCAGATGCCCGAAATTTGTTCATATGACAGGTCTATAGTTCCTTAGGTCATTGTGATCCAAACTACGCTTCTTCAGAAGAAGAAGCACTCTCAGCCGTACTGCTGCAGTACCATGAGTTTTGTCGCCAGAAGGTATATATAATATTGACCCAGATGAGTGTGAGTATCTTCAGTCTAATTCAGTCCAATATAATGGCGACAGAGGGTCAGTATTATACACTCTATGGTGACAGAGCACTGGCATGTGGAGACCCTTAACTGTGGAACGCTCTCTCTGTATCAGTTAGTCGAAGTTTTCAAAAAGGTCCTTAAAATTTTTTGTTGTTGATAACCTTGAATTGTTAATTGCACTTTGTAAAGTGCATTGTGCAGGCCTATGGTCCTGAAATGTGCTTTAGAAGAACTTTTAATTATTAGTTTTGTTTAGGTCTATGCCATTGTCTCTCCCCTTCTTCTTATTATTATTATTATGTACCAGTTGACCAACAGAGACAAATACACCATCAATGAAACTGAGGGAAGCCTAATGATCAACAATGTCAAGAAAGTGGATAGCGGAGAATATGAATGCACAGCAGAAAACTCAATCGATGGACAAGATCATGAGGCAACGGGTAGTGCAACCCTGATAGTGCTAGGTGAGAGGGGTTTTTTTTATTTCAATTTTCTTATTCTTGGCTTCTTTTTAGTTCTGATTTAGATTTTCTTAATTACAATCCTTTCTCTTATTACTCTTCCATAGGGTTGCAAGTACCATTTTCTTTTTTCCCTTCATTAAAACTGTACTTATCCTCACTACTGCCTATATTGACGTTATTAACAAGTTCTTGTTTTCAGAGTACCTGTTGGCATTGAAGTCCTTTGTTTTGCCACAATTTGCAAAATGTCCCCTTTTCTTGTACTTCTCACACGTCTTGTCCCTTGCAGGGCATTTGGAGTCTTTTTGCAAAGTGCCCATCTGAAACATAATTGCTGTTTCCTCCCGTAGCACCACCCTCTTGTTGCTGACCATCTCGTTCTCTCCTTGAGTAGGCTGTTGGGTCCTGACTCGCTGTCACAGCATGGATGCCTCCTGGATCATGCTCTCATTCACCTGCTGCATTTATCTGCCTCATCTGACTCTCTTTAATTTAGGTCGTGGATGCAATTGTCTGTAACTGTGCCCCTTTTCCAATAACTTAGCATGGATTTTGGACGACCTGCACTTTTCGATGACTTGATCCCAGATATTTTCATCCACATCTTGGAATCTTGGAATAGCCGCTTTCTGCCGAGGTCTTGTTACAAACTGTTCAATGTTCTCATTATCCTCCTGCTTAATGCTCTTAAATAAGTAACACTCATAGGGGATGTTGAGTTTTGTCGTGAAATATTTGTTTAGTTTCGCCTTTACTTTAGCATATTCATCCTGCTGACTTTCTCTTTCCCCTCCTTCCACCGAAGTTGTACCTTCTGTATATTTGAAGTGTCTTCCGGCAATGCAAAGTAAATGTCCTGCACCTCAGGTCCAGTGCAAATAAGTATCCACTTTAATGATTATTCTATAATGAGGTCTCCTGCAAGCAAAGTGCCAATGTTCACAACTTCACACCCATATGTACGCCACCTGCTGTTAGCGTAGCAAACAAAAGAGAAAAATTTAATGAGAAAGCCCAGAGGAGTAACTTCTCATTGCTTGAAGAATTTTTCACTATTGCATAGTGCACAGTTTGACCCAGGCAGAATACATGTCTTGTATTTGGATCCAGGCCAATATGACATTAATATAGGGGGAGGAGCATGATAATTTATCATGAAAATGCTGCCAACTTTATAATAACACTAATGATAGAACAATTCTTAAATAACACATACCCTTAAAATAGTCTCTATGCACTTCGGAAAAAGTAAGAAAGAAGTCATATAATTAAAATAGCAATCAATCAATTACATGAATATGTTTTAAGAGCAGTTTTAATTTTTTATTTTTAATTGCATTTTTTAATCAAATTTGGAAAGTAATTTTATGATTTTATAAGGACTGTCAGTGATATTATTGGTGTTATGATGAATGTTCATAGTGTGGAGTTGTGAAAAAAGGGTTTTGTAGTCTTGGGATAAACATGTCTTCTACTTTTATAGATTTTAATAAATGCAATATTTTTCGGTGGTCTGGTAGCAGAATAATGAAAAAGAGCATTAAGCAAAGAGAGAGGTGAGAAGGAGAGAAGTTGAAAGAAGAGAGGGAGCAAATAAAATAGAGAGAGAGAGAGAGGAGAGAAGAAAAGAGAAGAAAGAGATAGTGAGAGTGAGAGGAGATAGGTACATATATAGACAAAGAAAAAAGAAAGAGGGACCATGAAAGAGACAAAAATCAGAAACATGATTGAGCAGCAGAAGCACGTACCCAAATGACCATGTTATGTATCTTGTCCAGTATGTTAAATTGATTTTTTAAATAATTTATTTTAGGTACTCTTCTAGATGATTTTCCACCTTCCATAGTGGAACAGCCTGAATCGGTTACTGGAGACCAACTTATCCCATTAACTCTACCATGCAGAGCTATTGGAACACCAGAACCTACGTAAGTTGCAGACATAGAAGAATATTAACACTGCAGTTGTAGATTCTCAAGTATGATTGGTAGATTTTCAAACATATACTTTGTCAAGGAAAAAATGTAGGTAAAACATATTGTTTGCAAACAACATTCCAGAGAGTCTTAATCTTTCGCAAATGCTTGAAATGACTGTAGCTACTTGAAGATAAGTTTGGGGTAGTTCCTATGTGCAATGCATCACAATTTTTTTAAACACCAGATTCTGTGGAATTTCTATTGAATGTGTGTACGAAAGTGTACTACTGGGAGAAGGATTGTGCTTTAATATTTGATGTGGAAGGCAACGCTCACGTTCATTCGCCTGGATGGGGTAGCCTAGCTAGTGATTTAACCAAAACTTGAGGCCAACTTGAGGGACACACTATCATTTGGGATCCCTCAAAGTATCGCCTGCTAGAGGTCGGAGAGCGCATACAGTTCGGTTAAGAATGAGATGGTATTTTGAGAACATTTCCTTAGCAAGGACCCATGCAACCATGCTCACCGTGGGGTGGAATGGGGATTGGTAGGATGAAAGTGATAATGTTACACCCCCATGGCGTGTAGGGATGGTTACTGTAAATAACTGGAAATAATCAAAGATGAGGAGAAACAAGTCAGTTGGTGTACTCAGTGCTCACTCAAAATGTAGAATGACACATTTATTATCTCCATAATAAATATCAACAAATAACAGAAATCATCATACAATAGCAATATTGTAAGAACAAACATTCTAGAATTATAATGTTTTCCGTCTTCTTATCCTAATGGATACATAACCATAACAATTAATATCAAACGTCTTGTACATCACACTTCTTAACAATTTCATCCTTAAGCATGTTCCTTTGAAATTGCTAAATACTACCTGTGAATGTATTCTGTACGCTAACCAATTACAATATACATTATACAAACCCGAGAACTAACCCGGATCATGTTTGTATTTAAGATACCATGTTCATATAAACCATGACTTTTCCTTTAACTATCCTTATGTTCTCATGAACATACATACTAATAAAGAAGTCATACCATTATTATCAAACGGTATCCAAGTAATCTCCCTTAAATAATCAAGGATTATTTAATACAAGTTCTATTATATCAGACATCCAATAAAACTAACAATTAACTATAAGAAATAACCTTAAAGTGTAGTTTTACCAAACTACTAAACTGAATCTCAAAAGGAGTAATGACACTTTAAATCATCACATCAAAATTGACTACTCTAATAACAAACTAACTACTAAATACTATGGATGGAATACCAGTAAAATGTATTACTTTAGCATGAATATATAACACAGGCCTTCTCAACTGGCGGCGCGCGCGCCACTCGTGGCGCTTGCGGTCAGTCAGAGTGGCGCGCGGCTGTTCCAAAAAATTTATCAAAATTAAAAATTAAAAATTAAAGAAAGAACAACATTAACAAATTATATTTTAAAATTAAAAAACTCAGAAAAATCAAAAAGTCGCAGTCGAAGTTGAACCCAAAATGTAAGGAAGCCATTTTGTTTGTTTGATTTTCACTTAATTTTGACATTTTCCGTGTTTATTGCACCAAAATAACTACATATAGATCAAAATTAACTTCCAGTGTAGATTTTAGCCAGGAATTGTACTAATTATTTCACATTAATATGAAATTATGATTGATGTTTTATGGAACAAAAAGGTGTTAAAAATGCCACATCTGGGCCTTAAAAAAACCCCAAAAATCCACTAGCTTCCGGGGGCTTCGCCCCCTGGACCCCACCCGGCATCGGCTCGGTCGCTACGCTCCCTCGTAACACAGTCACCAAACATACAGGTTGGCACTTCAACCTCAATTTAATTTTTGTTTTGGCGCTTCTAACAAACTAGTTGAGAAGGCCTGATATAACATATACAATATACATGTATACATACTAATATCGAAATACATTGATAGAAATGATATTGTCTTACCTGGAAATAATCAAAGATGAGGAGAAACAAGTCAGTTGGTGTACTCAGTGCTCACTCAAAATGTAGAATGACACAAGTTGTACACTATTCATGCTGACCGATCCCTGCTCAAGTCTTAATCTCCAAGTTCGTCCATTTATGCTGGTAGGGTAATGTTTACTAAACTGGGGGATTAATCCTTAGTCTGTAATTCTGAGGGTAGAGTTTCTTTGTGCTCACCCCAAGTAACAATTGGACGTTTTCTGAACGTTCTAAAAAGGTTCCAAATTGGTTTCCTAAACGTTTTGTGAAAACGTTCTAAAGACGTCTATTTGTGGTAGGTTGAAAACGTTTTTTGGAACGTTCCAAATGGACGTTTTTTGAACGTTTTCTAAACGTTTTTAGAACCAATACAAAACCTTTTATAGATTTGCTTTTAAGTGCAAGGACCTGCAGAAAACCTGTCGGACGTTTGGGACGTTTTAAGAACGTTTTAAGAACCTTAAAAACGTCCGGAAAACCTTTTAGGAACGTCTAGAACGTTTCCAGGACGTTTAAAGAACGTCTAGAATGTCCAAGAGAACCTTTTAAGAACGTGTAGAATGTACTGGAAACGTTTTGAAAACGTTCAGAAAACCTTTTAAGAACGTCCAGAACATCCTGGAAACGTTTTGAGAACGTTCAGAAAACCTTTTAAGAACGTCTAGAACGTCCTGGAAACGTTTTTAAAACGTTTAGTAAGCCTTTTAAGAACGTCTAGAACGTCCTGGAAACGTTTTAAGAACGTTCAGAAAACCTTTTAAGAACGTCCAATATACAGTGAATTTTTAATAAACGCTAGGTCACACATGTATTTGATTGATTTTATGAATTTATTATCAAACATATTTACAAAATATGTACAAAGGCTTGGCAATACAGTACATCATGTATATTTGAAAAAGAGTATTGGTATTTCCCGAAGTGCCCCCGAAAGAACATACAATTCTAATATTCAGAATAAATTGTTTTTTGATCAATATCGGTTCACAAACGGCTGAAATATCCATAAACATATTTTTATTCAAAATATTAAAAATGCTTGAAGACTACTTTGAAGAAAAAAAATCTGAATAGTTCTTTAAAAAGCAATGGATATAGATATTTAATTAGTATTTTAACAAAAATTAAATGCAGAAACTGAAAGTAACGGGTCATTTTGATAATAACAGGGGCTTTACTTGGCCGTTTGTAATTATTACTTTGCACCGTGATGGTGCAGGTTTTGGTTTTAAAGTTAAGTTTGACCAATACTAAACTATCCCTTTAAAACTATAGATACATAACACATGAACAATCTACAAATAAAACATAAGAAAATGATAGATGAGTTGAAGATATGCCTCATTAACTGGCAAATATGAATACTCATATAATTCACGGGTCTATGTCTCTATGAATATACAAGGCAAGATAAAATGAATACTTTGAATAGTGTCAATAATTTGGCAGCACACATATAGCAACTTTGGTAACACACTTTATAAAAGCAATTTGAGTTATTTACAGAACCTGGCAATTCATGCCAAAAAGATGCCCCAGCAAATGATTAAGAAATCTTTCTACAATAAGTCTTGATCTTTGGTAAAACCAAATAGTGGATTTAATTTTTTGTGTACTATATCAAATTCAATGTGAATAAATTCACCAGAATCTTTTAACAAAATGTCACAAATTATCATTAAATACATGTGAATAACCGATTTAACTATGTGCCTCCACCCAGGATTAGCTTCATCATCCGGTGCAAATTATAACTATTCAAAAGAGTACATGTATTTACTTTCTCATCAACTTCTACAAGTGATAAAAATGTGACTATTTTAAGAAGTCACATTTCAAGTGAAAGTACGGCAAAAAAACACAAGGAAACTACACTCTTTTCAGCTCTACAAATTGGCAACAATGATGACACCAACTGTGAGTAGCTATCCATCAACTTTGTACTCAAAATTTCATATTTTCTAAATTTTCCTTAAAGTTACACATTTCCACAGCTTTTAATCAGAGTATGTTCAGATTACTAATGACGAATAGCTTTCTAGACAACATGCTTTGACTATGGGGGTTAGAAAATGTGAAATTTTGTGTACAAAGTGAATTTAGAGCTACTCAAGATGTCATCAGCATTGTCAATTTGAATAGCCAGAGTAATTTACTAGAAAATGTAAAAAAAGAGTAGTTTCCTTACTTTGTTTTCCTTACCGAGTTTGCCCATTTCTTATTTTTAATTTTGTTCAAATTTGTCTCCTTTGATTGAAGCAGTGAAATTTCTAGGGTAGATTTCCCCTTTAAATCCGAGTACAACATTGTCCTTTTGATCGACCAAAGATTTAGTGGGCAGGTCAAGATTTCCCAGAAGCCTTGCATTGGACCTTGCATCTTACTTCAAATATAAAATCAACACAAAACACATGAACAATCTACAAAAAGCTATTTACAATAAACTGATAGAAATTAGTTGATATGAATTATTAACAGGCAAATATGAATACTCAAATTTAAGGGTCTATGAATATAGAAGACAAGGTTATAAGAGAGTTTGGCAGCACACACATTGGCCCGAATTCACAAAGCAAGGTTTGAGCTCAAACCTCCTTTTGTTTCGCCAAACCTCCTTTTGTTCTTTACAAACCAGGTTTGTAAAAAACGCGTAAAACGCGTCATATGACGTACGAAAACCAAGGTTTGAGCTCAAACCTCCTTTGTGAATTCGGGCCATCGGTTTCAGCATCCTTACAAAAAGTAGTAAATTTACAGACCTATACAACTTTGTCTTGCATTCTCAACAAGATGTTGGCAATTCAATCCAAAAAGATGCACCAACAAAACTGTTATGTCGCTGATAAAGTTTCTCCATTATTAGCTGAAATGGTCAAATTTGGTCTCAATATGAGTTTTAGGATTTTTGCATTGCCCCTGAATGAAGGTATCTTAATCTACCTTGAATGAAAATTTGGTGTTCACTGGTTCGGTAAACGGCTCCCTCAGGTCTTCCACATCAACGGCCGCTCCCGATTTGGACAAAAGCAGTTTTTGTACCAACTGCGTCAGCTGCTGCTGCCCTTCCTCCAGCCTCTGCAGCGTACACAGTACCTGCACTTGAAAATTGCCTGAGAAGAAAAAAACAGACACATAAAATACATTATAATAACAGTTCAAGTCATTAAAAAGTTTGACAGCAAATTAATAGGATATTTTGGCGAGATATGTTTGATAGCTGTCCAATTTAGTCACTTCAGGAATATATCACCCAGCTTCAAAGACGACACCTGTGCAGCGCTTCCAACAAAGTATACATACTGTAAGGATTTAAAAGCGACTCTTCTGTAAGAAAACTATACCCATGCCTTGTTAATGAAATAAATTACATGTACGCCAAGATAATCTGCCTCTCTTATCCAATCCAACAGTATTTTAGTGTAGCAACTTAGTACAAATGGCAAATGTTGTTTTGTCAGTTTATACGCTCTACAGTATATGTTCTGATGATAAAAAAAACCTCAGAAACTTTCGTTTGTGAAATGCTATCTGAAAAAAACTTACTTTCCGAAGCCCGAGCCCTTGCTGGAGTTGTGGGTTGGAACTGAAAAATGCGATGTGGACTTGGACTTCGCATTCAGTTTCGGCATTGGTAACTCTGCTGCCACAGCCTTAGTCGTTCCTCCGTGTACATGTTGTTTTCTTGGGTCCGAACTGATTCAAGATCTGAAAAACAGAGACACATTGCAGATGTTAAAAGGGATATCAAGACATGACAAGAATTCTCATAAACTGAACAAACTTTTGGGTAATGCAAACTTCTTGTCCGAAATTTATGCCTAGATTACAAATTAATTTCCAGTTTTGCCGGAATGGTGCCACATCTATTAATCATCATTTTGCATGGCTGGGACACAAAGCAGGTCTAGCTATCCCAAATAAATTATCTTAGGTTTTCATCATCTGTTGGATTTTGAAGAAAACGAGAAATAAGATGTAAATTATAAGTCTCTGGCTGAGCCAAGCACTACTAACCATCAAGAGACAAATACTTACCAGCGTCACTTCCGGAATCACTAGAAGATTTGCTAAATCTCTGGGGAAAGACGTCTCTTTCGCTTCTACACAGCATCATCTTCCGATACCAGGTTTGACGTGTCCTCTGCCTTCCTGGCGATATTTTTGCACTTTCACATAGTTGCCTGTATGTAAAAATAAAACAAATCAATCCTTAAGTTATTAATCTACGTTATTGGAAATCAATTTCTTTAAATAATGTGTAATCTGAACTAAAAAGATTTTTTTTTAAAGAGACGAAATTGAGAACAAGATAGGCCTATAGATCTAGGTCTCGATATTTCTAAAAAACAATATCCATACAAAAAAGGTGGTTTGGGAGCTATTTCAATTGCCTAAAAAACAAACCTGTTGTAATCGGGGTTGGGATAATATAAAGTTGCTAAATGGTGGTGGAGGGAAAAGCATGGAATGTTCCACTCCCGTGGGATTTTAAATGCTATTGAGGGAATAGTAAATAAGTCAAGAAATGAGCTGGTAGTCGAGGGACTTATTTTCTTCACGAAATAGCATTTTTAATCCCGATGGGAACTTTCCATGATTTTTCCAGACAGCAAAGTTAACAACTCAACTGTTTTAATCATCCGATTACCATGTAATGTAACGAGCCATGCGCACCTACCCACTCCAGCAATGAGTTCATGCTATTATGCGTATTGACCTCTAGCACTGCATTACGTGTTAAGAGGCAGCATTTGCTCAAAAGGAATAGTCGATACACACATAATACACAAATGCACTTATCATGCCGATGCGGCTAGCTGTAAGCAAATTTTGACAGTAGACAAACAATTTGAATTTCTAAATTGTTCTTTTTAACAAAATAACATCGGTAAGTTGAACAAATTGTATTTTATTACTGCTATTTAGGTTTCATCAATTGTCACTAAAGTACCGATTTTTAGTGAAAGAGTTTTGTACAGTGGTGTTTGAAATGTTGAGTATCAATAGCACAGCTTTTAATACACACAGCCAGGATAGTAATGCAGCTATGTATGCACTAACTCAGGTATGCACTAACTCCAAGAAGCTCCGACGCCGTTGTGTGCACATACCCTAGCCTACCCAATTACCATACCAGTCAATGCAATGAAAGTTTCAACGGCCTGCACATGCGACATAGAGTCTGCCGTACTTTTAGTTTTAATGCAAATAATCAATATTTTATTTCATTTTACATGCTTCAAAATCAATCAAACAAAGCTTAAATTCCTTACAGATATCAAAATGTTAAAATAACGCTTACCTCGGTGTCGCAGTCTAACAGATTATTTGAAATCTCGATGTCACGTCATCAAGCAGTCAACTCGGCAGTCAGTTTAAAACACGCGGCAAGCTCTGGAGCGAGCGCGCCGCACCGGCCGCGCCGGATACGATTCACTGACCTATACAGTGGTACGATACGGTGCGTACGCACTTTGTATACACGTGGTTGAATGGAGCATAATAAATGACGTAGCGCGGTCGGACTGATTGGGCTGGGAGGGGGGGGGGGGGGCACAAACATTATGTGAGGGGGAGGGGTCACTCCTTTCACTCCTTATGTATTTCTTTTTTCTTCAAATAATGTCACCTTATGTTTTCTATTTTTTTCCCTCAAAATTATTGGGGGCATGCACGTGCCTCCCTCCATCGCTACGCCACAGGAGTGCATCAGTTTGACATACCTCGACCCCCCCCCCCAAGCGTATGCATGTGGCCTAATTTCGCCAGCTGGTATTTTTTAAGAAATATTTATTTGGACATCAAAAATAAATTCAACAAAATACGTCTGAATAAAACGTTCTGTAAACGTTTTACAGGACCTATCCAAGAACGTTTAATTTGTAACGTCCAAAAAACGTTTTCTGAACGTCTTCAAAAGACCTAGCTCCGCAGCGAATGTAAGGTCCCAACTTAGACGTTATATAAACGTTTTTTAAACGTTTAATATGGACGAAGACGTACGGAACCAGATAAGAACGTTCTGTAAACGTTTTAAAAACGTTTTGTGTTTGCTGGGACTGGACATAGCAAACTCATATAAACTTACTAAACAATACAAAGTTAGGAACAAAGGGGTGGGCATTTACTAACTAAAGTGGAGTGGGCATTTATTAGTGAGTCATCAAACATCAAAGAGTATATCTCTATAGGGGTATAACACAGCACAGAGTATATCTCTATAGGGGTATAACACCTTCCCCCACCAAAAAAATAAATGTCCACTTGACACTCAAACAATGTCATAACTGTAAGGGAAAGAAAAAAAATCCCAATGTTTAAACCAAGAAAATATACCATGCACTGATATTCCTTCAACTGTTACATGGTGTAACATAGTCATTATAGTCGTGCTATATAAATCTATCGATAAAGTAAGTAAGTCAGGGTGTACGTACGGTCCCAACTTGAATCCATAGATCCTTAATACTATTCAATAGAAAGAGAATATATCCCTAATAACATATCAACTATGACAAAATTAATGAGTCATACCCTTTGAGAAACCCTCTTGTACAACATAAGTACAAATTTGTCAAATGTTGCAAAGGTTATCTCCTATCCTGTTACACTGCAAGGCTGTTTGAGAAACCCTCTTGTACAACATAAGTACTAATTTGTCAAATGTTGCAAAGGTTATCTCCTATCCTGTTACACTGCGCAGTGCTTCTTCTTGTAGACTCATTAAAGTTTCTGTTTTGGAATCTTCACATATACATATATTAACTTGCATTTAGACTTTTCAGTTATACATCTTCAGTCAAACTTTTCTGTACATTTAATTTCAACCTCCTACCGGTGACGTAGCCTCTTAGCTATACTCATGCTCTCAGTCATCTTTTCGTCCATGCAGCAAGTACGATCTCTCTGTCGTCTTCGACCCTGTACGATGTCCTCACTTAAGCTTCTCATGACCTTCAGCATCCACCGGTCCTATCGGCGTTGATTGAAATTAAATGTTCTTAAAGCTGATATTCTCTAATTTTGGGGTGAATGGTGGCCACGCTTGAAGTCCATCATTGTCGGTTGGCTGCTACTGATATCCAGCCTGTCTTGCTTGGTATTGCGGTCCCGTCACGAACGGCCATGGATTCGTCTGAGGAACCTCTATCCCAGGACCTTTTCCTCCATCTTCTTCCTCTGCGACTTCCTCACTGAGCAGAGATCGTTTGTTGAGGCGCCGCAGTCCCGATAATCCCTTGGTCTGCGCCGTGACAACATCCTCACTGGACACTATTAGAAGCGTTGCAGCTGCCTGAAGCTCTTCCTCTGTGCTTGCGGCTATCCTCCCAAGCACGTCTTCCTTGAGCCCTTCGAAGCCTGCCATCTTCAGTTCTAGTCCCTGGTCTGCCCTAGAAGAGATCACCTAAGAGCTTGATGGAGACGAAGCTAGGTGGTCATAGTGGTGACCCACGCTGGTCCCCTAGGTTGTGGATGATGCATTGGCATTGAGATGACAGTCAGTTAATTTATCATCTTCAAGCCAAACACCATCCGGGCAGTGCCTCCAAAATGTTACACCCCCATGGCGTGTAGGGATGGTTACTGTAAATAACTGGAAATAATCAAAGATGAGGAGAAACAAGTCAGTTGGTGTACTCAGTGCTCACTCAAAATGTAGAATGACACATTTATTATCTCCATAATAAATATCAACAAATAACAGAAATCATCATACAATAGCAATATTGTAAGAACAAACATTCTAGAATTATAATGTTTTCCGTCTTCTTATCCTAATGGATACATAACCATAACAATTAATATCAAACGTCTTGTACATCACACTTCTTAACAATTTCATCCTTAAGCATGTTCCTTTGAAATTGCTAAATACTACCTGTGAATGTATTCTGTACGCTAACCAATTACAATATACATTATACAAACCCGAGAACTAACCCGGATCATGTTTGTATTTAAGATACCATGTTCATATAAACCATGACTTTTCCTTTAACTATCCTTATGTTCTCATGAACATACATACTAATAAAGAAGTCATACCATTATTATCAAACGGTATCCAAGTAATCTCCCTTAAATAATCAAGGATTATTTAATACAAGTTCTATTATATCAGACATCCAATAAAACTAACAATTAACTATAAGAAATAACCTTAAAGTGTAGTTTTACCAAACTACTAAACTGAATCTCAAAAGGAGTAATGACACATACACACAGTTAATGTACACTGTGGTGTATGGGCTCTTCTATACACAATATAACCAGGCATGCTGGACTGCAACCTTACTCTGATGTTTCTCTATGTGTCTTCATTTGAGTACTAACCATACAGCTAAACAACCCCACATTATATGGTGGCAGCGATATAGAACCTACTGGACAATATTTGTGAACAGGTGCTCCTTTCTACAGTCCCATATGATGATTTTACTGTGAGTAAAATGTGCATTGACATTTGCATTACTATTAGAGTTTGAGTAGCTGGTATGAACTATGAATGGATCATTTACACCCCGCATGAATTGGGAAGACCCCGACAGAGCCAATGCTGTTAAGATTTTTCATCAGCAGTGTGACTTATACTTCTCGGTCAAGAATGTTGCGATTGGAAAGCAAGTGGATCATGTTCTTTTGTTCACTGGTGCCACGGGTATCAAGCTTTACAACTCGTGGGGTCTGGAAGGTGATGACAAGAAGAATCCAACTGTTGTTTGGGAGAAGTTTGAGACACAACTGAGGCCACGGGCGAATTTCCGTGTAGCTAGGCTATACCTTCGGAAATATGTGCAGAAGGAGAGGGAAAGTGCAGATGACTATATCTCGCGTCTGAAGCTGCAGGCATATGACTGTGAATTTCGTGATGACACTGAGCTCCAAGAACGCATTATTGAGCAGTTCATCACAGGCACTAGATATCCTGAGCTCCAGAAAGATCTTCTAGGGAAGAGCAAGTCCCTCACTCTTACACAAATGCTTGAGCTGAGTAGGACATTTGAAGCATCGCGGATGCACATGGCTCAACTAGCGCAAGTACAGACACATATTCAGCCTGCATCGATAGATGTAGTTCGTCGGAAGACTGTCATTAGTAACAAGTGTCCTAATTGTGGTGGCAATCATGCTCGCAGTCCACGGGAAGCATGTCCAGCTTATGGCACCAAGTGTAACAGCTGTGGAAAGTTGAATCACTGGAGGAGTGTTTGTCGGTCTCCAGCTCCAATTACACAGTGGTCTGGGAGATCTCCAGCTTCAAGTACCCAGAAGTGGAAGCAGAAAGCTAAATACGCTACGCCACATCGTGGAGGCAAGAATGTGAACTCCATTCAAAGCACGAACAGTATTGAAGCAGCAGCAGCGGTCCCACTATTGAATGACGCAGTGGATGTCCTGTCTTTCAATCGAATTATTGTGTCAGGTATCAGTGCTGTGCAGGTGGATGACAGGGACGACCTAACAATAGCGTATGTGGAGGTCAGACGGGATGAGAGAACAATAATGAAACTTCGTTCAAAGGTTGACTCCGGTGCGGAGGGCAACACGCTTCCTCTCCGAATGTTTCGTGGGATGTTTCCTGGCCATCTCACTAAAGATGGTGTTCCTCGCCCTCAATCAGTGCATAATTCAAGTGCACGGCTGTTCGCTTACAACGAAACACCGGTGATGCACTTCGGTTCGGTGAGACTCCCCTGTCGTTTCAACAACTCAACTTGGATTTATGCCACGTTCTACATCGTGGAATCCAGGGGTCCAGCGATCATCGGCTGTGACACTGGATTGGAGCTGAAGCTGCTTACTCTACACACACGCATCAACGAGATCAAGCATTCAGCACAGATAAGCTCTACTGATGACCTAGTAAGGCAGTATCCAGACCAGTTTGACAAAATTGGCAACTTCCCAGGAGAATATCGTATTGTTCTTGATCCAGACATTCAGCCTGTTGTCCATGCTCCTAGACGGTGCCCAATCCACCTACGAGATGAACTGAAGCGTGAGTTTGATGACATGGAAGGTAATGGCGTAATCACTAAAGTCATTGAGCCTTCAGCATGGGTCAGCAGCATCGCTGTTTCAAGGAAGTCGAATGGCAAACTACGGGTCTGCTTGGATCCCAAGGATCTCAACCGAGCTATTCGACGTTGCCATTATCGCACTATCACGACAGATGAGGTGATACACAAGCTATCAGGTGCTCGACACTTCAGCAAACTCGATGCCAAGAACGGTTATTGGTCTATCAGGCTCGACCATGACAGTTCACTTCTAACTACCTTCAACAGTCCCTTTGGACGGTACAGATATCTCAGGATGCCTTTCGGTCTAGCAATGTCTCAGGATGTGTTCCAGCAGCGAATGGACGAAATCCTCGAAGGTTGCCCCGGCACAATAGGGTTAGCTGACGATATTGTTGTGTTCGGCAAGAGTGAAGCAGAGCACGATCAGAATCTGAACCACCTCATGTCCAAAGCTGTGAAGTACGGTCTGCAGTTCAACAGTGGCAAGTGCAGCATAAAGGTCAACCAGATTTCCTTCTTCGGTATGATCTATGATGCAGATGGTGTCCATCCGGATCCTCACAAGGTCGAGGCAATCAAGTCAATGTCTCCACCTGAGAACAAGAGCCAGCTTCGTGAGTTCCTTGGTATGATAACCTACCTTAGCCCATTCATACCAAATCTTTCAGCTCAGACTGCAAGCCTACGTGGTCTTTTGAAGCAGGACGCTGAATTCCAATGGACTCCAACGCACCAGACTGCCTTCAATGATTTACGTGACAAGGTATGTCACGATGCAACTCGGGCGTATTTCGATGTTAACAAGCCTACTGTACTGCAGGTAGATGCTTCTCTGCAGGGCTTGGGAGCGACTCTACTGCAGGATGGAAAGGGTATCGCGTTTGCATCAAAGGCCCTCAGTGATGCAGAGACGAGGTACGCCAACATAGAGCGAGAGCTGCTTGCAGTGGTCTTCGGCTGTGAACGATTCCACATCTTCCTGTATGGGAAAAGTTTCATAGTTGAGACGGACCACAAGCCCCTGGAGATGATCCAGCATAAGCACCTGGCAGCAGCTCCACCTAGACTCCAGCGTATGCTCCTTCGTCTACAGCCATACAAGCTGACAATTGTCTACAAGCCTGGTAAGGATGTACCAGTAGCTGACTGCCTATCCAGACGTCCTCTTGGTCCTCCAGAACACATCCACCTTGACCTGCAAATCAACTTTGTACAGTTTGCTCCAGACCGTTTGAGTCAGTTGAAGGAGGAAACAGCCAAGAATGCAGAGTTTGCAGCACTACAGAAGGTGATTGTGAAAGGGTGGCCAGAGAAGAGACGTGAGCTACCACGGCAGCTGCAGAGATACTGGGCCTTTCGAGATCAACTTGCAGTTGAGGATGGACTGATCCTGAATGGGGAACGAATCCTTATTCCACACTCCATGAGGGAGTACATACTGAGCAAGCTTCACGAAGGTCATCAAGGTATCGAGAAGACACGACTTCGGGCTAAGGCTTCTGTGTACTGGGAATCAATCAATGACGATATCGAGGTCCTGGTGAAAGGCTGCTCAGTCTGCCAAGAGTACAAGCCCTCGCAGCCCCATGAGACTCTTCTCCAGCACGAGATACCTACACGTTCCTGGCAAGTCTTAGGTACAGACTTATTTCACTTTGAAGGGAACAATTATCTCATCATTGCAGATTACTTCTCAAAGTTCCCTTTCATCCGGAAAATGCCTCAAGAGTGTACCAGTGCTGCAGTAGTCAATGCGACCCGTCAGGTGTTCGCAGAACAAGGAGTTCCAGAAAGAATCGTTAGCGACAACGGAAGACATTTTGACTCCTCAACATACAGAGACTTTGCTACACAGTGGGGATTCAGCCATGTTACATCCTCTCCCCACTACCCCAGGTCAAATGGCTTCATTGAGCGAATGATTCAAACTGTCAAGAATACGCTCAAGAAAGCTAAAGCGAGTGGTATCGACCCCAACATGGCTCTACTATGTATCCGTGCCACTCCCATTGACAGCCGCATACCAAGCCCAGCTGAGCTTCTTTACGGGAGGAAGATGAAGGACAACTTACCAACTCGAATCCGCAACAACTCCCCAGGTCGTGATGATGTTAACCATCGCATGCAGCTTCGACAGCAGAGCCAGAAGTACCATCACGACAAATCAGCCCATGAACTAGCACCACTCTCACCTGGACAGCTTGTGAGAGTCCAAGACCAGACATCACGTCACTGGATAACAGCTACTGTTCGTGGGCAATGCCATGAGCCTAGGTCATACCTCGTCGAGACGCCTAATGGAAGGGTGCTACGCAGAAACCGGCAACACCTCGCTGATATTGAGCCCAGGCGTATCCATCATGATGAGGAGGTAACCAAGACACCCGATCCTCATACACGCGAAGAGATGACGCTTGATCCAACGCCCGACATCAGAGGTTCTCCTGCCCTAACCCCTGCCCCAAACCCTGTCCCAATCCCCGTCCCAATCCCCAACCACCAGCAGACCACCCGCAGTGGCCGGGTAATCAAGAAGCCAGAGAAATTGACTTATTGATAGGACTTCATCTTTGGATATTTCAAGTTTGGACATTATGGACTCAGTTTATTATTCTGTAGGGGGGATGTAATATGTGATCTTATGCATTGACTCAATGCTACATGCTATACACACATACACACAGTTAATGTACACTGTGGTGTATGGGCTCTTCTATACACAATATAACCAGGCATGCTGGACTGCAACCTTACTCTGATGTTTCTCTATGTGTCTTCATTTGAGTACTAACCATACAGCTAAACAACCCCACATTATAAAATCATCACATCAAAATTGACTACTCTAATAACAAACTAACTACTAAATACTATGGATGGAATACCAGTAAAATGTATTACTTTAGCATGAATATATAACATATACAATATACATGTATACATACTAATATCGAAATACATTGATAGAAATGATATTGTCTTACCTGGAAATAATCAAAGATGAGGAGAAACAAGTCAGTTGGTGTACTCAGTGCTCACTCAAAATGTAGAATGACACAAGTTGTACACTATTCATGCTGACCGATCCCTGCTCAAGTCTTAATCTCCAAGTTCGTCCATTTATGCTGGTAGGGTAATGTTTACTAAACTGGGGGATTAATCCTTAGTCTGTAATTCTGAGGGTAGAGTTTCTTTGTGCTCACTGGACATAGCAAACTCATATAAACTTACTAAACAATACAAAGTTAGGAACAAAGGGGTGGGCATTTACTAACTAAAGTGGAGTGGGCATTTATTAGTGAGTCATCAAACATCAAAGAGTATATCTCTATAGGGGTATAACACAGCACAGAGTATATCTCTATAGGGGTATAACAATAATATAGTATTTAATTATGTATCAATGATTTATTTCAATACCAGGTACTACTGGGAGAAGGATGGTAGTTTATTTGACGTGGACAGCAATGATCGCACTAGGCTAGATGGGGGAAACCTAGTGATCGAATCATTAACAACAGCAGACGATGGACAGTACCAATGTTTTGCTAACAACAGGCTTGGAACAGCAATGTCCCAGAAGATCAAGACATCATTGGCATGTAAGTTGATGCCTTCATTGTTGGTATAGTGTCGTATGGAACGGATAAGCCCTAGTACTGTAAAGCTGTTACTTCGCATGAGTCATTTTTAGCGCTGAGCGACCCCAAAACATATTCTCAGGTTCTTAAATTTGTTTTGCACAGTTCACTCTATTATTTTCATTCATATCGGTGCATTTGTACTAGTATTGCATGCAATTCAGCCTTTTCAAAACATGCATAAGAAATCATGCTTATATTTTTGCGAGTTCTCAAATTCCCGCTTTCTGATGTTCGCGAAAAATACGTGAAAATTAATGTACGACAAAATATTTCTACTTTTACAGTAAGTTTTTAATTGAAAAATCAATTGGTGAAGCCAAGTATCAAGTCTCATTCATGTTCTGGTTCACAAACTTGTTGTCATTATACTCTATGAAATAGAGAATTGGGATGTTAGGATTATTATAGATCTAGGATCGTTGGTCAGTTTTGACATAGAGTACCAAGTTATAAAACCTACATGTTTCTGTTGTCTCCGTGTTTTATCTCCAGTCATGGAACAGTTTGTTAACACTGCACCTGCAATGGTACAAATGAGCCAGGGACAACCCCTGAAGCTCCGTTGTGGTGGATCCCCCGGCGTCCCTAATGGCAATCCTGCCCCCTTGATCTACTGGACCGATGCAGCTCCCAAACCCACACCCATTGGATACGACGCACGGATTAACCAGGATCTAGAAGGGAACCTGGTCTTTTCAAACGTAATTGCAAGCGACGCTAAAGGCTACTACTGTCTAGCCATCAATAACGTAGGGTCGTTCCAGAGGTCACCAAAAATCACGCTGAGTGTTACAGGTAGGTGTACAGCTGATGTACCTATTAACATAGACACAATTAAACCAGAAACTTTTGCACTCTTGAATTCTTTCATGAATTTCAGGAGTGGTTAAGATTCGCCAAAGATTGTGTATCATGGTATCACATTTGACACAGCACTGAATATTCACAATTTGCTAAAAATTGCTTGCTGTATGAATGGCTGTTGTTTACAATCCACAAAAATTTATGGTTTTAGAGTACCTGATAATACAAAAGGAGGCTAAGATTTAGATTTACAACCCTCCTGTCTTGTATATCCCTGTTTTTCCATTAGAAATGCATTTCTTTCCTTTTGTTATCCTTTAACTTCTTCAATTCATACATACTTAATTGTTTATAGATAACCGGCCCCCTCCCTCCATTAAAAAAAAAATCCATTTACATTCTGCATTATCCCTTCCCTTCCGCTTCTTCTCGTTCTTTGCTATGATAATGATAAAATCATCTTTGTTTGATCAAACTCAGTTCAGAGACGGCTGTAATATCCATAAATATAACCATTTCTAATATTTGTAGGGCCCCACAAATATTCAGTAATTTTGAACCAGCCGTTGAAAAACAAGATAGCACCTTATACGTTCTATTCCAGTCAATGCTAATATTAGCTTTTTGTTGGCTTTTTTGTGTTGGTTATAATAAGTACAAATAGCCAGCCTGTGTATTTACCACAATAGATGTATCTACCTATTATTTGCTAGTTTACCTAAACTACGCAGCCATCGAGAACTAAAACGTCACATTCGCGCATGCTCCACCCCAATACATCGCCTTACCAGGGTGCACGTGCGAAACCACACACCCGCCATCTTCCTCTTTCTATTCTCGCACACCGAGAGAACTCATTTACAGCTAAGTCACTGTTCAAATTTGAGGATTTTTTGTCCATTTTGGCACGGCTTAGTTAGTTTTGTGCATTTAATTCTGTCATTTAATTACGATTAATTTAGTTGTACAGGTTCCCGGTCACATTTTATATTTAAGGCAGAATTTAAACCTTCATTTCTGCCTCGCAATTTCCTCTTTCGCGACCGTTTTTGCAGGCTTTGTTACGCCACTGGGCTGTGCGTTCTGTCTCGGGCTTAGCGCCCTTTTGTTGGTGGTTTTTTGTTTGTTGGGTTAGGCAGAAAATTCATTCATCTGCCTAGCGTCCCACCTTAGCTCGCTCCGCTGGTCACAGCTAGCTGCGGTGCTGCCTTTGTCTGCTCGTGTTTGTTTGGATTTATTTTCGTGCATGCTTTTTGGGTTTGAGTTTTATTTTGTGAAACATTTTATTTGAGATTGTTTTGTCTGGAAATAAAGTGAGCGCTGAGTTTATTTTGCTCTTGATCTCTTTGTTTGGATTTACTCTTTGTTTGGTTTTTCTCTTTGTCTACATGTTGTCATGGATGCCTCTGAACCTGGTACCCGTGCCTCTCCTCCCACAAATGCCGCTCCCGGTGGTGTGAGGTGCTCAGGTGTTGTCTTCCCGGGCATGTCAGTGGATAGGTTAGGGACCGCTGGTAGCGGCTCCCCGACAACTTCTTTGCTGTTTGCCGCCCGGCTCCCCCACTCAGTGTTATTTAGGGTACGCGTATGCTCTTTTTGAAAGCACCCCCTATCTGAGGAGTGCCAACATTTCCAAACCCCCCCCCTTCCGCAGGCTTTTTGCAGGCTTTTCCTGCCTTGGAGACCCCCCTAAATACGGAAAAATGCTCAATGTACCCCCCTAAATTCGGAATAATTTCTCAGGAGTCCAAAGAGATGAGAGAACAAAGAAAAAACACCCCTTTTTTAAAGAAATCTCCGGATGAAAAGTCAAATACACCCCTTTTTTACAATTCTCGGCCGGACTTTGTCGCACGAAAAGTAGCCCTTTACCGGACATTTTGGTAACACGCATGCAGTCATTCCGACCCCGGAGTGGGGGGGCCGGGGTTTGCCGACTCAACTTGGAATTAAGGCTACTGCTGGGACCCGTGGTCCCAGCAAGGGGGTCACATTTGGTTTCAGGCCGTAAGAGACTGTCCGACCCCTGTCCGATAAGTCTGAGGTGTTGGCTTCTCTGCTGGCAGTTGTAGCCAGCACTGGATGCCTTCTCCCTCCATTGGGGGCACTTCAGGGGGTACGCTTTTCCCCCCTTTCCTCCGATTCCTCAGAAATGACCTGAGAAAGATCATGGAGGATCATGCAGGCGTGGGTCCATCGGGTAGCTCCGCATTGGCTGAGGAGACCGTGGTTCCCTCTTTTCTATTCCCTCTCCTGCTGAGGCTGGCTGTGGTGTCCCAACCTCTGTCGGGGATTCTTCATCATCGTCCCACGGTGCTCTCTCTGACTGCCTGGCCATTGTCGGGCCATTGTCGGGGAGGAAGCTATGGCTTTGGGACTCTCTGAGAGAGCCTCTCAGTTTGTAGTCCAGAGTCATAGGGATTCCACGAGGGCCCTTTTCAACTCTAGTTTGGAGCCCTTTTCCATTTGGTGTAAAGACCTCTGGCTTCGGTAGGTCTTCTTTTTTTTTCTTTCTTTCCCCCCTTCTCATTTCTCTATGTATCTCATTCTAATTCTATCCCTCTGCGCCTCAGAATAGTTTACTAGATCGATGGCGCATAATAAATGCTGTATTATTATTATTATATAAGGTGTGATAGCAGATTTTTTGATTTCCTTGTTTGAAAAGGGTAGAGCCCTTTCCACTATTCATGGTTACCGTTGGGCCATCGCCGTCATTCATGCCGGGTTTCCGGACGGCTCAGGAGCTTCTAACTTCCATTTCTTGTCCAAGTTACTGTGTTACTTTTTTCTGCAGCAGCCAGCTAACCCAAAGCTGGCTCTTTCTTAGAGCCTGCGGAAGGTTTTGGGGGCATATTGGCTAAGCCTCCTTTTGAGCCTATGTCTAAGGCGTCTCTTATACATTTAACGGTTAAGACCGTGTTTCTCATGGTGATAGCGTCTGGACAGAAGAGGAGTACTCTCCATGCCCAGATACCTCCCCCGGCCACATCAGGTTGGAGAGGCGGAGGTTCTGTTGATTCCAAGGCCCTCCACTATTGCCAAGAATCAGTCGGCGTCCTCCGGGCCGAGGTTTTCCTCAGCCCTCTTTCAGATTTCTCCTCAGTCACGGAGGACAAGGTCTGGTGCCCGGTGAGGGCCAGCGGTTAAGTGGTACCTGGACAGGACCAAGGGTCATCGTAAAGATGATCAGTTATTTCTCATCACTCGAGAGCTTTCCTCTCCTGCTTCTAGAGAGTCCATTTCTAGGTGGATCATTGAAGCCATCCAGGCGGCTGGTCCTGAGGCCTCCTCCCAGAGGGCAGGGCCAAGACCCATGATACTAGGAGTATCAGTACTTCCTGGGCGCTTGTTCAGGGAGTGGGCTTGGATGATATTTTGAAGGCAGCCTTTTGGCATTCTCCCAATTCGTTTACTTCTTTTTATCTTGGACATCCCCTCTGGTGAGATTTTGCTTGCAACCTCGTCCCTAAGGGTGGCAGCATATGTCCCTCCCTCCTCTCCTTGCCCGGCAACATGTTTGAAGCATTGTCTCTGGCTGCTTGTTAAAGAGGAAGATAGCGGGCGTGCGGTTGTGCACATGAACCCTGGGAAGACGATGTATTGGGGTGGGGCATGTGCAAATGCGACGTTTTAGTTCTTGATGGCTTCGTAGTTTAGGTAAACTAGCAAATAATAGGTAGATACATAGATTTATATAGTAATAATAAAATCAGTAATGATTTTCCTGATTGTTATTATCAATTAATTAACAGTAAATTCTTTTAAAGTAAAGCGGAATCGGTAAGATCGTATTTAATCTAGATACACACATTTTGGGGTCTAAAATTACCTTCATAACAATTTTAGGTGCTAAAATTTTAGGGCACAAAAAATGTCATAAATAACAATAAGAGCAATGACCAAGCACTTTGAAGGTATTTGCGGTCTTAAACAAGAACTCAACTATCCTCTTAAGGTAGTCAAATGCATCTGATATATTCAGCTTTACAAAAGAACATAGGCCTAACTCAATCTTGTTCATATCTTGCACTATACAGTCAGACCCCAGCGCATTTGGAATGAGGTTTTACAGTGAAGATTTCTTCAGCATCTAGATCAATATCTTGAATGATTTACTTGCAATTTATATAACTGAGCATGATTTTCAGGGTTATTTTTCTATTTTCATTAGCGCATCATAAATGTTGTTGGAAATTCAATTCAAATATATACCTATGAAATTTATAACATTGTACAAAATATTTAAAAAATTAATTAACACCCCTTGTTTTTATGCATTCACAACAAAGTAGCAAGGGGCATTATGTTTCCGGGTTGTCAGTCAGTACGTCCGTCTGTACATCTCGTTCTCGTGATCGCATTATCACAAGAACCAAGTGATGGATTTTCACCAAACTTGAATCATGTATGTATCTTGCAGAGCTAATGAACTGAATAGATTTTAGGTCACAAGGTCAAAGGTCACAGGGCTCATTATGTATGCAAAAATAGCTTGTGATCACATTATCATAGAACAGATGGATGGATTACCATCAAACTCAAGACATGTACCGGTATGTATCTTGCAAAGCCAATGAACTGATTAGATTTGGGGGGTCCTGAGGTCAAATGTCATGGGGGTCATTTATGTATTCCAAAATTGCTTGTAATCACAATATTCTGAGAACCTGTTAATGGATTAGAATCAAACTTGAATTCTAAAATTGCTTCTGTTTTGGTTTGCAAAATTGGTCTATGATGGAGGCATCATTTTCAACTGCGTACAGTTGCAGATCGATCAATTTTTTTTGGATCCCTTCCAGTTACTCTGTAAATCACTCAATTGGGCTGGAGTGGAGTCAAGTCTTAACCATTGTGCATTATTAGCATTCTATTTTCAATGTGCATATCATTCTACTCTTCATTGTAAGAATGCATCTTAATCAGGGAATAATAATGAACATATGTGACCCGGCACCACAAAACCACCAAAAAGTCGCAAAAAATTATTTTCCTGATTTCATCTGATTATGAAAGAAGAAGTTCTCCTCATTAAAATGGTATATTACTTGTCCAAATTGAAGCTTCCTAACCCTTTCAATTTAGTGAATGAAATAAGCTGGTGAGGGAGGTTACTGGTATTAAATTGTGAGAAAGAGAGCTTTAAAGTTTGGGGCTATTCAAGCATGCGGAGCAAGCAAACCACAGGGAAATCAATAGAAGGGTGAATCAAAAGGCCATAGCAACCACTATGAAGAGATTTTCAGATTAGGCTGAAATTTGGCCTGATGGTCAAACATAGTTATGTTCATTATGTTTCTGAGGTTTCAATGTGTGGACTTAAGTCTTTCAAAAGTTATTATGTTGTAAATGTATAGAGTTGTAATTGGACAGATTAAGTGAACTGCAACATAGTGCCGAGACACCTGCACTAGACAATGCCTATTCATGGTGGACCCGGAGTCTTATTGTTCCCCCTTACATAACACTGCTTGTCACCTATCTTGTTTTGTATACATCTGGGCAATTATTTGTAACCACATTATCAGGAATTCTCTCGTCGCTGTCTTGCCCGAAGTGTTCAGTAAGCATAGCTATAATGTTGGCCTGATCCCCCGCAGCTAGCCCCCGCCCACCGCTTCGTTGACCGCCCGAGCTACCCGGGCATCTGCGTTGGTGCACCCCGGTACCATCCCACGGCTCTGCTCACGTACAAAACCTGGCATTGTAACGACGTTGTAGACTTTTTCGCAACTTGTCACTCTCAAATGTATAAAATATAATAATGTTCTTACTCTTGATCAACAAATACAATCAATTGCTACTCGAAGTCGTTAACGGAGAATATAAGACGAACGCAAATCTGGAACTCGGATGTGAAAGCGGATACAAACAAAATGGCGCGCCGCACTGATTGTTATAACGGACCAATCACAGCCCGCGTAGCACGACTCGTTAGCAACGACCGACCATTTCCGGACTACGATAATTTCGCTCGGGAAAAGTGATCAAATTTTGGAAGAGACCGAAGGCTGTGCAAAAAAAACTGGTCTAGAAAAACCGTTTAAAACACATCTTCTACTATGTTTTAGACTTCCAAATTTTGATACTAGGTACAGAAAAGACCACTCTTTCAGAAAATGCAAAAAAAACAAAAATCTATTTTTTTCACCTAAATTGACATTTTAGCTGATTACGGAGAATCGCTGGTTGCGACTTTTTGTTGGTTTTGTGGTGCCGGGTCACATATTTCCTTTTATAATTGTAACAAAATTATACCAAGATCTACATGTAGCATTTTGATATTGATTTGTTTTTTTGCATAAGAATACTTTGGCATTAGTAGAAGTAGTAGCAGTAATAGTAATAGTAGTATAAACAATAACACCACCTCCATCATCATCATCATCATTATTATCATCACAAAAAACACCATTATGATTCATCAGAGGAAGAAAGTAGTAGCGTAAGCACAAGAACAAAGGTTCATATCCAAGTTGATGTTCTAGTGGCTCTTGGGAAGGTATTGTTCTTCAATCACCCAGTCCCTTGGATAGGATTTGAAGCAGTGGGTTCACGAGTTCCTCATTTACGAGCTTCTATTTGCTTTTAGATGACTTACCAGTCATCAGCATTTCTGTGTTAAAGTATGACTAAACTTTTTTATGATTATAACTGTATAATTTCAGATTTGCCAGCAGTTGCAAGTGCAGCCCACTTAGACAGTCATCCAGCAGCAAGCGAAGTTGCCAATAGAACTCAGTCATTTAAGCTGAAATGCATTGCTTTTGGATAGTAAGTATGTTTTAAGGTTAACCCTCTATTCCCTCTCTCTCTCTCTCTATCTATCTTTTCTTATTGCATTGATTTAGATTAAGAGAAATTTCTCCTGTCCTAAAATTTTCCTGTCCTAAATTTTTCAAACTTAACTTTTCCATAATGGAGATATATTTTTTCCTTACTTTTCTTGCATATACCTGTATCTTCTTTTTGAAAAATATTTGTACAAATTCTTTAAAAGATCCAACTGTAATGGCTTTAAAAAATATTGTGTAGGGCATAACATGGTGAAAGACCATTTTTGTAATGTAATCAAATTTAAAGCACAAATCTTTCATTTTACAAATTCTTGAATTCACCTGTTTGTAGTAATTGTATTTAAATAGTCGGCATGCAAATTGCATACATTACGTGTTGTTAGGTAGGACAAGCCATAATGTTTGTCCTACCTAGCAACAATTAATGTATGCAATTCGCACTCCCACTATTGAAATACAATTAATTAAAACAGGTGAATTAAATAATTTGTAACAAGGCACTATTAACAAAGATTTTTGAATTAAATTTGATTACATAACAAAAATGGCCTATTGCATGAAAATATCTCTCTCTTTTCCTCTCTCTTTCTCCCTTTCTCCCTTTTCCCCTTTCTCCAGCCCAACCCCTGTAATCACGTGGAAGAGAGGAGAGGAGCAGCTACAGTCTGGAGGACGAGTATCTATTGAAGAATCCGGGCAGGCGCTGGTCATCTCCGCTGTCGAGAACAGTGACGAGGGAACATATACATGTGTTGCATCAAACACGGGAGGGGATGATGAATTCAGCACAGTAGTTACTGTGGAATGTAAGTTGCAAGTCAAATAATGATGTATATGGAGAGAAAAAAAATTAATGCCTGCAAATGCTTAGTTTTATACTATATCCTGATATTAGTAACAACATCTGTGCTTATATAAAGTCTTACTCTGTCCAATGAATAAGGTACAATGTTAAGTAGTTGTGTATTGAGACCTTTTGTAGTAGTCCATTTCATTTCCTTCTACTATGCTATAAATTGAACCAATTGTTAATGTGGTGTACATGGGATATATATAATTTTGTAGGCTATTGACCTTCAGGAAATAAGTATACAAGGATATCATAAAAACCATGTATTTACTGAAGTGTATGTCTCTCTTTTATAAAACAAATGAAAAGACTGATGTCATAGTGATACATTTAACCCATTGCTTACGGGAACCTGGTGGTCCCTGTGAAAAGCCTATGGGAATAAGATAATTCAGTAGTCAACGGGTTAACAGGACCACTTTGTTACTTTTCTCTCCCTTTTTGTGTATTTAGCTGCGCCATATTTCCCAGCCCCACCCTTTGATGAAACCAAGGGACCTGGTGAATCATTTGACATTGAATGCCGTTCTGAGGGTGTTCCACCGCCCACTGTTGAATGGCTTGTTAACGGACAACCTTGGGCTGATTTTGAATGTAAAAGCAGCTATAGGACATTTTCATTTCAGTGTGGATCCAAGAGGACTTCCTCTATTCTAGCTGCTGCTTTATTTATCATTAATGTAAAAAGATCAGTTTGTCTGCTCAGATACAGAAGGGCATTATTCTGTATTAAAGTGTATGAGTTAACACCCTCCAAAGATTTGAAAGTTGAAAATAGACTGAAGTTAAAATAATAAGTAAAGGTAGCAAAGTACCAGTAGTACTGGTACTACAGGGGAACAGACCTGTTAGTAGAATTAGCAGTAATAGTACAACTTGTAGAAGTTGCGTAGTAGGATGACAATGTGAAAGTGAAGTCAACTAATGTGTTTTTTTAATAAATTTTAATAAAAGCTCATTTACAGTTTTGATAGCAGAACGAGTGAAATGTGTTACATGTAGTCTATATCTTCTCCTTGTATCAAAAGTGATATGTCAGATTTTTATTTGATATTCCATCCATTATTTGTAGTAAACTTCAATATATATCTTCAAAAGGAATGCTATATCACAGCTAAATACTACCCTACACTAAGACCCTACCAACCTGATGGCTGCCTACACAACAATCTCTGCATTTCATGTGAAGATGGCATGTGGCAGACACACAATCATCATAATTGCCTACCGTAGTTCTTATTAGTTGAATATTTCTCTTGAGGAAAAACTTGATAGTAGCATAGTATTACAAGTATCTTGTTAATTGTCATCTTAAATCAAAGAAATCTTACGAAATTTTTCTGAAGCCTTACCAAAACTGTACAAATAAGACCTTTAAATCTGAACTTTTGGTTGTTTAAAAATATTTTCTTTCTACTTTGACAGCCAACATAGATACAGAAAGATGGACTGTGGTGACTGGAGACCCTCAGTTAGCAACCATAGCTATCACAAACCTACAGACAACAGACAGCAATGTGTTCCAGTGTATAGCTACCAACAAGTACAAAGAGGAACTCACCAGTGTTGTACTCAATGTAGTCTGTGAGTATACATTTGTACCTTGGTCACTTTGAAATCTGCCCCAAATTCTTTACAAGAATATATTGCAGGTTTTCACAAGGCATGTCTAAGACTTCACCTGAGTGATTTCAGATGAATCAATCACTCAGTTATTTCAATGTGTCTCTGGCCTTTTAGGCAATTCTATTTGATGGTCCATGATGGAAGAAATTTGTTGATTTGGTATAAACTAGATTTGCACCAGCTGCTATTGAGCTGTATTCACTTATTTTTATTGAGAGAGAGAGATATACAAATCTTGAGAGTCTACTAAATGGCTCGATTGCTCAGTGGTGAAGCAGTGGTCTCATAACCGAGAGGTCCTAGTTCAATCCAAGTCGATGCGCTTGTGCCCTTTGGTAGGCTATTGATCCTCATTATCAAGTACCACGGGGAGGACTTAAAGCCGTTGTTCCCCAGGCTACTTACAAGCATATATTTTCAGCCTTGCACTCTTATTTTTGGTTATTTGATAAGATCGTGATGGTGCTGTCATGAAGAGACACAACAGGAAAAGTGAGTAAATTTAATAAATAGGGAGTCAAGTGATAGTGTATTGTGTATTGTTATCTCTGACATGACCTTGCTGTTTCTCCCTTCATTATGTTTGTAGATTTCCCTGCTAGGATAACTAGTTACACGCCTCTGACGAGAAGACTAAGTGTTGTAGAGGATGACTCTGCCAAGTTCATCTGCCATTTTAAAGGAAGACCTACTCCAACCATAACATGGACCTTCAAGGGATCAGTGGTAAGCAGGCTGCTGAACATTCTTAACACTTCTGTTGCCTTTTTCGCATCCCTGCACACTGCATTCATATCAGTTATCAGCATAAAGAATGAGAGCATTCATGTTTGCATTGATGCTAGATTTGTGAAAAGAAAATGTGACCTTTCTCTGTTTTTGTTCATGTGGATTTTGTAGTGGCTCTTAAGTATATAATCTTGACTCAGATGAGTGTGAAAATATTCAATTCTAATGAAAATCAGTCCCTATGAAGAAGAAGCACTCTCAGCTGTACTGTCGCAGTACCAATTATAATATAAATATAATATTGACCCAGATGAGTGTGACTATATTCAATCTAATTCAGTCTAATAAAATGTCAACAGAGGGTCAATATTATATATACTCTATGGTGACAGAGCACCGGCATGTGGAGGCCCTAAACTTTGGAACGCTATTTCAGTATCGCTACATTGCACTCCATCACATTTTTAAAAGCCCTTAAAATATATCTTTTTGGTAAGGGTTACTGTGAATTGTTAATTGCACTTTGTAAAGTGCGTTGTGAGGGCCTATGGTCCTGAAATGTGCTAGAGAACTTATAATGATTATTAGTTCTGTTTAGTTCTTTGACACTCCCTTTTTTGCCCCTGTTATGAACTATAGTTGACCAATGGGATCAAATACACCCTCAATGAAACTGAGGGAAGCGTAGTGATCAACAATGTCAAGAAAGTGGATAGCGGAGAATATGAATGCAGAGCAGAAAACGCTATTGATGGAGAAGATTATGAGGCAACAGGTAGTGCTACCCTGACAGCGCTAGGTGAGAGGTTTTTTTATAATTTTCATTTTTGTTGGCTTTATTTTAGTTTCAAATTATAATCCCTTCTCTTGTTCCTCTTGCATAGGGTTGCAAATACCACTTTTTTATAGTTCTGCCAAAACATTAATTTAAATTTTCTGTTGAATACAAAAGTAGCAACATATGCAGACACTCGCTTGTGTCATATTGCTATATATTCCTACAAAAGCAATGTTTAGTCAAGTGTTTGCAAGATTTCAAAATGTATCATATTTGCCCCAATATACTAATGTCTACTTCAATAGGTCATGTAACCCATTCTAAACAAGACTTGAAAAATATTATGCTGATCTGTGCATTGCAAAATGAAGTTGATAAAGAGAGATGATATTCATTGTGAATGTGTGATCTCTCCCTCCCATTCCTCCTATGACCACTGAACAGGCAAGACAACAATTTACCTTTCTCCTGCTAATTTGATGATTCGAGAGGGCAATACAGCCACTTTCCAGTGTGAAATAACGTATGACGAGGAGCTGATTGAACCCTATGTCTACTGGATGAAAGATGGTCAGAGACTCGAGGCTAATCAGGTCAATATGCATACACCAGACATTTAAATAGGTCTTCATTTGTCTTTGAAAAGTAGGATATTAGTTTGTTTATCTGCCACTGTGGGCACCCTTAATCGTGCTTGCACGTCTGTTCAACCCTAGCTGCCCCTCCTGTTTGTGGTTGTTATATAGTCCTGCCCATTGTTTATTAGCTGTAGCTCCCATTACCACTTGTAACTTTAACTGCCTGCACATGTCCAAGTCATTTACCACAATAAATCAATGTATCTACCTATTATTTGCTAGTTTATCTAAACTACGCCACCATCGAGAACCTAAAACATCACATTCGCGCATGCCCCTTCCCAATCCATAGCCTTCAAGGGTTCATGTGCGCAATCGCACACCTGCCATCTTCCTCTTTCTATTCTCGCTTGCTGGGAGAGAACACCTACAACTAAGTCACTGCTCAAAATTGAGGATTTTTTTGTCCTTTTGACAAGGCTTAGTTAGTTTTTGCGGATTTAATTACGTCCTCATTTTAATTATGCCCTCAAAGTCGGAGGGGATATAGAAACGCTGCTGTCCGTCCTTCCTTCCTTCCGTGCGTCAGTGCATGCGTGCGTCCGTAACAAATTTGGTTTCCGATCGATAACTTCAGTAATGATTGACGGATTTTAATGAAATTTGATATGAAGGTACATGATATCAAAATACAGGCTAAGTTCGATTGTGGAGTACGTAGGTCAAAGGTCATAGCTCATTAAATATGCGAAAACAAAATCTGGTTTCCGATTGATAACTTTAGTAATGTTTGACGGATTTTAATGAAATTTGATATGAAGGTTCATGGTATCAAAACACAGCCTAAGTTCGATTTTGGAGTATGTAGGTCAAATGTCATAGCTCATTAAATATGCGAATCTGATTTCCATTCGATAACTTGAGTAATGTTTGACGGATTTTAATGAAATTTGATATGAAGGTACATGATATCAAAATACAGGCTAAGTTCGATTGTGGAGTACGTAGGTCAAAGGTCATAGCTCATTAAATATGCGAAAACAAAATCTGGTTTCCGATTGATAACTTTAGTAATGTTTGACGAATTTTAATGAAATTTTATATGAAGGTACATGGTATCAAAACACAGCCTAAGTTCAATTTCCGAGTATGTAGGTCAAAGGTCATAGCTCATTAAATATGCGAATCTGATTTCCATTTGATAACTTGAGTAATGTTGACGGATTTTAATGAAATTTGATATGAAGGTTCATGGTATCAAAACACAGTCTAAGTTCGATTTTGGAGTATGTAGGCCAAAGGTCAGAGCTCATTTAATATGCGAATCTGATTTCCATTCGATAACTTGAGTAATGTTTGACGAATTTTAATGAAATTTTATATGAAGGTACATGGTATCAAAACACAGCCTAAGTTCAATTGCCGAGTATGTAGGCCAAAGGTCATAGCTCATTAAATATGCGAATCTGATTTCCATTTGATAACTTGAGTAATGTTGACGGATTTTAATGAAATTTGATATGAAGGTTCATGGTATCAAAACACAGTCTAAGTTCGATTTTGGAGTATGTAGGCCAAAGGTCAGAGCTCATTTAATATGCGAATCTGATTTCCATTCGATAACTTGAGTAATGTTTGACGAATTTTAATGAAATTTTATATGAAGGTACATGGTATCAAAACACAGCCTAAGTTCAATTGCCGAGTATGTAGGTCAAAGGTCAGAGCTCATTAAATATGCGAATCTGATTTCCATTCGATAACTTGAGTAATGTTGACGGATTTTAATGAAATTTGATATGAAGGTTCATGGTATCAAAACACAGTCTAAGTTCGATTTTGGAGTATGTAGGCCAAAGGTCAGAGCTCATTTAATATGCGAATCTGATTTCCATTCGATAACTTGAGTAATGTTTGACGAATTTTAATGAAATTTTATATGAAGGTACATGGTATCAAAACACAGCCTAAGTTCAATTGCCGAGTATGTAGGCCAAAGGTCAGAGCTCATTAAATATGCGAATCTGATTTCCATTTGATAACTTGAGTAATGTTGACGGATTTTAATGAAATTTGATATGAAGGTTCATGGTATCAAAACACAGTCTAAGTTCGATTTTGGAGTATGTAGGCCAAAGGTCAGAGCTCATTTAATATGCGAATCTGATTTCCATTCGATAACTTGAGTATTGTTTGACGGATTTTAATGAAATTTGATATGAAGGTACATGGTATCAAAACACAGCCTAAGTTCAATTTCCGAGTATGTAGGTCAAAGGTGAAAAGTCATAGCTCATTAAATATGCAAAAACACCTAATTAAATATGTGAAAATGTGGTTAACTTCTTTGCCTAGTAATATAATAGTATACCGTATTTGCCGGCGTAAACGCTGCAGTATTTTCGGGAGAGAAAAAAATCAAGAAGTCGGGGTGCGGCCTTTGCGGCGAAAGAGTAAAAAAAAAAAAAAAAGTAAGTCAAAACCAGCACGAATATGCACATATGGGACTACGAACGGTACAATAACCATACCACTATGGTACAGGTCATTTCCACACATCTTACCAACAATTTTATCTTGCATTGTTGACATGAAGACGAAAATAAACTTCCCAAAACAACATCTGCCAATAGATCTTGATCTAAGTTCGTGCCAATGCATTGCAAAAGTAAAAGAAGGGCCCGTTTAACGGAGCTGCCGCGAGCATCCAGCGAGCGAAGTCGCCATTTCAATCCATTTCAATGTATACATCAGAGAAAACTGCTGGGTATGGCATCAGGGTCGGGATAGCCAAGCGGTCTAAGGCGCTTGTCTTGAGTCGTACTCCACATGTGTCCGCAAGAGATCGAATCCGAATTTTTCTCTTTTTTTTTCTTCTTTTTTTCTTCTTTTTTTTAATGGGGATGCGGCCTATACGGCGCTGCGGCGTTATCGCGGGCAAATACGGTAGTCCAATGGAGGTAACTTGTTCTGATGCATATAGGCTATTTGTACCCTGCGATGGGATGCTACGCTTTGCATTGACTTGTTAATATCAATTTGGTGGTACGGGTTCCCGGTCACATATTTTAATTTTGGCGGAAATTTGACTTTCATTTCTGCCTCACAATTTCCTCTTTCGCGATCATTTTTGCAGGCTTTGTTACGCCGCTGGGTTTGGCATTCTGTTTCGGCTTAGCAGCCTTTTGTTGTTTGGGATTTTTACGTTGGTTAGGCGGATAATTTATTCACCTGCCTAGCATCCCTTCTTAGCTCCATGGAAATGCTCAACCCATCTTACCACTGATCCCTTGAAAGTTCATAACGACAACAACCTGGTCTGCCAGAATATCATGTCTCAGGACCACACCTCTTACACCTACTGCAGTGATGACGGTGTACACAAATCCAATCTCGACTTGATTCTTGTGAAATCAGTGTGCACATTTCACTTCAAGAATTTCTCTGTCGTAGTCGTTTGCACTCAACTAAGCAGCCTGTCTACAATCATCTCTTCCATCCTGCTCTCAAAACCAGTTGGCACCAAGCTCAGTAGAGTAAACAGAAAGAATTATCAGAATCCTATTCTATGGTTCCAGAAGACTGCTGCAAAATACTATGGGCACATCTTCCAACAGACCCAACAGACCCAAAACACCTAACACCAGAAGATGCAGTGTTGTTATTAGACCAACTGACCAAGCACATGCTGGAAATGTCTGTCACTCTCCCACATTCCATCTCGTAGGGCAGGCACCTGTTGTCTCCCAACCCAGGGGTGGCTTTGGGCCGTCTCAAGAGAGAGGCTCCTTCAGAAGCAAAGGGGGGCGTCAAGCCCGCAGCAGGGCTCCGGCCAGGCCAAGGCAGGCGTTTTGATGCCATGCCCAGGGCCTGGGATCACAAAGTAGGCGCACGGCTTCGGCTCCTCCTTCCCGCTTGGGAAGCGATAACCAAAGACACATTTGTGCGCTCCGTCATGCGAGACAGGTTCTGCATAAGGCTTGCAGAGCCCCTCTCGCACGATGCAATCCGTATCCGTCCGCCGGCCTTATCCGCCCTTTTTCGGCAGCATATCTTGGCCGAGATACAGTTGCTGCTGGAGAAGGGCGCCATAGAGAGGGTGAGAGGCCATCCACTTCTGTGTCTCTCCCCGATTTTTGTGATCCCCAAGCGCTCTGGGAAGTTGCAGATGATATTGAATATAAAAATGATCCATACTTTCATCCCCGGGTACATTTTTGGATGGAGACCTTGGTCTCCAACTTGCCCATGATTGAGCGGACGGACTGGGCCGTCTCCCTTGATCTGAAGGACGCATACTTTTATGTCCTGATTCATCCCCGTATGCTGGATCTCCTGGGTTTCGCCTTCGAGGGCGAGACCTTCAGCTTTTGTGCCCTTCCGTTCCATCTCAGACCGGCCCTTCGCGTTTTCACCTGTGTGGTGGCAGCTCTGGCCGGTTTTCTGAGGAATCGCGGCCTTCGCCTCTTTGTCTATCTAGACAACTGGCTCTTGCTTGCAATTTCAGAGGCGGTTCTCCGGGTTCAGTTGCGCCTGTTACTCCAGACCACTCAGGAGCTTGGTTTCCTGGTCAACTGGAAGAAGTCAGAGCTAGCTCCCACTAGTACCCCAGTGTACTTGGGTGCGGAGATAGACATCCCGAACCAGGTCCCTCGGCCCAGCCATTTTGGTCGAGGTAATTTCGGACTGCAGACTTCTCATGAGGCCCTTTCAGAGGCACCTGCTGAAGTTTTTTACACCTACCATCGATTCCCTCAATGTGTGGATTCCACTAGCAAGGAAAATCGTACGTCTGCTCACCCCCTGGGCGAACGTTTGTTTTGGGTGCAGGACAAGCCTCTGAGTACCCCTCTTCCATCGGTGTCTCTTGCATCGGCTGCGTCACTTCTGGGCCGGAGGGAGGGGGGGGGGGGCATTGCAAGGGCGAGATGGTTTCGGTCCCATTTGTGCACCATTCCCCACATCAATGTCCTGGAGCTTCAGGCGGCACTTCAGACGGGCTTGTGTGGGGCGTTCTGCGCTGGTCCTCATGGACAACACTACGGTGGCGGCTTATATCAATTGGCAGGGCTGGATACGGTCAGCGTCGCTGAATGCTCTTGCCAGCCCAGCTGTGGAGCAGGTGTCGGGCCAAAAACATTGTCCTGATGGCCCGGGAAAGGACAACCTGATAGCAGACTCTCTCTCGGGGCAAGTGTCTTCCCTCGGAGTGGTCGCTGAATCTAGAGGTGTTCGACCAGCTCAGGGTGGCTTGGGATCCTCTAGAAATCGATCTGTTTGCCACCACTATCAACCACCGTCTTCCGCGGTATTGTTCGCGGGTTCAGGATCGGGAGGCCTGGGCACTGGATGCCTTCTCCCTCCATTAGGGGCACTTCCGGGGCTACGCTCCCCCCCCCCTTTCCTCTGATCCCTCAGGTCCTGAGGAAGATCAAGGAGGATCAGGCATGGGTCCTTCTGGTAGCTCCATGTTGGCCGTGGAGGCCGTGGTTTCCTCTTCTTCTGTCTCTCTTGGACGGGTTGCCCTTTCCTTTCCGCTGAGGCCGGACTTGGTGTGCTAGCCGCTGTTGGGATTCGTCCCACGGTGCTCTCTCTGACCGCCTGACCGTTGTCGGAGAGGATGCTAGGGCTTCGGGATTCTCTGAGAGAGCTTCCCAGTTTATAGTCCATAGTCATAGGTGGTTACCGTTCGGCCATCGCCGCCATTTATGTCAGGTTTCCGGACGGTTCAGGGTTGTCTAACTTGCATTTCTTGTCCAAGCTACTGCGCTCCTTTTTTCTGCAACGGCCAGCTAAACAGATGCTGGCCCAGGCTTGGAGCCTACCATATGTTTTGGAGGTTTAGCAAAGCCTCCTTTTGAGCCTTTGTCTATTAAGGCGTCACTTATTCATTTGACGGTGAAAACTGTGTTCCTTATGGCAATAGTTTCTGGACAGCGAAGGAGTACGCTTCATGCTCTGTCTACCTCCCCTGTCCACATCAGGTGGGAGAGACGGTGGTTTGGTTGGTCCCACGGCCTCCCTTCATTGCCAAAAATCAGTTGGCGTCCTCTAGGCCAGTGGAGGTTTTCCTCAGTCCTCTTTCAGAATTCTCCTCGGTCACGGAGGACAAGGTCTGGTGCCCAGTGAGGGTACTTAAGTGGTATTTAGATAAAACCAAGGGTCATCGAAAGGATGAACAATTATTTCTCATCTCTCGATAGCCCTTTTCTCCTGCTTCTCGAGAGTCCATCTCGAGATGGATAGTGGAAGCTATTCAGGCGGCTGGACCTGAGGCCCTCCTCCCAGAGGGCAGGACCAGGGCCTACGATACCAGAGGTATCAGCACTTCCTGGGCATTGTTCCAGGGAGAGGGTTTGACCGGCATTTTGAAGGCCGCCTTTTGGCGGTCTCTCGATTCATTAACGTTGTTTTATCTTAGGGACGTCCCTTCTGGGGAGGTTTTGTTTGCAACCCTAAGGGCGGCTACGTCTGCCATTGTTCCCCAGTAATCTCCTTCTTGTTTGGGACATGCATTCCGGTCCTTTCTGTGCTGGTCTATATAGCAAATAATAGGTAGATACATTGATTTATTGCGGTAAATCAGAAAAATCAGAACTGATTTTATTATATACTATATAAATCTATGTATCTACCTATGTCCCTCCCTCCGTCCCCTCTCCCTCCTTCCCCTCTCCTTGCCTGGCAACATGTCTGAAGCGTTGTCTCTGGCGGCTCGTGAAAGAGGATGAATGGCGGGCGTGCGTTGCGCATCGTGAACCCTGGGAAGGTGATGTATTTGGGATGGGGCATGCGCGAATGTGACGTTTTAAATTCTCGATGGTGGCGTAGTTTAGATAAACTAGCAAATGATAGGTAGATACATAGAATTATATATTAAATAAAATCAGTTCTGATTTTTCTGATTGACTACCTTGTCAAAAAGCTCAGAGTCCAGCATTTCCCTGCCTGACAGCAAATGAAACAGTCAACCACTTGATAGGAGCATGCATGCCCCCCCCCCCCCCCCCCCCCCCCGTTCATCAAGACCACTTTAATTTGCACTCAACACCTACATGTACTACAATCAGTTCCTCCCAATTTTGTGGCCAAAGTCACCACAAATATCATCCTCCTTGGAGTCAATGATGACCCACCCATTACTGCCCAGACCCTGGGTTACCGTACCACATCCCTAAAATTTATCCTGGAAATGCACTTAAAACGATCTTCTGTGAACAAAGCAGCTTCTGCATAAGCTGTCATTAGCACATCTTGTAAATATTTAACATTTATGTACCCCTATTATATTGTCTGCCTATTCTCCACTAAATCACTCTGGGAAGGATACAACTCCAAACCAGGAGGAAATCAAGAAGAAAAAGATGTCTTTCTCTCATTTTGGTTGATTTTTCATTATTGTTTGTGTTAATACTTGTCAGAGAAAGGAAATGATTATTATCAATCTGAGGGTTTAAATCTGAAAACCAAGAGTTGCTTGTTTACTGTAGATGTATTAAGTCTTACTCTTCATCACTGTTTAACTGTTTAGTATCTTTGGGCTGTTTTTATGTACTTTATTCTTCCAAAGTTGTTTAAGAAATTGTTGGGTTAAAAAAAACGCACTATTCATTGCATACACAGATTTTTTAAACAAAATGCTCTGCACAGTGTTTTTTCGGTTAATTTATTAAAGAAATTATAAGTAGGTATAAAAATATTTAGCATTGCTCATTTTTAAAAGCCTGAATAGCCTTTTGGATTAAAGAAATGAAAAAGTTTAATGAAATTGCATTACCGGTACTAAAATTTGTTCTTATTCTTTCCTCAATATAGGACAACTCCCTGAGAATAGAGAATGCCTATCTTACTCATTCAGGAACCTATGGGTGTGTTTTGGAAGCAACCATTGATGAGAGTGCAGGCACAGTTCATTCAGTGAATGCCTCTGCTCAACTCATTGTAAAAGGTACGACTTAGAAAGTGACATCTACTGTGACATCTTAGGTACCGTTAATTGCTTGTACCATCAAGAGCTGCTGAACTGATTCACAGAATCTGTAGAAAATGGAAATAAACCTTCCTAATCATGCCTCAAAACTAATAACCATTTCAGTAAATCTATAAATATTGACTTCATTGGCGGAGCCAACACTTTGAACGTTTATAACAGAAATATGGCACTATACAATTTCAAGAATCATCAACAATTCTGAAGTGCATTACTAACACCACTTGTGCTAAAAAGCCCTTATTTGATTCATTTTTTGATAAATTATATCATTTTTCAAGCCTTATGTTTTCAATTTCATATTTATACAGTATTTTGTGAAGAAAAATAGTTAATGAGAAGCTTTATTTAAGATTTGATGCATTGTGCTTTTCCCAGGTCGGCCTGAATCTCCTCAGATTCTGATGCTACGAGCCAAGCAACAAGAGTTTGCAATGGAACTTTTCTGGGAGCCTGGCAATGACAACAATGCTCCTATCCAATATTACATCATCCAGTACGACACCAAGTGGGCAGATATGCACTGGCAATTCCAAGCAGTAAGTTCGCGTTGATATCATGGGACAGACTTGCCACTGTTGAGGGTCATATTTCTAAAGTCCATCGCACACTACATGATGGTCCTGTGATCCGATGTCTGAAGAAATTGCAATTTTGTATTAGATAGGAAATCTAAATAAACATCATGTTCTTTATTTAGTATCTAAATAAAGATAAGAGTACTAACAACCAAAATGTTTGTGCATTGAAATCTTCTAGTCAGAATAAAAGCTGAATGCATGGCTTCAAATCGTTGACAATGCATGGCACTACTGAACTGACGTCACAACAATTCTGAACCCATTTAGCTTTTCCTCTTCCAAGGAAGCATGAAGTCCTTTGAAACTTAGATTTCATTAATCATATGAATATTCAGATCCTCGGTCATTAAGATTTTACATGTTCGAATTTTCATATCAAATGGTATGTCAAATTATTTCAAAATCTGATCATAGTCAGATTGTATCATGCGCAGTGGGCTTAAAGCATATTTGATGTGCATAGATATGTTATATTTTCACCATCTTTGACATCATCATCATCATCATCATCATCATCAGCAGCAGCAGCATCATCATCAATATCATTATTATCATCAAAGCATGATTTCTGTTAGGCCTGAGTCATCAGAGGTTTTACTGAACCCGGGTTTGAGTAGGAAAAACGGGCGAGGACCGGGTACCCGAAAATTCAAGTCAATGGCGACTAAAATTTATTGACCGTGTTTGACCGTGATTTTAAACAAATAATTGAATGCCCACCTATGTATACACCGCCGGTGCTAAGTCATTTGACGAGGGGCGTGGGGGTAAACATCGGGTGCAAAGGATGAGGGAAAGCAGCGAGTAGATCAACCTCTCTTTAGAAATCTAGCCATCTGATTGGTCGAAATTGCAGTCGTGATTTTGGTGATATCCGTTGCCCCCATGAATCTATTATGCTCAGATCCCCATTGGTTTAACCCGTTAAATTATTTTTTTTGCGAGCACGGACACCATACAGTGCTTTTAGTCTGCGATTCCCAAATGAATGAATGTTTCAGTCATTTTTCAAGCGAAGATAAACAGACAGTTTCTCAGATTTTCTGTGATGTTTTAACCAATCTTTACTTAATAAAAGGATAAGGTAAGAATTCTTAGTAGGTTTTTGTTTCAATTCAACATATAAAAGATATATCGAGGCCTGGCTGTTTTATATGCTCTCAGGAACTTGCACATCTTGCCATGACCCCTCAGGCCTCTCAAAGCAGTCGACTTCTATATACTATTAAAGTTGCACAAACTTGCATGATTTGCATTCACTGAAGTAATAATTGCTAGCTCAATAACATTCATTCTCCATGTCATATTTTCTGTTCGTCAACTCCAGATATACATTTCTCATTCCAGGTGTACCACTAGTTAAACTCAACAACCCTGACAAAAAAAAATATTCCCAAGATCATCACTTCACAACATGCATGCAATCAGATTCTTTCATTTGCCCTATTCCTCACTAGACTACAGTAAGAAGGGACTCCCTCCACCCCTTCAAATGAAACTGTCCAATCATGGTTAGTCTTGCCTACTCGCCATGTGTATATAAGTTGCCAAGTGGACTGGTAACCCAGGTTAACAAAACATGCGTAAATAAATGTGGGAATGCATAAGCGATCATTTTTAGTTGTCGGGTGAAATTCGCTAGTGGCTTGAACGATGGGATGGATCCATAGCCTACTGTCACTGTCTGAGGAGTGCGGATCACACCAGAGTTGAATTAACAGGAAAAAATGTAGGAGAGAGAGAATGAGAGGCAGGTTGTGTTGAAAACATTTGTAAAGTACTGCTTGGAGCTGGAGATAGCTGAAGATATTTTTCGGGAAGGAAAGGAGTTGAGGTATCATTGAGCCCAGGATGGAAAATGAACAAATAAATGATTTAATATGGTCTATGAAAAGGGGAAATAACTATCAACTAACCAGGGTTGACTAGTTATAAGTAGGCAAGACATGTACCGATGGTCTATTTTCCACACAGCTTTCTACTTCTATTGTTATTCATCGACACTACATTACACTAAACTACACAAAAACTTTCATGGATGGGGAAATGTGACAGAGAAGAGTGTGAGAGCACGAGAGAGGATTTCCTCTTCAGGGCCGGGGGAGATAACTTCACGAAAGAGGCAGAGCACAAAATCAATTTACTTAAGAATCATTCATGGTTTGCTGCTTCACAATGGCATATGAAATAAATTTCATTCTTAAAAGCAGACCCGTTTCATTGGCTAACTTGTGTTAAATTTTTGGACATGTTTACAATTAATAGCTCCTTTTCGAGTCACTCCAGCTCCAACAACGTTAATTCGCGTTAATAATATTTATAATTAATTTGCCCAATGTTAAAAAATAGGCTGTTGGAAAGCAGACGCAATTCACTATAAATTAATTCATGATTTGCTGCTTCGCAATTGAATATAAAATAAATTTCAATTTTAAAAACAAACCCCCGTATCATTCACAAAGATGTGTTCCCCCCCCCCCCCCCCACCGCCGCTGACATGCGAGGCTGTCAGCGCATTGAGCGAGCTGATGAGTCATCGATCCCCATCCATATTCAGCCTATAGTGCAAGTGCTACTATTCCTTAGTGCGACTACTCTAGCTGGAATGGAGTGAGTAGATCAGCATTAATGACAATTGGTGTGTGTCACGCACACACTCCTGGTCTTTATAGAGTTGAAGTTTGAAAGAGCACAAAGGTGAGAAAAGGATCGCAACGTACATGATAATCATTTAATAGCATGTCAATATTTCAAATTACAAAACAAATGCATAAGCAGGAATTTATGGGGACTTGTTAATGTGATGAAAACCCGATAACACAAAACTGGGTTTCAGCTCGATGGTCAGGGACCAGTTTCAACTCGGGACTAATTTTTGTTGTGATTTTGAATTCAGTTATTAATTGGTATTTCTCTGTCTGTGTGTGTGTGTGTCTCTCTCTCTCTTATTCACAGAACGAGACAGCCAGTGGCCTTGCAATCTATCGCAAAGTGCTTTACCTGCAGCCGTTCGTGGACTATCGGTTCCGTGTTATTGCTGTGAACGAGATTGGGGAGTCTGAACCAAGTGCGGAGGTAGCCCCAACGGTCAATCCTCAAGTTGCCCCACCCTCTAAAAACCCGAGCGGAGTCAACGGAGCTGGCACTAGACCCGAATCGATGGTCATAAGATGGCAGGTAGGACCTCAAAAGATGATGAGATTAACTATTTGGCAGTCTCTATTATGATGATCAAGGTATTTAATATATAGATATAGAAATCAAGAATGTACAGGTGTTTGCTTTATTTTATTTTTATTTCCTATTTTAAATAAAAAATACAAATACTTTTTTAACTGTAGAAGTCAAATATACGGTAGACAATGATTGCATATTCATGTGTATTTGTTGGTTCTCGACAATGATAATAACAATGTCTTTTCTAGGCCTGGTATCCGCCAGCTCAGGCGCTCATGGCACTTGCTCCAAAATATGATACATATATTACCTGAACTTTGTAGATGCACTGCTTGTAGCATATACAGTTGAAACAACCATAAATTACCCAAGAAATACTCATTGGCAGTGTTCATTCAGTAGTCGCTTAACATCAGAATTAGCTAGTTTTTCAACTAAAGAGATGCGTTTTGAGCAATACTTGAGCATAACTTGATGGTTACTTGAATTCTATGTTTTCAGGCAATTCACCCCTTCTACTACGGTGGGGATGGTTTCCACTACAAGGTTGCATACAGACCCAGGCTTTCAAGTGAACCATTCACAAAGGCTACAGTATACCCAGAAAACACTGATGATAATCCTACTGGAATCATCCAGAATTACATCGTAGATGCTAGTAAACCTTGCGAGGAGTATGAGTTTTCTGTACGATCAGTGAATAGTGAGGGACCAGGACCTGAACCACAGATTCATTATGGGTTCACTGGAGTAGCCTGTAAGAATGCACTCTTCATTCATTCATTAGTGTCATTTGTTTTTGTTTTTTGTTGTTTTTGTTTTGTTAAATCCATAATTGCAGTCATACAACTGAATTGACAGGGATTACAATCATGTGATTAAAACGAAATGTACACAAATTTAACACAAATGAGATACCAAAAAACAAATTTATGATCATTGTAAGATAAAATTTCTTGTTGAATCTACTTGTAGATATAGGATTCATTAATGTGCACCTACCTCACAGGGTCCTAAGCTTTGCAGTAAATGCCTGCATATAGTTTACCGTTAGGTGTATTGTGATACTGTTGAGGTGCAGTGCAGATGTGTGTACATTAATGTCTGATAAAAGGTACAATAATTGATCAAGTGCGAGTAAAAACAATTACCCTTTTAGCGGAGCTGGGTCTTCTGTACCTCTTGCTTGAAGCTGTTAACAGAGGTACAATTAATGGTGTTTTGAGGGAGAGAGTTCTAGAGTCTATTACATCCGGGAAAAAGCTCCTCTGGTAAACCAGAGTTCTGGCAAACAGAACTATGATCTTCTTTGGATGCCCTCTGCATGTGCAGGGATGTAGATGGAGTGAGGAGAGTGTGTGGGATGTCTATCAGCAAGTTGGTGATGTGATAGATCATCACCACATTAGCCTGTGCCCTGCGTTCCTATAATCTTGGCCACTTGAGCTGGTTCAGCATGGCTGCTACGCTGCTTGTCCTGCGGTAGTCATTGAAATTGAAGCCGACATAACGCGTTTAACCATTTCAAACTTCTTGATGTTTGCTTGCGTGAAAACGCTCGTCATATTTTTGTCATAATGCTCAAACCTGCTTGAAAGATATACATGATGCCACGATGGAATACTGAAGTATAGCCATAAAGAACATTAGATGTCATGTTTATACAGTATTTTGGTGTGGAAAAAAAAAGTTGATGAGGAGCTTTATTTAATATTTGATGCATTGTGCTTCTCCCAGGTCGGCCTGAATCTCCTCAGATTCTGATGCTTCGGGCCAAGCAACAGGAGTTTGCAATGGACCTTTTCTGGGAGCCTGGCAATGACAACAATCCTCCTATCCAATATTACATCATCCAGTACGACACCAAATGGGCAGATATGCACTGGCAATTCCAAGCAGTAAGTTCGCATTGAAATCATGGGACAGACTTGCCACTGTTGAGGGTCGTATTTCTAAAGTCCACCGCACACTACATGATGGTCCTGTGATCCGATTTTTGAAGAAATTGCAATTTTGTATTAGATAGGAAATCTAAATAAACATCATCTTCTTTTATTTAGTATCTAAATAATGATAAGAGTACTAACAACCAATGGGGGCAAATTGTTTGGTATATATATAAATGTCAGAGTTGAGAATTCTCACACTTTTATATATATATATATATATATATATATATCAGTTGTGGAATCTAATCTGAATGTAAGTTACAACAAGATGAAAAATTAAAATATGCATTTTCCTGTTTTTGCTTGAAAAACACTGGTAAAACTGGCAGATAAATGTGAACCAATATTGAACACCTTAATCATGAATTCCTAAATAGATGGAAAGTCTTAAATGCACGCAATTTTTTTTGCATATATATATATATAGAAATATTAGTTGTGTATTAACGATCTATTGTAATGTAAATCTAATTTGAATGTAAGATATTGAAATTTTAAAAATGCATTTTTACATTTTTTGCTAATGAAATTTTATAAAATGGGTTCAAGAATGTAGCCAATGAGAAGCGTCAATTGGATCAAGTGACCATGCATTATTTGTTATTATATACCTCACTTAAGAAATCCAGCCATCTGATTGGTCAAAATTGCAGTCATGGTTTTAGCCATTCCCGTAAATTAACGAAAAATGCCAAACCTATGTAATAGTTCTAGAGTAAATCAGTAAAAATCCCGGCAAAATTCCAGTTACCGGGAAAATAGTTCAATCTTGCTGAAATACCCATTGGTTCACGTGTTGAAATCTGGTTTGAGCGAGCGCGGATACCATACATTGTGTGTGTGCGAATTGGTCGCTAGCTTCATTTTTCAAATTTTTTTAATGTTGATTGTACTACTAAATCCGGCCTAGATTCTTCTTATAGTTTCCAAACTAGGCAAAAATGGCTGAAGAAACTCTTCCTAGATTTCAACTTCTCGATGATGATCAATTGCAAGACTTGATTAATTCTGCTGACAGCAAGAACACCAAAAGGGAAATTGTGTGCGCATACGTGTACGTTGCTACAGCTACAACACGTAAACTACTACTACGAATTATGACATTGTTGCATCAATTCGACCATATCTTAAGTTACCATTAGCGTTATAAATTGGGGCGAAACGCATTTGAAAGCACAGAATATCTGCTATTTTGTGGAGTAGAAATCATTTCTGGAGAACTTGTAACCCCGCTGCCTTTTGTTCTTGAATGTTGTTACGCATTCACTTTCTGAGACAAAAGTCTATGGCAGATGCCATAATTTTGTGTTGATACATGTGCAGATAAACTAGAGAAAAGCCAAGGTGGTGTCATAAGTTGACTCTTTTTTTCGGTATATAAAAGTAATAATGACTGCTTTAATATTCGAGACATACTTGTTTTTATACGCTCTCGGGGAGGTTACGAGAGCGTATAAAAACAAGTATGTCTCGAATATTAAAGCAGTCATTATTACTTTTATATACCGAAAAAAAGAGTCAACTTATGACACCACCTTGAGCGTATAAAAACAACTATGTCTCTCAAAGCAGTCATTATTAATATACTTTTTTCATGGTACCATCTGCATGGGGTGCATTTTGGTGATAACAACCATGGATGAAGGTTACAGGGAGACATCTTATGGCCTTGCTAATTAAGATTGTCGACCCATTTTATAGAACAAATAATACACAGGTTTTCATTCGTGACATTATGGCAATGCAGCGCTATTCAGGTATTCACAATGGCACAGATTACACTCGGCTACACCTCATGAATTTTATTGCAGACCGTTGAGGCTACCTCCGCACTTGGTTCATACTCCACAATGTCGTTCACAGCAATGACACGGAACCGATAGTTATCAAAACACCAATTCCTAGAAAATAGGAACAAAATAGGCGGTCAAATGCGATTTTAAATAAAAGATGGTGTTTAAATAGGGTGCATTCACATGAAAATAGGAAATAAATAGTAAAAAATAGCAAAAATATATTTTTCCACAGCCCATTTGACGAGGGTCATCATCATCATCATCATTATCAACATCATTATCATCATCATCACCATGCTCCTAATGCCGTTATCACACTTATTGATCATAAATTCTGTTGTGATTTTGAATTCAGTTATTAATTGGTATTTCTCTGTCTGTCTCTCTCTCTCTCTCTTATTCACAGAACGAGACAGCCAGTGGCCTTGCAACCTATCGTAAAGTGCTTTACCTGCAGCCATTCGTGGACTATCGGTTCCGTGTCATTGCTGTGAACGAGATAGGGGAGTCTGAACCAAGTGCGGAGGTAGCCTCAAGGGTCGATCCTCAAGTTGCCCCACCCTCTAAAAACCCGAGCAGGGTCAACGGAAGTAGCACTAGACCCGAATCGATGGTCATAAGATGGCAGGTAGGTCCTCAAAAGATGATGAGATTGTAATTTTTTTATTCTTAACATTTCTTCTGACTATTTGGCAGTCTCTATTATAGTGATCAAGGTATTTAATATATAGATATAGAAATCGAGAATATACATGGCAGGTATTTGCTTTATTTTTGTATTTCCTATTTTGAACAAACAATACAAATACTTTGTATATCTGTAGTAGTTAATGATATACAACGATTGCATATTCGTGTGTATTTGTTGGTTCTTGACAATAATAATCCCAATGTCTTCTATAACCCTGGTATCCCCCAGCTCAGGCGCTCATGGCGCTTTCTCCAAAATATGATTATTACATTATTTCCTGAACTCTGTACATGCAATACTTGTGGTATACCGGTATACAGTTAAAACAACATTAAATAGCCCAAGATATACTCATTTGCAGTGTTCATTCAGGAGTCAGTTTACATCAGAATTAGGTAGTTTTTCAACTGGAGAGATGTGTCTTGAGCTTTACTGGAGCATAACTTTATGGTTACTTGAATTCTATGTTTTCAGGCAATTCACCCCTTCTACTATGGTGGAGATGATTTCCACTACGAGGTTGCATACAGACCCAGGCTTTCAAGTGAACCATTCACAAAGGCTACAGTAGACCCAGAAAACACTGATGATACTCCCACTGGAATCCTCCAGAATTACATCGTACCCGCCAGGAAACCTTGCGAGGAGTTTGAGTTCTCTGTACGATCAATTAATAGTGAGGGACCAGGACCCGAACCAGAGATTCATTATGGGTTCTCTGGAGAAGCTTGTAAGGATGCACTCTTCATTCATTCATTGGTGCCAATTTTTTTTTTTTTTTTTTTTTTTTTTTTTTTAAATCTATATTTTCAGTCAAACCACTAAATTGACATAGATTACAATCGTGTGATTAAAAGGAAATATACACTAATTGAACGCGAACGGGATTCAACAAATAAACAATTATTATAAGATTTAAGCATTTTCGAACTACAGTCAAACCTGTGTTATGAACGCAATAACGACCCCTTAAAATGCCCCCATGAAATTTCATGTAGTTAAGAACTTGTACACAACGACCATCTGTCTAACGCGACCAGCCACAGCCACAGCACTCACAGCTAGGCGATTGTCTGCACAGCGGCAGTCTATAAAGCTAGATCTAACACACAATAAAAACTATTCAACCCCAAAGCTTTCATTGAAACTTCAATCAAAACATTTAATTACCGTCAGGATATTGTTTCTAAACATTTCATTATGAGCTGTGCCCTATGGAAACATAACAATACAGAGTCATTGTCATGAACTTGTTTGTCATACTGGTAGGCTAGGCTAGGCACCACCATCCTAGCCTGCTAGTAATAATAATAATAAAAACATTACTTATAAAGTGCTTACCACCGAAGTCTCTAAGCGCTATAACAAACAAAATAGACTGAAAAACAATTACCATACATATTAAACAAAACAAAAAAGTGCAAATAAACCTACAAATTACAATACACATCAAAGTGACCAGAGTTAATTAATCACGAAAGCAATTTGGAATAAATGTGTCTTAAGACTAGTTTTGAATAGGTTAACAGTTTGACAGTTTTTGACATTTAAAGGTAGTCTGTTCCAAAGTTCAGCAGAAGCTAGTGGCCTGATGAGTGGGCGGGGCCTGTCTGTCAATCCAATTTCCAGACTCATTTTTTTTTTTTTTTTTTTTTTTTTTATTTTTTAATAATTTTTTATATGAGTTTTTTTTAAATGCCGGACAATTTCAAATATAGAAAATTATGTTCAATCATTTTGTATATTTATTTTGTTTGAAAACCGTACCCTACTCTTTGTTTATTCAATTTTTAAACACCAACAAATAAAATTGCGTCGTTAGATTTATCAATTGGCTCTCTGCCTCGTTTCCGCCTGACTGAGCCCTTATAAATCCAATCAATTATTTAAAATCAAAATGGCCGCCAACACAAACCTGTCTACAACGGTGACCTGTCTACAACGGCCACTATTTGTTTTTCCTTTGGGTGGTCGCTATAGACAGGTTTGACTGTATATACAGCTATTAATTTGTTGAATCTACTTGTGCATAGGATTCATTAATGTATAAGGTATAACCTACATCACTAGGACCCTGAGCTTTGCAGTAAGTGCCTGCATAGATTCCTTCCCTTCGTATTCTAATTTAACACTGTTGGGGTAAACGTTTGACGGTGAAATGCCATTTCTGATCTGCACAAAAAATCCTGGAACACTCCATCATATTTTCTTCATTATGCTCAACCCTGGTCAAAACATATATATTGTGCCAAAATGGAATACTGAAGTTTATACACCAAGCCATACAGATAACAGGTCAAGAACATTTGCAGCCTATTGCGATTTTGAGGGCTATTCTAAAACCGGGGGAACTATATACCCAATAGCATCCTTTTTTTTCTCTTTTTTTGTTTGTTCACTTAGTGAATGCCTCTGCTCAACTCTTTGTAAAATGTTTGTCTCATGAAATGACATCTATCGTGGCATCTTACCGTTTATTGCTCGTACCATCAAGAGCTGTTGAACTGTTTCACAAAATGCCCCTGTAGCAAATGAATAATAGCTCTTCTAAATCATGCCTCAAAACTAATAACCATTTCAGTAAATGTGTAAATACTGACTTCATTGGCAGAGCCATCACTTTTTAATAATGTTTGAAACAGAAAATGGAACTATACAATTCCAAGAATCATCATCAATTCTGAAGTGGTTATTCAATGTTAAAAGTGTACACCCATGAACCCAGTGTCAAGACTTCCTGTACTTTTTTGCCCCCTCAGCGGATTTTCTAATTGGTATGACTTTTTCTTGTAATTCTTTCCTTTCTATTTAAAGCGCATATAGGGACATGCTATCCTGTAATGTGGTATGCACTATAAAAGAGCCGAGTATTATTATTAATAACACCAAATGTGCTAACGAGCCCTTATTTGATAATTATTTTGATAAACTCTATCATTCACCACAGTATAAAAAACTTAATGAAATGACTGAGTTTTAAAAAATTTGCAGAGCTATCAATATATGTTGTTTTCAATGTCATGCTATACAGTATTTTTGTGTGAAGAAAAAACAAATTGGTGAGAAGCTTTCTTTAAGATTTGATGCATTGTGCTTCTCCCAGCTCACCCTGATCCTCCTCAGAATCTGCAGCTTCGTGCCAAGGAACAGGAGTTTGCAATGGACCTTTTCTGGGATCCTGGCAATGACGACAATGCTCCTGTCCTATATTACATCATCCAGTACAACACCAAGTGGGCAGATATGCACTGGCAATTCCAAGCAGTAAGTTCGCATTGAAATCATGGGACAGACTTGCCACTGTTGAGGGTCAGATATATTTCTAAAGTCCACTGCACACTACATGATTGTCCTGTGATCCGATTTCTGAAGAAATTGCAATTTTTAATTAGATAGGAAATCTAAACAAACATCATCTTCTTTATTTATTATCTAAATAAAGATAAGAGTACTACCAACCAGAATGCATTGAACTCTTCTAGTCAAATAAAAGCTGAATGCATGGCTTGAAATCGTTGACAATGGGCACTACTGAACTGACGTCATCACAATTCTGAACCCATTTAGCTTTTCCTCTTCCAAGGAAGCTTGAAATCCCTTGAAATATAGATTTCATTAATCATATGAATATTTAGATCGTCGGTCATTAAGATTTTATATGTTTGAATGTTCATATCAAATGCTATTGTAAATTGCTCCAAAATCTATATATATATATTGTCGGAATGAGAACACCAAACAAACAAAAATATACATATTAACAAAACTTTGCTATCATTTAATATAGAGAATTTTTTATTCAAAGGTAATACCGGTACATAAATCAGTAACTATTATATGCATGAATATATATCTCTGTCTAAGTGCAGGCTGGCAAACTGATTGGCATATATATATATATATATATATATACCCTTCTTTAAAATGATACAAATATTATGCAAATGTAGTACAAGGTCTTAATGTAAGACATAAACAAAAGAAAGAAAATTGTTTGCTAATCACTGATAAATTTGGAGATAAATGTGAACCAATATGGTTCACACATGAATACCTCAATAAAAGGAATTTGCAATGCTAGCAAATCGATTGGCACATATACCCGTTGAATACAAATATAATGTAAATCTAACCTGAATGTAAAAGGAAAAAAAAATGAAGACAAAAAATCATTTATAATATATATACATTTTTTACTAATGAAATAATGGTAAAACTGGCAGATAAATGTGAACCAATATTGAACAGCTTAAAATATGATTACCTAAATAGATGGAAAGTCTTAAATGCTGGCAAATTGTTTAGTATATATATTCACTGTTGGCCATAAAGGTGGAATAATTATTTTTACCCAAATTTGTGGAAAGATTTTGACAATGATTTATTTCTAATAGATCTAAATAATAGTATACATTCTCAGATTTTATTGAGTAAAAATTTGCGAGTGTTTGTATTGCGTGACTGCTATAGCATGTGTGTGCTAATATGCTAATCAACTAGGGGGACCTAGCTACGTCCTAAAGTCATAACTGACAGTAATGAGGATTAATACCTCACAAAAGGGCACTAATATCACTGATCGACACATTTTTTATTCTGGGGCCTCACAGTAACGAGGCCAGTGCTTAGCCACATGACTGTACGCAACGGGGGCTAAGGTACGTCGCCGCCCCCCACAAATACAAAAAAACAAAGAAAATGCAATAAATTATCAATAATTCATTGCATTTTCCCCCGGTCCCCAACAGGGAAAATTCCTCTGTAGGGCCATGCATTATGGTTCAAAACATGCCTACAAAGAAGATTTTATTTATGTTGGGGGTCTGGAAAAAAAATTCCCTTATTTTCCCTATTTTTTCCCTATTTTTTCTTTCTTACTCAAAGGGGGGGGGGAATGATGTTAGATGCCATTTTTGTTTTGATTTTTTTTTTGATTTTTTTTTTTTCCTTGATTCCTTTTTTTTTTCTTTTTACTTAAGGGGGCAGGGTGGTTTAAATGTTAGTGCTCACTTTCAACCCTGAATAATAAAGATACTGGAAAAATAGCCAAGAAATTTTGAAAGGAGGAAAACTAGTTGAAAAATAGAAATTCCCTAAGTATATTGTGAATTCCAATAATCAATAAAAATATTTTTGTAAAGTCCATGTTGCTGTGAAAATACTCTAAAAATATATAGGGAATATAACAAAAATATATCAGAAAGACTAGGGTAGTGATATTACCTAAAGAGTTCCTTTGGTTTTGAATATTCCTGTGGTATTTTGTGTGGTAACATCAGGTACCAAAGGAATTACCACAGGACTTTTTTTGTAAGGGTGGCAACTCCAAAATTTCACAAGTTATTGTTTAACATTACCTTTCAGCTTAACATTACTTACATTTTGAAATATGTTTTGAATTGTGCAAATATCTATTGGTAACATGTAATTAAGTTTCAAGAAATATGATGGTTGTTTTGTGTGTTAAAAGAGAAGATATATCATTTCATTTTCAGTCCTTGATATAACATTTATAATTTACAGAAAGCTCTTTGAAACTTCAAAATTTGACTGTCTCAAGAAACAAAAGTACCCATAAAAATCATATATATATCTTAAAAGCAAATAGGTCACAAAATCCAGTCCAGAAACATAGTAAAAAATAGAAAGAAAATGGGTGGGAAAAAAATAGCAAGAAATACCGGTAGGTAGAAACAGTTACCAAGCCACCAATTCCAAGGAAATAGGAAAAAAATAGGTGGTCATATGCTATTTTTAAACTATTTTTAAATGACAAAAATAGTGTTTAAATAGGGTACATTCATATGAAAATAGGAAATAAATAGTAAAAAATATAAAAAATATATTTTTCCACAGCCCATTTTGGCTATGGTCATCATCATCATTGTCAACATCATTGTGATAATAATAATAATAATAGTGGCTACATGTATAGCGCACAGGTCCACCTTTTGGTGCTCATGGCGCTTAGAGAAAAGTGCATGTAACAGACATAAGAAAGAAAAACAATAAACCGAAAAACAAAATTCGAAAATCTCCTAGACATAGTAAATTAGAATATTGCAACAATTACAACGAAAGAAACAAATAAGTTATCATCACCATCACCATGTTCCATAGCCGTTATCACACTTTGATTATAAATTCTGTTGTGATTTTGAATTCTGTTATTTGGTATTTCTCTCTCTCTCTCTCTCTCTCTCTCATTCACAGAACGAGACAGCCTTTGGTGTTTACACCTATCGCAAAGTGCTTTACCTTCAGCCGTTCGTGGACTATCAGTTCCGTGTCATTGCTGTGAACGAGATTGGGGAGTCTGAACCAAGTGCGGAGGTAGCACCAACGGTCGATCCTGAAGTTGCCCCACCCTCTAAAAACCCGAGCGGAGTCAACGGAAGTAGCACCCCCGAATCGATGGTCATAAGATGGCAGGTAGGTACTCGAAGATGATGAGATTGTAATTTTTTGATTCTTTAACATTTCTACTGACTATTTGGCAGTCTCTATTATAATGATCAAGGTATTTAATATATAGATATAGAAATCAAGAATATACAGGTATTTGCTTTATTTTTATTTTTATTTCCTATTTTGAACAAACAATACAAATACTGTGTATAACTGTAGTAGGTGAAGATGGACAATGATTGCATATTCATGTGTATTTAATGGTTCTTGACAAACATAATATCAATGTCTTTTAAAACCCTGGTATCCGTCAGCTCAGGCGCTCATGGCGCTTGCTCCAAAATATGATATATATTATCTGAACTCTGTAGATGCAATGCTTGTGGTATACTGGTATACAGTTAAAACAACATTAAATAGCCCAAGAAATACTCTTTTGCAGTGTTCATTCAGTAGTCGCATTTCGTCTTGTTTTTCAACTAAAAGAGATGCGTTTTGAGCAATATTTGAGCATAACTTGATGTTTACTTGAATTCTATGTTTTCAGGCAATTCACCCCTTCTACTACGATGGGGGTGATTTCCACTATGAGGTAGCATACAGACCCAGGCTTTCAAGTGATCCATTCACAAAGGCTACAGTAGACCCAGAAAACACTGATGATAATCCTACTGGAATCATCCAGAATTACATCGTACAAGCCAGGAAACCTTGCGAGGAGTATGAGTTCTCTGTACGATCAATGAATAGTGAGGGACCAGGACCCGAACCAGAGATTCATTATGGGTTCCCTGAAGAAGCTTGTAAGAATGCACTCTTCATTCATTCATTAGTGCTATTTTATTATTTGTAGCTGGAGGCATTATGTTTTTGGGTTGTCCGTCTGCACGTCCCGTTCTCATGATGGCGTTATCTCAAGAACCGGTTGAAGGATTACAACCAAACTTGGGTCATGTGTGTATCTTGCAGAGCCAATGAAATGATTGGATTATGGGGTCAAAGGCCATGGGGCTCTTTATGTATCCAAAATAGCTTGTGAAGACATTGTCGTTAGTATCGACGACGAATGGATTACTATCAAACTCATGACATGTACCGGTATGTATCTTGCAGATCCAATGAACTGAATAGATTTTAGGGTCATGAAGTCAAAGATCAAAGGGTACGTCATACATGTTCATGTATATGAAAAATAGCTTTTAATCATGATATTCTGAGAACCTATTAATGGATTACAATCAAACTTGAATTTTTAAATTAGCTTCTGTTATGGTTTGTTAAATCGCTCTATGGCAGAGGCATCATTTCCGCCTGCGTGCAGTCGAAGGCAGTCGAAGATCCATCTAGGTAATTTTGTTGGTGTTCAATCCATAACTACAGTCATACAACTGAATTGAAATGATTACAATCGTTCGATTAAAAAGAACTGTACACAAGTTGAACACAAATGGGATACAAAAAATTAACGATCATTATAAGCAGGGGCAGCGATCCCGGGGGACGGGGGGACATGTCCCCCCTCAATTTTTTTAGGGGGGGATCATCTCCCCTGGAAAATGAAAAAAGTGCAAAAAAATGTATAGCAAATAATGACTAAATGCAACACACTTAGGCTCTGGAGGGCCCAAGATTGCAGCGTTTAGACTCATAAAATGTGAAAATCTTCTTGCTTCGTAGCTTTGCTCCCTCACATAATATCCTTCAAAATGTACAAGGAAATATTTTTTTAATCTGTATTCCGTAAGTATCACCGTGATAACTAGTGTGCTGATGGGGGGCTTAGGAGCATTTGCCCCCCCCCCCCCCCCCCCCACTCAAATTCAGCCTTGGTTTATTTCTAAATCAATATCAGTGATTTTTCAGAATTTTTTTCTCACTTTTTTGTAAATTATACTTTTTATGCGTTCTGTTAGAAATGGCAAATTCCCAAATTTACAGTTAAGCAAAAAATATGCTTAACGGTATTTGGAAGCCTACATGTCAGGGTCTGTGGAACAGCGAGGCTCGGGGGGCTCCCCCCCCCCCCCCCCCCACTTTTTCGAAAAAGTTTGTTAAAGAGAAATAGAAAGAAAGAAATAAGGAAAGAAAGAATAGTGACCTGCCCAGTGTTATAAAATAATGAGGTATCAACATATGCTCATCTGACCGTAATTAAATAACCGAAATAACAAAAAATCTAAAAATTAAGTAAATCACATGGTCACGATAGAATTAATGCTTTCCTTCTTAAACACGTTATACACTTTATCGCTTGTCCTTTAACTCACATTTTTAATCTATTAATAGATTGAAAATTGCTAAGGTAAATCCTGTTTTTTAAAAAGACGATCCTTATGAATTGCCAGTGCCACAAATAAGGTATCAAAATATGCTAATCTGACTGTAATTAAATGCTTAAAACCCCTAAACTTACAAGGGCTCCCTCCCCTGGAGCCCACCAGGGGTCCTAAGGTAGGCCCCTGAATGCTCATCTGACCATAATTAAAATGCGTTAAACCCCTGAGCTTCCGAGGGCTCCGCCCCCTGGACCCCACCAAGTGCCCTAAGGCAGGACCCTGGATGCTCATATGAACGTAATTTTAATGCCTAAAACCCCCAAGTTTCTTGGGGCGCCGCCCCTTGACCCCTGCCAGGGCTTTGGCATTGGACCCCACCACTCAACCTGATCGTAAATAATTTAGCCCCTCCCCCCTCCCACTTTAAAAAATATTCCGCGGGGCCTGCATGAAACATGTAAGAATGGTGGTGATGCAGATTTTTTTCTTCTGCCCCCCACCGCTATTGCTCATTACGCCACTGATCGTGATACCAACGGAATACAGATTTTCCCTCGCATTTTGTCCCCCCCCCCCCTGGTCATGAAAAGAAATGGCCACCCCTGATTATAAGATATAAGCATTTTCAAACTACAGCTATAAATTTGTTGAATCTACTTGTACATAAGATTCATTAATGTATTAGGTATAACCTACCTCACTAGGATTCTGAGCTTTGCAGAAAGTGCCTATATAGGTTCCCTCTCAACATATTCTAATTTTACACTGTTGGGTAAACATTTGATGGAGAAATGCCCCTTCTGCACGAAAAATCCCTGAACACCCAGTCATATTTTTGTCATATTGCTCAACCCTGCTCAAAAGATATACATGGTGCCTAAATGGAATGATGAAGTTTATACACCGAGCCATAAAGAATAACAGGTCAGGGACTATACCCCCCCCCCCCCCCCCATCACATCATTTTTTTCATTTTTTTTTTTAAATTTTGGCTTCTTTTTAGTTTTGATTTAGTTCTAACAAAACTAAAATTTATTTTAATTTTCTAAAGACCCTTTAACACTTTCACGGATCGCATCACGGATCATCCCGGATCTTAATCCGGGGTGTTCCGGCGTGCGACACCACGATTTCTTCTCGATGCCGGTGTGGATACGTTCCGAACTGGGTGTATACACAGGAAAGTACGGTGTCTCCACGGACAGACAAGGTAGCAACGCGGACCACGCCGGAAACGCATACGGAGCTAACACGGATTTCAAGGAAGAGCACGGAGGCTACTGGGTACTTTTACGGTCCTTACACAGAGGTGTACGTTGTCTATTGGGATATCTCCGGAATGTTGACGGGTGACTTGAGCTTGTAGGCGCTCGTTTGATATACGGAATTTCAAACCCGGATGAAACCGGTGTTAATACGGACCTCCCAGTGTCTACACGGACTGTCCCGGATGTATTCGGCGGCTAAACGGAGGTACACGGTGCCTACAGGGAAGAGGACGGATTGTTTCATCCGTGAACTCCGGGATGAAAAATTAAGCAAGCTTAATTTTTTCCCCGGATATGCCGGTATGCCAAGGATCACGCCGGATGCCTCCCCGGTGTATACACGGTAATGCTGGAGATAACACGGATGATCCCGGAGCGACGATCCGGGATGATCCGTGATGCGATCAGTGAAAGTGTAAAAGGGCCTTATTGAATACAAAAGGAGCATTATCTACAGACACTCACATGGTCATTTAACCCTTATAAAATGAAAATTGTTATCTCTCCCCCCCATTCCTTCACCAAGAAAACAAATGATCTTCCTCCTGCTAATTTGATGACACGAGAGGTATACATGTACAGTTATTTCAAAACAATGTTTTCTCAACTTTCCACAATTTTGTTATTTAAAGGTATTACAAAGTTTTGGGAAATTTTGAAAAATGGGTGGATAGTGATTCTTTACAATTTTGATATATTTGGATGCTCCTGTGGATGTATTAAAAACACCAGAAATTTTAGCCCCTAAAACACTTCTACTTTCGAGAAAAATTGAATAGAAAGATTTACCGGTGCTCCCGGTAAATTTTGATGAATGTCAAATAGCTCCTTACGGTCGTACAATGGTAGCTGCGACCATGAAAATCTCAGAGTATGTAGTTGTGGTATATAATTTCCGAACGACAATAGCTAATCGGTCGATTTTAGTCAATAAACATTGTTTTATAGCTTAATTAATATCTTGACCTTGAGAGGGAGCTATTCAACATAAAATGTTTGTTATTTACAATTTCATAACTTTAGACTCGATTTCGACCGCGACAACGATCACTGAATATTGTAGGATCGTATATGCTTCCAATATGTTCATTTGAACCAAATTCATGACCCCATACAAAAACTTTGTATTACCTTTAATGTAAAAATCTATTTTTGCTGCTTTGGTCTTTTGATAACTCTGAATTTAAAGATGAAAACAGCTACCATTATCAATGAATTCAATCTCATATATGCAATGTTTTTGTCTGCAATTTTTTTGTCCAGGTTTGGCCTATCAATGACTTCCCAGACCAGGCCCACATCCAAGCCTCTAGAGAGCTTGTTCAGCAACATTCTGGTGCCTTCCGACAAGAACGTGCATCCTACAATTGTGACAATACTTGTAGACTTCAAGCTATATACTGATCTTTGTACAAGGCATATATTACCATTGTGATGATTACTTTTATTAACTCCATATTAAAATGTTAAGGCTATACAACAGTTTGATATCAATATATTACTGGTATGTATGTCTGTATTTTACTCATTGTTGTTTGCTGTCTTATTCCTTTCCTTTGCAGAAAGGAGATGTGTCAAACTTCTTTCAATTTAAACTTGTGTCTTAAATTTGTAATCAGTACGAGGTGAATTGGATTGTTCTTATTAGGAGAAATACCTCAAATTTGCAATTATCACTGGATTTAGCGAGATTTTGATATTTTGTGTCTAATTGTACCTTGTATGCGTTGCTTGTGTATCAGATTGTAAGAAGAAGGTTTACAATGGATCTTTTTATTAATTTTTCTTGTAAATATTTGTACCATGCCTTCTTTTTAATATCTAAATTCTAAGTTCCTTAGAAACGCTGTTGTAAACAATTACCATTTTAAGACATTCAAGATTTTTTGCATATAAATTTATAAATTTTCCACCAAAGTGACCCTGCAAAACTCACTTAAAAAAAAATGTTTTCATGGCAACTGTTTATATCTTTATTTCATGTATACTTGTATCACCAAAAGGTTTACCATGGATAATTAAATTGCTTTATAGAAGGGAACCTTCCCCCCCCCCTCAATATAAAATTTAAAAATCTGTCATATTTTTGTTACAAGTAACCAGACATTTCATTGTGACACTTTGGGTTTCTTTGACAATTTTGTGACATCAAATCTTTCAGCATAAGAAATATTGGAGAAGTGCACTTATTTATAGTATTCACTTTTAGAAAAGTGTGAAGACTATGAGTCAGATTTGAGGGAAATAACCAACTCTTCTTTGTTGAGGGTACGAAACTGCTTCTACTCCCACTCCCCCGCTTACACGCGCCCCGCGCGGCACTTTCTATTGCAGGAAAATAATTGATTTAGACATGTTGGCAACAAGTTATTTGTAGTATAAGTCATAGTTATATAAGTCATAGTTATAATTCAGAAGATATTTTACTACTTTCAACTTATTTCTGTAAAACGATTTTGTAACATTTGATTTTAAACGTTTTAAATCATGAATCAAAGAATGAGGATGCCAAAAATGTAAATTTTCTGATTTTGCAAATTATATCAACAGTTCCAAAATGTATATACCATGTTTATAAAGCGTGTACTATTAGTCCTTTAATCTTGCCTTCTCAATTACAAGCCATGATCAAGTGCCAATTCGTCCCTATTTTCACGAAGTGACAGTAGTGAATGGAAATCGCATACAATTTGCGTGCGGAATTTCCTCACTACCGTCACTTCGTGAAAACAGGAACGAATTATGTAATGCTGGTTATTTTTAGTAGTCTTTTCTTTCTGCTGTTATAGCATAGATTGATTGAATAAAATGTTGATCATATTATACATCAATACCATTACGTATGATATTTATTCTTTTATATGTCATCCTCTGAGTCACTGTGAATGTGCTTCAAGCCCGTACCCTCTGTCACCCCCCCCCCCCTCTCTCTCTCTCTCTCTCTCTGGTTAAACATGTGAATCACTCTTCATTTGAAGAGTGCAATGAATCACAGGTTCAGAAAAAAAAGAAAATAAATATTTGAAAATCGCATCAAATTTGCATAAATTATCATTATTAATTACATCAAAATAACTATTTTGTGTTAGAAAAGAAGTTTCGTATGAATAATGGGTTTCAATTTACATTCAAAAAGTGGAGTCTGACAATTTTG
>JAVYIG010003587.1:0-189935 GCA_035222895.1 Strongylocentrotus droebachiensis | reverse complement strand
ATGCATTAAATTTGGCTACATTACAAAAATGGCCTATTTATACTGTGTACTCTCTTAAAAAAGAGTGAATTTTCACTCTATTTTCACTTTCTTGGGAGTGACGTCCGTGATCACTTGTTTAGGAGTGAAAATCGATTGATTTAGAGTGCTCTCTAAGAAGAAAAGAGTGAATGTTCACTCTATTTTCACTACATTTTCACTCTCCAGAGGAGTGACGTCCGTGATTTTGAAAATTCACTCTTTTTTTTAAAGAGAGTTATACATACAAGAATTAAAGATAAACTTTAGTACTGGTAATGTGATTGCATTGTGAAAGAAAAGGTGTGGAAAGGATCAGAAACAGTTGATCATGTAGCATGTAAGTATTGGTGTGCACTGCAAGGTTCTGGGGTCATCAAAATCATAAAAAATTTGACCGAGTCTTGGCAAAGTAACAAGCGCTGTACACAGAAAGCTACATATGGGACAACACACATGTTGTCGGGGCTGGTACTACCTTGATTTCATTATCTTTCTATGATCATTACTCAGCCAGTATATATTTTCTTCCAAAATTGTTTGGCACATGTCATTTATTTGTAATCTTGAACATTCAGTGTAAGTTTCGTTTTATTCTGTGAGAATTAATTTTCTTTGTTTTTACCAGAACTCAAGTTTATCTTTAAGTGTAACACAAACAAACAAACAAATGCATACGGACCAACGTATACAATCGGTACATTGGATTGTTGAAGACCCTATCCGATGAAAATACAACTTGATATGTAAATGGAAAACTGAAAGAATGATGAATGTAGAATACAAATATAAATGAAAAAAGTATTTACCATTTCATTATTGCACCAAATCAATTTAAAACCCCATTTTCCGCATCCCTCCAAATTACGGGTCAACAGGGGTCAAATTTGCCGAAGTTACAGTGACGACATAACGTGTGGATCCGACCGGTTCACCTATATAGCAGAAGCGATGAGCCTCGCTTAATTAATGCAAAGTCAGTGTGAATATGCGAACTCCACATGAAATGATGTCATCAAGTCGATAGCAAGTTTTTAGGTCGACAATATCCCATTTTCAAAGCTTTAGATTTTGAGTTTCAGAGAGCTATACTCCTCTGACAGCCACTAAACTGGTATATAATTGATATTATTGTAGTATATGGCTCATAAGATTTAGGTTTATATATTCCATCCATTTCATTTCATGTTTAAATTCGGATATGGTCTTTAATATCTGAAAAGTTGAAACGCCTGTGAAACAGAAATCGGTGTCGAATCTCATAGCCATTCGAAATAAGAAAGCAATTGGAACGTAATGTAAAGTATTCTCTCCAAGGTTTTTTTTTAATTGCTGTTCTTTCTCCAAAGAAAAAAGATGCTACCATCGAGGTTACATGCACAACATGGGCTATAATATTGAAGGGGGAGCAGGGGTATCGCCCCCGCGATTTGGACAAAGCATTATGACCGATTTTGTCCTAATTATTATTGCCTCCTCCTGAAAAAACACGAAATCAAATCGATGGTGCATGTCCTATTTAGGGTTCGAATTAAGTTAAAGTGACTCCAAATTATATAATGGCATTCCCCCTACTTGGTTCGGCATAGAAATGTGTAGGTACAAAGAATTATGTCCTTTACGTTTTAAGAGTGATATCCGCCGAAGCATCCTGCCGAAGTTTCGAAGGTCAACACGGAATTCAACAATGATGCTACCTACCATGAGTGCCTACGAAAGCTGATTACTACCAATGAAAAAAAAAAAAAAAAAAAAATCTTTTTCTTTATGTTTTATGGAAAAATATATTTTTAACAAGTTTTCTGGGATTTTTCTTCTTCTAAATTAAGTAACACTGTCCAATTATAGTAACACATTGTTTTCCAATGACGTTTAATCTAGACAACCTCGTATTTGCATCAGTGGCAAGACGTATGCAGGGGGCGGGAATAAGCGAGCGAGAGGGCAAAGCGACCGAGGAGGACCTTTTGCATTTTGAGAACTGAAATTGAACGATCTGGTGCACTATAATTTTACGTGCACGGCGCGCGGCCAGGATATTTTCCCCCTGAAAACAAAAACAAAGTAGAACAGTGCATAATTTAGACATTATTTTTATTTTCATAAAAAAAAAAAATCATTTATTTTTCTCCAGAAAACAAAACCAAAATTTTCCCGAAGACAAAGAATTTTTTTTTCCAGGAAAAAAAAAGTTCTTTTAATATAGAAACAATTTTTTTGTCAGTGGCAGTAATGGTCTTTAATACGTGCCTCTTCCTTACTTTTTTTTTCTTTGCCTCATCAGAGGATTTATTGATTATATATACATGGTTACATTCAAAGATACAATACTACAAATCAAATTTACATAATCGCAAAAACATTATTATTGTCATAACAAAGAATTGAAATTAAGTTTTGCTTTGCAAAGCAATTGAATCATAATTAACATACAAATTATACTGATAGTTTTTATTCCCTTTCTTTCTTTTTTTTTCTTTTTTTTCTTTTTTTTTTCTTTTCTTAAATAACACCCAACAGTTCTTTTGGTAAAAGCTTTCTGTTCATCTTTAAGTTTGATTTACTTTCCATTCTTTTTATAATTTCTCTATGGAGATTTTGTTTAGAAGCAACTTTTCTATTGTCTATCCCAGTTATATTTCGTTTAACAATCAATTTATAAATGGTCCAAAATGCTATTGTAAAGAATAGTATACAATGACTTTCACATTCTATTTTGAGTAGGTGTTGGATATTGAGCGTCAGTATCCTTACTTTGTATATATCTCTTAATATTTCCTTGATATGTTTAATGAAGGGCTCAATAATTAGTTTGCATTCTATAAATGCGTGATTCATATCTTCTTTTATATTACATGTTGGGCATACATCGTCATTGGATATTCCCCATTTGAAAAGATTACTTCTTACTGGCAATAGGTTATACAGTAATTTCAAATTAAACTCTCGTAATTTGCTTTCTCTAATTTGAGCAAGATTACGCTTGAATACCTTAAACCAATCAATATCTACGTTAAGTTTTTTCCCAATAAAGGCAACATGTGTTAGTTAATACAGTTCTCGAAGGAATGAGTTTATAGAAACGATTGCTACTTATATCAGTAACATGTTTTACCTTATTTGCCACCAACAGATATGGAACATTGTTTTCATTTTCTTGTCTAGTATAATCATGCATAAATTCTTCTTTTAAACTATTGACCCATACAGGAGGTATCGCTCGTTTAAGTCTTGCATAGTCAAACATTGCATTGCATTTTCGTTTGGAATGCACCTGCGATTTAATATATTCTGTTGACCGAAAGCCATCTCTCGTAAAAAGGTCTCCTAAAAATACTAGACCACTGTCATACCAGCCTTTATAAAAGAGCGACTGATTATCATACACCACATGTTTGTTGTGCCAAATAATCTGATCTGAAACTTTAACTGGTTCATGTATAGATATAGAAACATCCTTCACTGTAGTGCAGTATCTAATCATTTCCCATGCCTTTAAGATTTCTACGTAAAATGACGGAATTTTCTTTTGAACTAGAGTATCATTAAGTGTGGTTATATTATAAGAGCAGTTCAGCAGTAGCTTAATGCCTCCCAATAAGTTGAACCAGTAAGAAAAAAAATGTTTTCCACGCTCCATTACTCTCATTGAAAAATCTACCTAACCATTTCAGTCGGAAGCTGAACAATTGCCTTTGTGCCTCTTCCTTACGATTCTATCTGATCTATCATCATGTTTCCGATTAAATTTTTGACAAAATGAGGTAGCAATAATCACCAATAAAAATTGAATACAGTATTTCGGAGAGGAACTATAGGCATAAGGAGAATGAACATTTCAGAAGCAGTTTAGGGGCAAACAGGATTCGATACTTAATTTCTGATGGTTTTAGTTTTTCGTGCCGATCTTTGTTTTCATTGTTGATGATGTAAGATTCTTAATGATTCGCCTTTCGCTTTCTGAAGAAAAAGAATCCAAACGTGGATCCACACAGTAGGTACAAGTCAACTTGTAATAATACCGTGCTCGTTTCGAAACGAAAGTGTAAGAGTATCTAATTATAGTTTTCTCTTTATGTTTTCCACACGAAGAAATAGCACGCATTATTTGCCTACGCCTTGGCAAACTTGAATACAGCTTCATCATGAAATACGATTTAAAAAAAGCATTCCAACCCTTGTAGAAGTTCATTTGTATAAAACGCATTACAAAAAAGAGAAACAGGATGGTGACAGATTGACAAAAATGGGTCCAATAAGAGAGCGTTAACACTTTGGAGACGACGGGCTTCTACAGAAGCCGAGCGAGTTGTTTGAAGTATGAGATCTCTAAATCTATTTTAATCTCAAATTGGCAGTTTGGTCAGTGGATAGTATAGTAGTCACGGAGAAACTCGCTCGTTTACAAAAACGTCATCAATTTTTGTGTTTTTTCTTCTGAGTTCCTTCTCCTTTGGGGCACTATTCAAAATAAATTCTGAGTAGCGTATTACTGTAGGTCCTTTAACCGAAAAGATTCCCCTGATCAAAAATTTATGACAGATTTATATTATATTCATTTTGTGTGCTGAAACGAAACAATCGGAAAGTTTTCCGGCAGCACGTCACAGTGGCATGATCGATTGCATTTTGAAGTGCCCAAATATGTATAGTCATTACAACATTTAAACAAAAACACAACACTCTCTCATTGTCTGTCCGATTTTTTCAAACTTTCACCAGTTTGCTTCTCTGATGTTATTGTTGTTGTTTTAGTTTTAAGGGCGTGTGTCATTCAATTATGAATATTTACGCCGAATTCAAGTTTTTTAATAATTTTAAATGGAAGCGGGGGAAAAAAAAATCGACGTTGTTCAATTTTTCGCAATTTGCGGAGATTCCAGACAGGCTGTCAACATAAAATATTGCTTTTATTTAGAGTAGTTGCATATTAAGGTTGGATCTTGCCTTTAACAAAATAATGGCGTTGATCAGGCCTAAGGTATAAACATTTCCGAACACACTGGGCACTCAAACACACGGAAACGTATCTATTTTCAATAACTGGGAGCGGTAATTTAAAGCGTTTGTTATTATAGTCTTACCTGATATCGTAAGTATTTAAAGTATAATTGATGATGTTACAAACTTCTATTTCAAATTTGATACTACTAACAGGATGTGACAAACCGGTCACAACCAGGAAATATGTTTAATCTACAATTGAGGAAGATAAATATCATATCTTGTATATCAATAAATTTTTGTCTTTTAAGAGTATATCATGAAGCTCCATACAAACATTATTCCGTATTTGTATGTAAATGAATAAGAAAGAAGTTATTTTAATATTGCTTACCTGAATATCGATCAGTTATCTCCTGACTTTTCTCCCTACCACTCATCTCTCTTTCTCAGACACTCACTCTCCCTCTCTTTCTCTATCTCTCTCTCTCTTTTCTCTCCATTAAAAAAGTGCTACTTACCATTGCACCAATCATGTATTTCTCAAAAAATAATCAATGGCTTCTACTGAATGTTATTTTTAGAGCACATTCTATCATTCCGATTACAAGTATAACGTATTGAAAAAATGATTGTTATAATTACAATTATGAAGAGAAATGACTCTAATCATAATGACAGTCACATTTGTATAGATCTTACTACGTTCCTCAACGCTTTACATTGTAATCATTTTTATTATTACCCGGTTATAGGATTCAGTGGAGAGTGAAAAAAACACACATTACCAGGCTCTTTTTACTTCATGCGGCAACATTTTATTTTTCTCTCTTAGCGTGCAAGAAAACACCATCTACAGAAAAGCAACACATAGCATTAGGAGCATCATTAACCATTTTGAATGATGGTGGTGGTGGTGGTGGTGGTCACACCACCTCACCTTCTACATAGGAAGCGGTTACACTAGGAAACAAAGAGTTCTGTCTCACAACTGTTCTGATACCTAGCTGGGGAATTCACGTGAACGAAATCTCTGGTCTCATAAGCCAATTTCAAAGACTTTCAGTCTCGATGACCTTCGGCCTTTAATATGAAGCGCCGATATTCTGGGAAATCCCCTTCAAACCTTATGGCCCGTATTCTACTTTTCCAAAATTTAAACCCGACGCTGGGTTTGGGCTTTGTCTAAAGTCGAGGTTAACAAAGGAACTTAGCCTGAAGTCTACGTTTTTCTTTGTTGAACGTGCAAAAGACCTGGCGTCCGGTTTAACTTAATGCAGGCCTATATGTACACTAATACATGCAAGAGATGATAATGACTTTGAAAATAGGGCAGCTTTACTATGACGCAAACTTCTTAAATGTTTACGAAAATGAGATAGATATATTAAGGCAATTTTGAAGAATCCGTTTTTCCAAAGAAACAACTATGTACACACACGCACCCCCAAAAGAAGAGTATATTATTATCATTTTAATAAATTTTAGGTGAATGTTAATCTTCAGAAAGCAATGAACTGGCTGTACATACTATTCAAACATTTATTCGTTAAACAGATTTTTAAAGCCTATTGTATGTCTTATTTTCATAAAAAACGGTTGAGAAAATTTAAAGTTAGAAGGGGGTTACACATTGACGCCTTCAAAGAAAACCACAAGTATCTTTGTGGTTTGATATAATTTTGTCATGATTTTTTGTATATTCAACAATGTTACCGGTTCACTTTAAGCTTAAAGGAAAACTTTAGCATCAAACCAACTCCGATTATAAACAAAGCTTTATATACTCATATAAGAGGATGTCATTTAAAACACAATTCTGCAAAGATTCCCCCTCCCCAAAAAAGGAGTTTAAAGACAAGTATTGACAAAATAATACATGATTGGGGTTTTCTGTTGTACGGAAATAACCTTAATTTTGTATTCTTTCATCAATATTCAACTTTAAGCACATTTGTTTTGAATATCCTTGCAGAAATGTGTCTCAAATGACATACTCTTTCACATCATGATACAATTTAAGTGAAATTTTGCCATCAAAATGTTTCTAGCTCCCAATACTTTAGAGGGGCTTTAAGCCCAGTTTCAGTTTTGAATGTTGTACGTGCCTTAGACCTCCGTCGAACTTTCTTTGCTAAACTCAATTTTGCATCGAGCCTAAACCTACCGTCGGGTTTAGTTGAGTGCTGGTCATGCGATTGTATTGTGAAAGAAACGGTGTGGAATCAATCAGAAAAGGTTGATCGTGTAGTTTATAAGTATTTGTGTGTACTCAGTCCAGTCTTGGTAAAGTAACAAGCACTGTACACATACAGATATATATGGGACTACACAAACATGTGGCATAAAAATTAGGCCTAATTTTTAAGCTGTAATCTGTCATATTTAGCATATGGGGGCATTTTAAAGAGCCATGCTTTTCAGGGAACTTTTTTTCCTCTGATGTTCTTCCACATAATTATGCACAAGAACAATGAAAACACACACAAATTATTTTTGACCTCTCCCCAGAACTCAGCCTTCTCTTATAAGTAGACTGATTTCGTTTATCAAAGACAACATATATATTAGCTGAAAACTAGATCATAATGACGATGATTATTAAACAATAATTATAAGAGTAGAAAAAAAATACATGCTAATGGTAAGAACGAAAAGTTATGGAACAGAATGTTTAATATGAGGCACAGATGGCTAGGAGACCCTTTGAAATACTGAACGCTTTTAAAGTTAATATTTGATGAAATGAGTTTTATATGCTTGACTCACGTTATTATGCTCATATTATTCTATATTATATGTATGACTGTACAAGCTTCTTTTTACAGGGGGTGCTGCCCCAGGCACCGTGTTTCCCACTTAAAGTTTCCTTACATTTTGTGTGTGCCTATAAAAAAGGAAACGAACAAAACAAAATCATGAAAGTTTTCAATTAATAACTATGATCATACGCCAATATGTTATCTTGTTGTTCACTTGAAGTAATAAACCACGATAGATATCAAGGTTACCGCCATAACTTCAATCCACGGTCCTCGCTCTAGGTTATGTGCCGTGTGCCCGTGTGGATGCAATTGACTCCGTATTCAAAGAAAAGATTAATGAATGCTTACACAGCTTGTTTCTTACATCTTGAGAATACTCATTCTTTGGTTCGCGTGTGAACCCCATCATTGTTGTGGATCGTATTTTATAACTTCTAGGTTTAAAAAAACGACGACCTCATGCGATCGTAGCTAAAATTACGTAATCCCATAATGTTATATATAGGCGAAATCTCTTCTGGTACTGAAAATGCGCTTGAATTGAATTTCCGAAAGTCTCTGCGATCGTGATATAATAAAATGAAATAAGGCCTATATTTTTCAACCGTAATAGGCCAGAATAAATGCACAGGCACCACCAAGTAGAATGCCGTTTGCCAGGGCAAAGCGGGCCCATTTGGGGTTCTCGTAGGCAGAGGCTTTTTGTTCGACACTTGCTTCCTTCCCCTTGTCCACACTGTCGTGGTCACCGCCCGGTTCATCGCCGTCGTCGATTTCGGGTGGAGAGGTTGAGATGCAGCAGATGATGTACCACAGTTTCCATTTCAGTCCTGTTCTCGTTTGAGCATCTAGGTTTATCAAAAGTATAACTAAAGTTTTATAAATAAAGTATGAGCAAGCAAAACTAGTAAAGATGAACGTTAGGCAATCATTTGCCTGTTTGTAATGCATCTAAATCATTCGCACTGTTATAATTTATGTCTTTGAGAATTGAGCCAAATTTGAAAATGTTGCTTATTTCAGAAACAGTCATAGCGGAACCACATTTCCTTCTACGTAGTGGAAAATCAGCCTTGATAACGAGCTATTACGAATTCGGACAGCAGTAAAGAAAAACTAGCCTACTAGAAGGAAGTTATGTATAGCATAAATTGTAGGTTTAATTTTCTTACTTATCGCAGCTTGTTTCTGCTTCTCTTCCCTAATCAATTCATTCTTGAGTCTCTTTTCTTCTTCTTCTGATGAAATGGGCACTCTTGGTAAACCAGAGAGATGATTCCACCAGGTCAGGCGTACTAACTGTAAGAATTGAAGAACAACAAATTGGGGGAATTTGTTATGTGTATATAGACATTGAATATTTATGTATTTGGCGTTCAGTCCTTTGAATATTCATGTATTTGGCGTTCAGTGCTTTAAATAATCATGTGTTTGGCGTTCAGTGCTTTAAATATTCATGTTTTTGGCGTTCAGTCTTTGAATATTCATGTATTTGGTGTTCAGTGGTTTGAATATTCATGTATTTGGCGTTCAGTGCTTTGAATATTCATGTATTTTGACGTCGTGCGCTTTGAATAGAGTACCGAAGCTGTGACATCATAAAAATCAATTTTGAGAATTTCTCAATTTTTTCTTCAATTTCCGAAAGAGCATCAAAAATAATGTCCAAATGTCGAAAACCAATTGAATATGCTAAGTATTGGCTGAGATATGACCATCTGAATATGAAATCTATTTATTAAATAGATTTCGTATAGGAACTCAGTGTTGTTTTGCTCTGGCTCGTAATGTTATATATTCGGCGTTGTCTTCTAGAGGTTAGGGTAAAATCCCAAACACACTCTGATATCAGCGAAGAAAAAAGGGAGTGGTGGTTCACATTTCTCGAGTACCTGTAAGGGGTCAACAATTTCTGCCGGGGAAGGGTGGGCACGATATATTTGAGTGTTTACTTAGTTAATGAATATGATCGAAACTACTTCCCTAGAATCAACTTACGGGCAATATTTCAAAATCAAAACCCTAATATATTGTCCCATAGGAATCATGTTGACATAAGGTAATAAGTCATTGTAGTGTTCGCACATTTCAAACTTTGACGTACAAAGCTATATAAATTGCCTTGATCGATTTTTTCTAAAGAAGATGCGATCTTGTTTATGCCAGATTGGGTCTTCCCGGGAGAAGGCCCCCAAGCCCCCTGGATCCGCCAATGCTTACCTTATACGGAGGTACAGGATCTGTGAGAAAACTGAAACCGATGACGAGGATGAGGGTGAGACCGTAGACGAAAGCAGCGAAGTGGAGGTAGTGGAAATCCTTGATCATCGCAGGTCGGTTGTCCTCCTGACCGCACGATGGAACACCGTACACGAAGTCGAGGACGGCTCGGATCAGGCCAATTACGAACCCACACACCAGGCCCCAGAAAGCTCCCTGAAGATGGATAAAAGGGACAGTACGAATATTTTGTTATATAACGTTTCATTTTGTTTGTTTCACTTTCTTTGCCCCTTTTTTTTCTTTTCTTCTTTTTTTTCTTAAAAAAAAAATAGTTTAAGAGATTTGTGTGCGGGACCTGGTGCCCTGACGACTCCCATGTAACAAAACGGAAGAGACCCCCCCCCCCAGTAGCTAACTTGAAGGCACACCAAATATGTAACATAATTGTTTCTTTATTGTTAAGCACTTAGAAACATTGTTTTCAGCGCTTATTACATGTGATATATCATTATTTATTTATTTATTTATTTATTTCTAATCTTTAGACAGGGTAGCCCATTAACCAACAAGTAGTGGTCTTCCATGGGGCCCTGAATAAACATGAACATATTTCTATCGTTTATAACGTTTATACAGAAAAGTTAAACAAAAAATACTCGTTTGCAAAATGAACATAATATATCATTAACCTAGTAAACAGTAATGTCAATAGGAAAATATTGCTTAAGTCGCAATTATGTGAATAAGTCATGTTAATATTTTAGAACATGCACGTAGTGTATGTTCGGCTGAGCCATTCACAAATTACAACTTTGTTTAAACAATCTTTTAAATGATATGACAGAGGAAGCCGTTCTCAACGAATTATCTAGCTTATTCCTTTCAAATATGGAAGAAACAATTGGGCTACACTTATAACAATCAGTGTGAAATCTAGGCACACGTCAAAATCCACTGTCGATATGCCTTGTATGATGATCATTTACATCATTAGGATTGATGAAGCCTACCAGAAGGTAATTATAATTATTTAAACTTTCAGACTACTAAAGGTAGTTTTTTCAATTCAGAATTGCTAGAAAAATGTGCTAAACGTCTGCCGAACTTCTTTCACACGTAGCGTCGTCAGCCCTTTACAGAGGGGAAGGGGGGGGGGGGGGGGGAGTGGAGATTCCAGGATTATCGGGGGAGGGGGAACCCCCCAAACGGGAATCCCTGTGGTTTCCGTCACCTAGTCCACGAACGGGTCTCTTAATATAAAACAAAAATGTGCATATCATATTTGATCTTTTCCCGCCCCCCACAATCTTACCGTTTCGTTGACCCGTTGAAACAAGATGGCGGCCGTGAAGACTGAGAAGACTCCTGGTGTAAGGTATGAGTTGATTGCCTGTATGTAGGTGAAGAGTTCCCCCGAGCCGTAGGCCTGGAGGATCGGTATCCAGAGCACCCCGACCACCACCATTATAACCGTAGAGAATCTGCATGGAGGATAAGACAGTCAGACTAAACTTTGTAAAACAGCTATGATTAGGCAAATAACTAAAAACCGGCGAATAATTATTATCACTGAGTGTAATTATAGCCCTCGTCATTGATTCCGTCTGAGGCAGTGTGTAGAAAAGACATGAAGAAAAACAAACCTGCTGTTGATATTTTGTTGGAAAATAATGCTGTGGCTCAACTATCTTCTAAGTCCTTGAGAGATTAGTCATATTTGCTACCTTTCAAATTTAAACAATTCTAGAATTCAAAAGTTTTGAACGAAATATATCCACAGTGACGTCCTAGAGATTTGACGCCCATTCGACTTTTATTATGACTAGAAGTGTTCAATGCACTTAAATTTAGGAAAATGATTTTTGTTTAGATATCAATTTAATAACACGATCACAACAACTTTAACAAAGAATCAACGTTGTGCAATTTCAAAGGCCTTGTACCTTACCTTTTTATTTGTGCAAACAATAACAAAATGTATTACCTAATCCGAAAATGATTTCTATATGTCGATGGGATTATGCAATAATGAAATAATAGGGTTTTGAAATTTGCCATGAGTTCATTTTTTTCGAACGAAGTTGCTATCATGTTTAGTATTTCCTTGAGGATCAGATCTTAGGAGGAGCGTGGAGTATTTTGTTCTTACTTTCCAACGATAACAAGCTCGAGTTCGGTCGACCTCGGTCTGATCTTATACCAAATATCAAGAACGAACATGGAGCTGGACGCGTTGAAGATTGAGGTCAACGAACTTATCATGGCAGCAAGCATAGTAGCAAGCATCAGGCCCCGCAGTCCTAAACGTGCAAAAAATGACATATAATTATGATTACTAGAAATGTATTTTACTCCAGCAATTAGCAATCTGTAAACCTTTAATAACTGATTGTAATTTTTGTAATCGTAAACGGCGAATTAAAAGCGTACTTGGATAATAATGATATGATGAATGTAAGATATATCTATATCCAGCAATCTTTACTTTGATGCAATACCATTTCTTAAATCAAAATATTTATTTTGAAGATGACACATACATACATTAAATCATTACCAAGATGGTATAGAGATAAATAAATTTATGCTGCTTTGGATATTTTTTTCAGTACTGAAGAAACATGTTGTATTCCAACAGAGTCATTATCCGTAATAGGATCTTTGTGTGAACAGGATGGCATGGTATTGTAAATCATTATCTAATAAGGTGGGATTTGATATTTTGCAATATTATGTCAATTATTAGTCAATATCTCTCTTGCTTCTTCATAATCAGGTATCCATATAACTGCATTCATTTTTACACGGTGCAATCTTTGATTGATTGGACTTAAAGGGATCGTTTATGTTATATTTGAGATGCACGGTCTTACTTGTTATCAGTGTCTATGATATGGTATTATATTGAAGGCCTAAAAAAAAAGTGGCGCTTCAAAACAATCAAGAAGTGCCTCAAAAAAGTGAAAAATCCTTGAGTGACCGGTTTTACCATACTCGTTTTCCCCAACAGACTGTAGTGTTATGAAAACCGTTTGGCAAAAGCAAAATTTGATTTCGATTTTCAATCATAAATATCTTGATAATCAGACCGGCGATCGGCTTGTAAAATTCATGGGGTTCCTGACTGACCTAAAGGTTTATAATTATGATTGCAGCATGAGCTAATTCAAGGATTTTTTAAAAGGATCTAAGACAAAGTTACCGGACCCCTTTAAAGCCATCGTGGATCATGCATGGTAACCCACTGCCGGAGTCGGATGGCTCATGTGTTGGAGTCAATGGGAATGAGAGAATCCAGGGCCTTGTCTCACAGAGAGTTGCGATTGATCCAAATCAATCGCAAGTCCTCCAAACAATCGCAAGCTTGCAGTCTCCTATCTCTTATGTACATGATTGCGATTGATATGAATCGTAAATATATTGTGATTAAAATCAAATCTTTGTAAGACGGGGCCCGGGAGTGAATGGGTTAATATACAATCGTCTTCTATTACCTGTCGGCATAAGCTGGACAACCATCCTCGGGTACGCAATGTCTGAGCATCCGGCAGGATTCCCGCAAACCCTCTCGCAAGTATCCGGGTCAACGCAGGCTACAAGATCTGAAGCCAATAAAATAAAACAATCAAAGCAGGAAATTATTGCTCACTTTTTTTAACACTAATATTCTTTTACCTTTCACCTCATTTATTCATAAATGGAAGTGTGTATTGCATAAAATTTAGAGTTAAGAAAAGCAAAATAAATAACATCCAACCAGGACTGCACGATATTCGACAATAGCTTGCATTAAAGACTTGGAACAGCATCCCTCTTTCCATAAGGGAAATTACCTGTCTTGCCACCTTCAAAAGATCCCTCAAAACTCACCTTTTCCCCTAATGATATATGTGATATACTTCCTGTACTCTACATTTTTGTCCTCTTTTCATATAGGCCTACCGGTATTTGTATTTGTAAGCGCTATGGTAATTATTGTTTTTAGCGCTCCTAAATATTAGATATCATTATTATTATTATTATTAAAAGCTTGACGTCTTGTGGATATTAAATCATTCATGCAAATCAAGAGGTTCAAGAAGAGTAAAAACAGAGAAATAAAGATAGACGCAATCGAGGAGAGTTAGGGACAGAGAGAAACAGAGGGAAAGAGAGAAAACTGCTCAGAGTTGCTTTTCCTCCAAGGCTATTAAGAACGATACATGTGATTAAATGGTGATAAGGCACCATTTCTCTTTTTTTTCTTCATTTAAATACACCGACCTGGCCACAAGCTTCGGCTGATCATTCCAGGGATAATCATGAGGAACATTGGTAGGATCTTGAAGTAGCCCGTCATGATGCAAGCACCCTTGCTGTGAGTAACATTTTTGGCTGCGAGCGTACGTTGGACAATCACCTTGAAGTAAAACAACAACAAACAAGATTTAAAAAGGGTAAAGTTGAACAATAAAAATATATTATCTTTAGTTGCAGTGAAATAATTATCCTGATTTGCAGTCACGTAGTGTTGATGAAGCAGTGAATAGGGCAAGTGTCAAGTGGGCGGATGGGGGTGTGGGCTGGCTTCATCGGTCTGACCATGCGGATGCAATTAAAATGTGATAGAATTATAAAGTATTATAATAATGATAATAATAATACTACTAATAATGATAATAATATTAATAATAACAATTATAACAATTACTGCTCTAGAATATCAGGTACCCGTTTACAACTCGACAGTGATGTGGCAAATGTAGATTAATGCCTTTGCGAAGGGCTTTAGTGTGTGGCTGGGATTCGAACCCCTTACATTGTGTTCCACAAGTCCATTGACCACGACACCTCTATAAAGAAAACCAGGCCGTTGTGTGAGCTGAGGTGTGAGAGGAAGGCAGTATCAGTGCACGTGCCCCATACCCCGTCCCTTACACGCAACTGTTTGTGTGTTGAATGTACGTGTCTAGTCAAGTTTAGAAGAGCACATCCACAGTAACACATCCCACCGCTGCCGCTTTTTTAGAATGTAAAATGTGCAATAATAATAATAATGATAATAATAATAATAGTAATATCTGATAACAATAATAATTGTATCGAAAATAATATCGCTAGTGATATATGTTAATAATAATTGTGTATACACAGGAAAGCTTCGTCAGTACCAATAATGTTCTGTCTAATGGAGCTCTCACACTCTGCCGTGTAGGCCTACCGTCCACCTGCCGGGCTATTAAAAAACAACAGAGTCCAGAACGTTGGGTTTTGAGCGAAACTTGTCCCCGGCCGCAAAAAAAAAAAATTCATAAAATTAATCTTTTCACCGTTTCTTTGACATCTTCTGACCGTTCTCACCGGGCGCATACCGGGTGTTGAACGTGCTTATACCGTCTTCACCGCCCAGATTGACTTTTGTTGACAATTTTGGCCGTTTCATACCGGGCCCATACCGGGTCTCGAACGTGTGCATCGGGTTTGTAGCAGCCACCTACCAGTCACTTAGCGTCCCCTCACCGCTCGGAGCGTCCTGTGAGCGAGTCCCCGGACTGCTGACGTCATGACACGACTGCCATAAATACCCCGATTTTTTTGCCCGTTCATCACCGTTCTGTAACGGGTTATGAGCGTGTTGTGAACGTGTTCATACAGTGTGACCGTTTTCATAACGTATTCATACCGTCCTCATACCGTTCAACACCGTCCTCTTGCCGCTTACTTGCGGCCGGTGCCACCCGGCCAAAGTTTTAAACACGCCCAAAACTTTCGCCGGGTCCCACCGGGTGTAAATAAGCGCCAACGCCCTATTAACGTGTTGCCCGCTTTGAAAACGAACCACCGTGTGCCTTCGCCGTTCTCCACCGTCCGCAGACATTTTCGCGCACGGTGGCACACGGTAGGCCTACACGGCAGAGTGTGAGAGTCACTTAAGGGCCCTGCAATTACTATACAGAAGCAATCGCCAGTTCCCATTTACACACGGGTGTAAAGTGGCAGAAGTGGATTAATGTCTCGTTCTAAAGACGTTAGACGGACTGGGACGGGGTGGGATTCGAACTCTTAAACCCATTGCTACTTATGGTGGACATTAAATCAAGCAAATTTTCGCCGGAGCAAGCATTACTGTCCGTATACATTGAGTCACCGGTATCACGCCACATCCAAGACCAGGGGGTGTTTCACAAAGATTCTAAATTAAACTAACTCTTAGTTGGACTTAACAATTATGGAGAGCCATTATTTTGTAGCCTTAATATATAATATATTCAAAAGCGAAAATTCAAGTATTTTAGATTTTTTATAAATTCCACATCAAGAACATGAAATCTCCTTGATAATAGAAAATATGAATGATTGGAGTCAACTTGTTATGCCTTTTAAAATAACTTTTACAAAATATTTTCATAGATGCTAACGGCTTTCAAGATTGTTAAGCCCAACTTAGAGATAAGTTCAACTTAGGATCTTTGTGAAACACCACACCTACCTGATTGGTGCACCAGAAGTAACAACCCAGGACCAGGGCCCCGAAGACCGAGCCAGTCCAAGGTAGACTGGCATCATCAGCAGGGTGGAAGATGTGCCAGGTCGACTCCGTGGGGATGCCACAGGATGTGTTTCCTGAGAGCTGGGTGGTGTTGGGGATGGCCGACATGTAATTCAACCGGAGTGTATCCATCGACCAACCAATCTGCGAGAAAGCTTTTTAAAGAGATGAAAACAAAAAAGAACGGAACAAATATAAACTGTGAGGTATTTTACAAAGTTTGATTACAAGACACTTCTTTTCTATTCTATTTAATTAGCGGTTGAAAAATTGCGTCTCGAAAATTGTCATTGTCACAATTCTCATCTATGTCGTATTTTTTTGTTTATTAGTTTGTTGTTCTTCGATAAACATTGATGGTATGATACATCGATTTCATCGAAACACCGTACAATTGTTTTTTTTTACATATAAATACTATGATTAGATCGAATCTTAAGTTCACTTAAAAACAACAAAGATTGATCAACGTGATTTTGTTTGATCAGTGCATTTAAAAAAGCCTAATGCAATAACTTACTAATCTGATCCGCTTTTAGAGGTTCTAATCTCGCAACTGTGTCCAGAAATATGGAAAATAACGAAACATATTGAGGACCTTTCTGACTTTAATATATCAACCCTGTGAATCACCTACATGCAGGAGACAGTAACACTAAATCGAGTACAAAAAATCAAGAACTTAATGTGGATGAAAATGTTACCTATTCCCATGAGTGCAAAGGCGCCGATCATCATGATGACGGCCTGGATGGCGTCGGTGTAGATGACGGCCTTGAGTCCTCCTGCTACCGTATAGACGGCTGTCATGAGCAGGAGAACGATGATCGATGTGTAGAGGTCCCATCCTAGGGACTGCTGGATGACCAGGGAGGAGGCGTACATCTCGCTCTGTGGAATGAATAACAAGCCGTCAGAGCTTTTGTTCGCCCACACTCCAGGGAAACAGCTTTACAGGTAACGAAATATACAGTTTTAACTGTTATAACTTAATTGGCAGCACAACTTTTCTTTTTACCCCAAGCACTTCCGTGATGCGTATACCCGACACAACAACAACTGATTTACTGTATGTGACCTGCTTTCTAACTGTTTTAAACAAGGAGTTACAGCGGAACACAATTAGGTGATGTCAGTACGTAGTCATGAGATTCCTAAACAATGGTTTTTTAATTGAATGCATTTGTGAATTAATATGTGGGCGAGTAGATGTATTAATATATTTCAGCATTATTATCATCATTATCATTGAGATAACCAGTAGCTGCCGTGTCAATAAATTTACATTGCCCCCCCCCCCAAAAGGGAAAGATAGATGGAGAAGAACCTACCGCTAACATGACGACAACGGCTGTGACAAGGTTGATGATTGCTATGAAAATCTGAAGCCGATCACCGCCGAATCGATGCTTGAGATATTCTGGTACCGTCGATATCTTTTATAGAGGTAAATAAGAGGGATCACGAATTAAAATCAACAGGGATTCCTTTTTAGAGGGACAAAAAGTAAAACTAAAACTTCAAGATCCTGCCGAATCAAACCCTTTTACGATGTTTCCAATTCTGTAGATTAAAACAGGTATCAGATTACACGCATTGGGTTTTTCTTTGCTTAGCGTATCATCAACAGTACTTTATACAGTAGGCTTGCGGGTGCACCATGTTAGAGAGAGGGAGGATTACTGTATAGCTACATCACCATGCCAGCCGATACTTACAAGCAGCATCTAACAGTACTTTAGTATTCAAAATATTCATTGCGTACATAGAGAAGCTCTTTAACTGAAATCAATCCACAGGGAACCTCTTAAATAGTACACACTTTTAGAATCAAACATTGGGAAGTTTAAATCGATTTCTATACCTCAGATGCGAAATATATTGGAATAAAGATGAAGGCCAGCAGTAGTAAGCAATTCAGCGCCTGTATAACAAGAAAAAAAAGGAAATACATATGAAACGGATACATTGACAATTGAAAGTGGATTTTCTTTGTAAAAAAAATGTATGTGACATTAAGGGTGTCTAGAGGAATACAATTTATTTGAAAACAAATTACACAAACTGTATTGATACGATAATTATTCATCATTTTTATTAGCTACATCGGGAAAAATGGAGAAATATTGCTTTAAAATAATGATGATCAAAAGTATGGCAACATATCGACTGGAGCTTTAGAAATTAGCCTTAACTTTAATTTCAAGTGCCATCGATAAAAAAAAAACTTTATTAGAACGTGACATATTAAATATAAATCACAGTTTCAATTCACATGTATATCCGTTTATCTAGGAAATGGTTTCGTGAGATTTTAATGGAGATATCTAACACCGTGCTCCTACAACGACGGATACTAACTAAGACAATGTACTCGGAAAGGGTAGGGCCCTAGAAGGTGGTTGAGGAGTGAATATACCTTTGTCTATTTGATTTAATGTTACGTTTTATTGAATTTGTATGCGCAATGCATTGTTTTTTATTTATGTGTATTTGATTTATTGTCTTGTTTCTTTTGTAAAAACATGCTATGTATTTTGATTGGACCCCTTTAAAAAACAGCTGTGCTGACTAGGGCGCTCCGCCTCGTACCCGGACACCTACCCCCTGGGCATCCACCCCGGATAACCACCACTAGGATAACCACCCTCTGGGACAACTAACCCTAGGACAACAACCCTCCAGGATAAACTACCCCTGGACAACTACTCCCAGACAGCTTCCTCCTAGGACAACTACCTCCCGGACAACTACCCCCTAGACAACTTCCCTCTAGGATAGTAGTCCGGGGGTAGTTGTCCTGGGGGAAAGTCGTCCTAGAGGGTGGTTGCCCTAGGGGTTATTCGTCCTAGAGGGTGGTTATCCGGAGCTGGTGTCCCGGCTGTAGGTGTCCTTAGAACCGTTCCGCTCATATGTGGAAATAAATAAATAAAATAAATAAATTAACAAATTATTTCATTTCATTTTTTCTTTTCTTCTCTCTTTTCCATTCCATGAACTTTTACTATAGGAAAAGCAATTGTTACCGATTTACCTGAAATTCAAAAATTGCCACGCCGTACCCTGAAGCTGAAGCGGATCCTGCTATTCCGATGAAAGAGCGACTACCTATGTTGGTCATCCATAATGACAGTCCCACCTATAGACAAACATGACAACAAATTATATTTAGAACTAACGGTCTGCATGCTCTGTAACACGAGATCAATTATTACTATTTGTCATAGAGTCAAACAATTGTTACATATTCGATTTATCATGTAAAAAGGACATATTGACGTTCGTTCATGAACCCGGGTATTACCTCTATTATATTTAGAATTGAATATTTGTTTATATGATACATCCTGGTATGTAGAATAGACATCTGCTGAATGAAATCCAACACCTTAGCGATGAACAGTTCTGATGATTTAAAGGTAATTACTGCTCAGTGCTGTTTATATAATAAACAATGGCGAATACTTCTAGCAAGATATGATAAAGATAATGGATATTGACTTTAAAAACATTGTATTGACGAATGAAAGGCTGCTTCTTTATATTTTCGTTAATAATAAATTATACATATTAGCATGAAATTAAAAGGAATGCTTTTCATAGCTTCGTGGAGAAGCTGTAATACTAGTAGGTGAAACTAGAATATCTTACCAGATACCAGGGCATCTGTCGACCAGCCAAGAAATACCCATTCGTACTTTCTTTTTCACTTCCGCATGATGCCTGTAAGCAATAGATAAATAAATTAATAAACAAGTAAATTTCTTCATTGTTAAATAAACACGTTATTATCATGACTATTAGAAGAAATGTTCATTTGATGATTGGTCTGTATAATATGAACGCAATCATATTTTGTCATTAGAACTCATGTGTACGGAAATGTTGTTATTCAAGGGGAACAAAATTACATTATTGATAAAATATTATATATTTATTTCTCATTGAGCTGATGAGGAATTTTAGTATACAATAATATTTATATTTAGGGAGCGTAAGGGAAAGACAGAACAAAAAAGCGAGAAAGAAAGAAAGAAAAGAAGGAAAAAGAAACGGGGAAGCAGGTGTGGAGATCATTTGTAGGATAGGATGGCGGGGGAGGTGTATACCTATTTATAGGATTGAAACGCCCCAAATGAGACACAATTAATTTAAAGTTTCATATTAGGAGTGGGGCAATTACCCCTGGCCCCAATTGACTTACATATGAGGGAGGGGAAATGAATTATTTCTTCACAGTTATTCATAGAAAATGTAATGTAATGTATTTTGAAGCTCTCATCTCCACTTGTTTGTGTTTGAATTAAATGTTTGAATTGTTATTCACTTTTATCGTTTTGAAGTCAACAATGACAAGAACTGGAGATACATTAAGATCAAATGGGAAGGAGAGTGATTTAGAGAAGGAGGAAGAAAATCGGTAGAGGATCGATGCGTTAATCCGTCTCCAGCATGACGTAAGTGCGTGTGTGCTTTAGTGTGTGTGAGTGTGGGAAAGGCTCACACCTACATGTATGAATTGCAATACAACGCTCCATTTGGAAGGCGAATTTTATTCCAAACCCTTCGGAGGTGGGGGGGGGGGGGGGGCAATTACCCCTAGCCCCTAATTGACTCTCAAATAGGAGAAGGGAAAGAACGAATCAGAATTTTCTTTCAGGTATTTAAGGAATATTGAATTGTCATCAAAGTATTTTTTAATCTTTCATCTCCACTCGTCATACACACCTCATCACTGTGCCTACATTAGCTATGATGTCGTGGTAGTAATGCGGTCGTTTACAATAAAATGATGTAAGATTTACTTCTATTTGTTGTTAAGTCACGCTGGCTATTTTACAATGTTGATCAACCATTGTTAACATGGACCTTGAAGTAACTTTATGAGATTGCCTGACATAAAACCTAGTAAGTTACACAATAAATTTAGAACAAATTTCATCACAATCGAACTATACTGCCTATAAACTTTGACCAGATTCCATTTCCTTCTAAAGAAACGAAAAATGATCATAAGTATATTTGCAGAGTATATGCAAACATCTTCACATCGGTTCTCTATTGCCTCTCCAACCCCAGCGTTTCCTAGGCTACTGTCTACCACATTTAGATAACCGAGATATGAATGAAAAATCAACTGATATTTTTAGAACACAGGGCAGGAGAAATTATGTGATGATCATTGTAAGATCTATGCTTGTGTTGTGGAATTTATGCTGAATAAGGAAAAGCAGTTTATGTGTGCTTAAAATTCATGTTAGCTGACCTTTGTAATAGAAACTTATCTTAAGTTCGTAGTGGAAAATAACTTTAATTACTAAGCGGTATTATTATTTGTTTAAATCCCGATGGTAACATTTCCAATCCAGAGCCGTATACTGCCAGAGCATTCAGTGAATTATCTATGCAATGGCAATAAAACTTTTAGATATTGTAATGAAAGCGATATCCCTTTTTCAAAACTGTTTTACCCTTGTCAGTGATGTTTTAATATGAGGCTCTTTTATTTTTTTAGTCTATACGAATGCGTTCCGACACCACCTAAAACGATTGATTAGAGGACTCGCGATATATTTGGATCAATAACTCTTTATAAAACAGGACTTTGGTTTATCAGTGGCATTTCCTGAATATAATAATATACCATTCCTTATAGTAAAAAAGAAGATGAATTTATGTTACACGTTGTTGTTGTTTTATCTCAGTTTCAACACTGTTATACCATCTTTGCCAGGATATTTTCTTGGAGGGTAGACATTTGCAGTATAATAAGAAGACAGGATAAAAGAGGGGAAAAGGCAACGAAGGGTGTGGGTGATAAAGATGGTCTAAAACTATAGGCAGTAAATTATCATGATCCTTTTTTGATTGTAATATATACTAATAGAATATTATAATAAATGCACATCCAGACACAATTTTAGGTACGAACGAAAAAAGGTTATTTTGTAAATTTCTTGTTATTTCTGAGAGAAATCTAGACCATATATTACTTGAATAAAACGAAAGAAAAAATAAAACAAAACCAAATTTGAATGAGTCACTATTTTTTTAATCTGTTTACTCCTTGTTGCTATTTTCCCGTTATTTTTCTTCTTTCTTGCCCTGGTTACTCCCTTTAATCACGTCTTTTAGCATCTATGTTAAATCCTGATATTTGAGCGACTAGAGTACTTTATATCTGCAATAAAACCAAATTTATATATACTATTTACTTATTCTTTGGCATGTTCGAAAAGTTCAAAATTGAGATGTCGAAAAATTGTCCGACATTTCTTGGCCCAGATTTCCCAGCGGTTGCACTTCCCTTTTGGTTACATAAGCGCTACTATGTTTTTTATACCGTACATCCCAGTAGACCGACATTCCACGAGACTGAAAGCTCCTCGAGACTTACAGTATACGAGAACGACAGCCTCATGAGATCGACAGCCTCATGGGATCGTCAGCCCACGAGTTCAATAATGTCGGTCTTGTGTAAACTAAAATAAAAAGTGGTCAAGGCCTAGGAGACCGGTGACAGACTGTTTGTCCCCCGTCTCGGCGGTCTCATGGACTGCCGGTCTGGACTGGTGGCTTGACGGTTCCAGGAGTTATATCTTTTAACTTTCAAGGATCATGCAAAATCAGTTTTTCCAAATATTTGTTTTTTTAATAGCCAGAATTTTCTTCGAATGTTTACAGGTCTATTATGAATATAATGCCAAATTCTTACCCATAAGCCGAATGCGAAGACGCCGACGAAATTGAGAACTATAATGACGACATCCCAGGTCTCAAGGTTACCATTTGTGGCGGAATTCCCCATATTTATTCGAATGTCACGACCAAATTCCTCTGTAAAATATTATTTTACAAAGTTAAGAGAAATTTCCCAATAAATGTTGACGAATACTTTTCGTAAATCGAATCGCGCGCTCCACACACCGAAGGCACACTTCTGCAAACAACCATGCAGACTGAACTGTATGAAGGCGTCTTTGATTATTGTCCTCTAAACCTGCATCTGAAAAGGAGTTCAAATATCGTCATGCAACCAGGTTATGATTAGCCTATAATCTAGGCGGAGTGCCGAGCTTTTTTCTTTGCTGCTAGACTAACCTTAAGCAGAACGTCTGATACGGCGAGACTACGAACCGTGAGCCGCGAAGCGGCTCACCGCCTATAATCACTGGTCTAGCTTTAGTCGTTGTTTTTTAATTATCGACCATGAATCCGTGGCAGCAAAGAAGAAAGCTCGGCACTCCGCCTAGATTATAGGCTAGGTTATGATGAATATGATGAATAACAGTAGTGTTATTTTTTTTTAATAATGAGGTCACGGGAACTCAGAACGCATTCACGAAGCTCCGCCGTCTGTAGGTCTTCAAAGAACAGTAGAGATAGATCTAAATCATAAATTGGTTTGCTGACAGATACTAGGTGTCGATGTTGCGAAGCCACTTGGTGTTTCGACGTGTTTTGTAAGAGCCTCTTCATCATCCGAATCAATTTCTTGGGCGAAGATTTGAGGCTTGTAATCCCTACTTTGAGAGTCGGCGAATTTTACGATTTGAAATCACACCCACATTCCCATAATAGAACTGAGAAAATAAATAAGAAAGCGATTGCGAACTTCGATCTTTTGATACAGGTATGAGGTAGGTATACAAATTGATGTATGCAGACCACTCAAATATCTACAATTCCTATCTATCTTTGTCGGTCTCTCTCTCACCTCTCTTTCTTCCCCTCTCTCGTTCTCTCCTCTCTCTTTCTCCCACACTCTTTTGCCCCCCTCTCTTTCTTTCTCTTCACCCTGTCGTTTTATTTCTACCCTTTATTTCTCCTTCTCGCTGTTGTATTTTGTTTTCGAGTAGATGTCACATGATCTCTATCCACCAATACCTACTTTAGTCAATAACTCGGTTAATATTAAAAGTACAAATATTTAACATTTTCATTCTGCACATGGATGTGTATTAAAGCCCAAGTTCACGGATATTAGTTCTCTTGAACATATGAAGAGTTTAATTCCAAAAGGGGGTAAATCCACTTTTGATGAAAACTGAGTTATTGATATCAGAACATTGTTTACTTCAGTACCCATCTTTCAACAAAAGTATTTACCTAAATTTTGGGAGCAATTATTTAAAAAAAATGCACCTTCTAATATCACTTTTTTGTAGACGCCTGTACAAAATCTGGTAAACAAATGCGTTTTTATCTCAAGTTACAAAAATGGATTTAGCTCCTTTTGGAATTAAACTAGTCATATCATAGTTCAATATGAACATTCTGTTATCCCTTAGATAGTTAAAGTATGCATTTTAAGATAATGGACTGTAATGTATAAATATAATCATTAAGTGCTTGATCTCCTTACTATGAGTCAATAAGGTAGCGCATGTTCATTTACTAGAGAGAAGATACTCAAAGCAAAATAACCTTCCACATGTATTGTACTTGTGTTTTTTCATTTATTCCCACGTTTGATTTCGTTAATGATAAACAGCACGTATGATCCTACATGTTATTGTACGTATTGCTTTAAATTGACCCCTAATAAACATTCTTATTAATTTCATTTCGAATCAGATTCATTTGAAATGAAATAATAAACCTTATCTATCATCACTTTAACGGTATAGTTTCACCAGTCCATAACATATTGGTGGGTGGGATAAATATGAAAACAAAAACTAATTATGGAAAAATAAAATAAAATTTTATTTGTGCATTATTTTGGTTAAATATGTATTGTAAAATCACATCAATCTACAAACAAATATATTGTTGAATATGGATAACTTGGCTTAACAATTGTTTAAAGATGTTTTTTTTTTTCGTACATGACTTGTAAACGATTTGAAGCAGTCTAAAGTTCATGATCAAACATGCTTGAACTTCATGGCAGGCTGCAGTAATATTTGATTCGTCATTGTTTGTAATATCTATCAATCTTTGCTTTCAGAGTGGCTCTATCTTCTCAAGTTAATGTCTTTATAATACCATATAATTTTTATTTGACAGTATCAACAAATGGAAAATAGATAATTGTTATAATGTAAGAATGCCCGATCTTAAAGGGATCAGATAATTATGCATATACATACTGTATTATAATTGACTGGTAGGGTGTGTTATATTACATGTTTAGACCGCCGAAGAGAGGGAAAATACGATCACGATGGAAAATATTGCTCCCTTGCAGTCCAAAATTGTTACATCCTATCATTCAATGTCCATTAGATTAGAAAGCACTGATATCACTTTGTGACATCAAATTTAGGGTGCACTGCAAAAACCAAGGTGTTAAATTTCTAACACCAGCACGGAATAGAATTTTTTTATTTTTTATTTTAGGCTGATGTTCCGAGTCTTGGTGTTATACATGTTGTTGAACTTGCGCATGCGCATAAGTTAGTGGATTCGAGCAAAATCATTGTACGACAGTTTTCATTGTGATATGATGTCGTATCGTGCATGCGCATGCGCGAGCTAGCTGTCAAGAAGCTCTTCAGGATATCGTGGTTTTGGAATTTTTAGTCAAGGTCTGAATATCCTATTTCATCAGCGCAATCATGCCTTTAAGTGTGAAAATTTGTTATCACTAACTCAAACAGACATCGCAGGATTCTTTGAATTGAGTGTTAAATCATTGGTATTGATTTTAACAAAAATTCAGCATTAAATTATACACGCGTCTGGTGTTGAAAGCAAATGGTGTTGGATTTTTTTAACACCAAAACTAGAATTGAACTTTAACACCAAGTTGAAATAATGGTGTTAGATTTTAACACCAAAGGCGGAATTACTTCAACACCAAGAGGGGAATTGAATTGGTTAATTCCAAACCTGGTGTTTTCCGATATAAATACCGGGAAAGTGTTAAAATTAACACCCATGATGCTGAATTTTACACCCTTGTTTTTGCAGTGTGATTGTGATCTCACGCTTTATTTTATCTGGAGGTTTATCCAGCCTTCCACGTCAAATGCGCGCAGTTAATAAAATGCAAACAATAGATAATCGGTGGTTTCTGCAGTGTAGCTTGGATACTGTATAACGTAAACATAAACTCTTTATTTTAACAGGTTGGTAATAATAACTCTAAAAATGACCGGTAGTGAAAAGTGCAATTTGAGATCCTCGTAGTCCATATCACGTGACGAACTGTGGACCAATCAAATCTTTATATCTGCTAAATAGTATGTAATATTTGATCAAACGACATGTATTGTCCGAGACACGGTCGGAGGCAAGGACAGGCTTCAGAGAATCATGTTAAAGAAATTTGCTGACTTGGTGCTTTTGGATTGCGCGAACTATCCCCGATATCAAACATTTGATTTATCGCATTAAACTTAAGAGTCATGTAAAACTGAGTATGGCCAGGGGGTATGGCCAACATATTTTTATTGCACATTTACCGTGTATGAACTTTAAAATATACGACCCGATTATGATTTACAGCGTGTCCACACACAAAACAATTTATCGCGAAACTCTATAACGATACGTCGTATAAAGAATCATCGTATAAATTCCAGGATGTCCACACACAAGAAACGTCGTCACTAAAGAATCATCGTATAAAATGCCCCCTGTCCACACACAACATTTTCCGTGATTCTTTATAGAGTTTCGCGATAGTGATAAGAGGTCTGGTCTCATTTCGCTCGAGGTCACGTTAAGCCCCGCCCAGTTAGTTACACTAGTTACACTCCCCCAGGGGGTCCCCCTGTCCACACACAACATTTCCGTGATTAGGCGTGATTCTTTATTGAGTTTCAGTTCGAAACGATGCCCAAACCTGCGTTTCGTTAGACTAGTTTCGTTATACGACGTATCGTTAGTGAGCGTCCACACCTACAATTTTGGTCGTAAAACTATCGCGAAACGGTATCACTATCGCGAAACGGTATAGCTAATCATGATTAGTCACGGAAAATGTTGTGTGTGGACAGGGGGTTAGTTACATATCTGACGGTCGAGATGACGCAACATTTTTTCCAGTTTACATAAAACAAATATAATTTTATAATAAGCCGCTGTATTTATTTCAACCTTAGTTGTGTCTACATATCCCATCCCAGAATTAGAAAATGCACACTAGTTAATTAGCTGACGAGTGAAGATAAAGCTATAATCATGATGACATTAATTTATTGTATTGGCAATCAAACATTCACAATCATTGACAAATGACAAAGTGTTACAAAGCATCTGTTTAAACAGTGTGAACTTTGTTCATTTATTGTTGTTTGCTTTGATGAATGCACGTACGATGGTACGCATTAATACCACGGTTGTCACGTTCACTAATCTGATTCCTTTTGTTATGGCGGGGGTGTTTCCTCCACCAAGCAAAGGTAATGGAATTATAATTCGTAATAAAGTCCTTTAATTCTCACTTAAACGAAACGATTATTTCGAGGGTAATCTTATGACTCTTGTGCTGGCGAAAGACAATGGCTTAGTGTCTATTGGCACCTTAGGGGTATCTGACTCGATAGAAGAATTTGCAAAGTCATCAATAAGGGTGTGTGTACGCGCGTTTGTGTGTGTGCGTGTGTGTGTGTGTGAGTGTGCGTTTGTGTGTGCGTGTGTGTGTGCGCGTGCGTGTGTGTGTGGTTAAGTGTGGGTGTGCGCGCGTTTTTCCTTTCTTTTAATTAGCACGCTTATATATTTTTCTTCTTAGTGAATTTCTTAATGAATGTGGTCGGTGTGGGAATCATGTGGGAGAAGGGCGGATGTAGTGGAATGAAGCTGAAGAACGGGGAGGGTTCCGAATTTAAGTGGCAGGAAAGAAGAAGAGAGGCAATGTAGCATTGTTACACTTTGGCTAGTTTACAAATTTGATGATAGATTTCATTCTGTATCTTTCAGTTAATGTATTCAAAACATATCAATTGTTATACTTCCACTAATTATTGAATTTTATTATCATCAACATCAAATGTTATTATGTATTCGTGTAATAGTTGACTAGAGCATTAGTGTTTAATTTTCATTTACTTATTTCTGTTGCTGTATCTAATCATCTAGTATAATTTATTTATGAAGGTGGCATAGAAAATCGGATTGGAATCGAACAAAGATCACGGAAAAAATTGGGTGTGAAGTCTATCATCTTCTTTTCCCTCACCATTTCTCCCCCTTTTTTATTTCGCCAGTCGATGAGGGTGGGGGCATGTGCCCCTGCATCCCCTGACTCTACCCCATTACATGTATAGGCCTAACTCATTTCAAAATACATTTACGGCTCATGATTCCATCATTTTAATGTTTTACTTTAACATTTCAAAGTGAGACGTAGAGGCGATGTAGTCTAGTGGATAGGTCACAGGACTGTGCACCACAGTGTACGTGTTTGAATTCCCGCCTCAGCACTTTACGTCATATGGCAAGACATTAACCTACATTTGCCACACTCGACCCAGGTGACGTACATGGGTTCTTCGCGGGAGTTAATTCCTTCAAATGCTAGAGCCTAAAAAATGGCAGCCATTCTAAAGCATGGGGTAATGATTGTAGAGCGGCTGGGGTGTCACATTTTGTCAGACAGGAGGGCTTTATATACAAGAACCCATTATTATTGTATAGTAATCATTATCGATAAGGTAGGACTTGAAACATGGTCGTTATTATCTACACTGAACAAAATATATAGACTTTGACAAGACAAACTCATTGGGGAGTTTAACGACTATTTAGGAGGTTCTGCACGCAGTCAAATTGCATTTTAAATTGTAAATATCAAAGGTTTTTACAAGGTATCATGTTTGCTTATCTAATATTTGCAGATCGAATACAATGCTTGAACTAAGAGGTTAAGATTCGATTTGGTGGAGTTAAAGTTTTTATATCGTGATCATGATGTGACCAACTTCCTAATTGCAACAGGACTCTACATGAACACACCTATTAAACATAAACTACTTCCAGATTGAATTTCTTTTTTAAAATGAAAATACTGATTTTAACCATCCCAATTGACTTTATTTGCTGTTTTAAATCACCCAATCTTTCGATGTTGTCGTAGAACACATCTTACGATAGAAGGGAAATGGGAATATCCCTTGAATGCTGTGGACACCGAAAAGTGTAGCCTGTATAGCAGCTCCGGATTCATATTGCAGCGCCTTGCTTGGTAGACATTTGCGCTATAAAATTATCCATTATTATATCGATAAAATATCTGTGGGGAGGGGGGGGGGGTCGGGGTTGTCCGGGATGGGGAGTGTCATTGGGAGGGGAAGGCTAGTGTCATCTTCCATCCTTGATGTCATAAAAATAGCAACGATAGCAACTACTTTCGAGAAAAAAAAATCCAACCAAAGCAATTTCAATAGTGTTGTGCACCATCAATTGAAATGTGTGAACGTGAAAATGACGTATGAATCCAAACATGATTTCTATGATATATACAGTGGCGCAGTTAAATTGCCCTAGATTTGATATTTTGAAGAAAAAAAGTTACGATCGTGTTCAAGGCACTTTGGGATAACTAAGAAATATCAAAGTGCCTATTTTATCTTTAACAAAAGTTTTCAAAATGTATAAAGAGTAATTTCCAAGTGAGAAAAGACTGAACAGAAGTCATTGTGAATTCCGCTAAACGGAAGACGAGATAATGACAAACCTGGTTGTGAATTTAACGATTCTTTCGATTAAAGGCACACTGTCCTACTTGTAGCTACTTGCTCCCTCTATATAGAAAACTTCCCAAATCGGTGCCTGTTGGTCCCCCATGATCCTCTTTTTCTTATGTTAAATGAGAGCTGAGTTAATGAGATAGCCACCTGTCACAGTGACCTCGATGGCTCTCTGGGTGGTCTTATCCCTTCTAGCTGCAGTAGTAAAGCCTCCCTTTAAAAGACTATAATACGCCTACATTTACCTAAGTTGACTTTGGTTAAGAATATCTATCCGACAGAGGGCGTCAACCGCATCAAATCTCTATCAATACAAAAACAAACAAAAATATATAGCAATGATATCAGTTAATGTTAAAGTTAATGTCTCTGAATTCGAATATATTTTTAATTTATTAATTCTTAAAATACACTAGTATTGGATTATAAACATTACGTACCAGACCCCCATTCGCACTTGCACATGCACTTTCACTGCACCCACTTGATCAATTTCGCGTGTACAATTATATAATTTAAGAGTTTGCCGCTATTCTCTCGAGGCCGCCATCGATTTCAAGCTTTACCGCTCATGATGGCGATCTCCTGCATTTTCTCTAATTTATCTTCTTTCTTTTTGTTCATTGAAATTATATTTGTGTTTGTATGCATCTTATTTAATGTACTTAAAAATGTATAATTATGTAAAATGAAGAAATATTTGTTACTTTATGTATATGATTATGTTCTATTTTGAAAATGCAGAAATAAAAACAAAACAAACAATGTGCTTTTTGTGATTAAAGCCCCAAATTTGGGAGAGTGCAGTATAATCACATTTTCCCTCAATACTGCCTATATGCTTTATGACGCGTAATGTATGTATTTGTGTTATCCTCAATTTGTTTTCAAATTGAAAGTTGATGAAATCTTTTTTCCTTTGACTTTACTGACAATTTGCTTTAACGATGATATTTCAGAAACAGAGAGGGCTTTACACTCAGAGAGGTTTACAATGATGCTATGAGAACCATATATATATGTGAAAGAATACAACAAACCAAACATGTATAGTTTCGAGATGGTATTTTATCATCTTTTTCCATGTCTCGAAAAGACGAGACTTCTTTGTACAACATCGTATAAAAATTATCTAAGCGTTTTTTTTCTAAATTGAAAAATATCTATAGTCATAATGAACAGGTCAAAATTTAAATTAGTGTACAAGCGTATGAGTAAAGAACGGATACAGATGAATCAATCTGATCTCATCGTGTTTATAGACCCGAGACCGAGCTTTAACATTACTGAGATTCGAAACAAATACCACTGCAAGAAAAAAATCTAAAACTTGAATGGACTCCATTTTTAGACAGGAACTCCAACCTTTAGCGACTACTACGAATGAAACGTGTGCATTATTGATATTTTAAGGCTATTGTAATGTTATATGTTTCTTCAATGTCGGTAAGTTACTTGAATACACCAAAGATCACCACAATTGCATTTGTATCAACTACTTTTTTGTGTGTACGAAGGTTTATTTATACTGGTGTCCAATGCAGGAACCCAATTTCAACCTCTACTCTCTGTTATCAAAACTGAAATATAAATTGGAATATGTTATTGCTACCCGAAATGGTAAATCTTGGCAACATCTTCAAAAGTTTGTATTTTCCATCTAATTACATAACTCTTTACTTTGCATATCAATAATCATTTTAAAACAGTTTTTGAGTACTCAATGAAAAGAATTACTTTTAAGCCTGAAAAATAGCATTAATCCTTTTGTTCTGTATGGAGCCGTCAGCACTCACTGAGAAATACGCAAGGTATCATAAACTATGGAATAAACTCTATCCAATAAAGCAAAAATCTAGAACCTGGCACTAACAATTTAATGACATAGCTTGATTACTTCAGGCTTATACAGAATAAGAAAACAGAAAAATATATAACAATATTCAGCATTCATCAATATCATTTGCATAATTTCTCAGTTCCAACTTTAAATTACACATTAAAATGTTCAAAAATCATAAAGGGATTAATACAACCCCCCTACATACCAAATATATATAATTTCTCTCTTGTAGCTGCACATCGTAATTGCACTGTGTTTTATTTTTCCTGCAAAGTGTAAATAAACATTGAATAAATATTATGTATATACATAACATTATACATGAATTAATGATTGAAATATGTATTCTATGCTTCTGCATAATCAAGTAAATTTCAACGAAGGATTCTACTTTTAAGATAGAGTTTCTACTTATCAAAAATGAACCTCACAGTACACGCATGAATAGGATATATATTAGCCATATTTTTAAATTGCATTGCATGGAGTAACCACTGTTGCCCATAAAGTTGCAATAAATTGTCCTTACCCCTTTTAACGAAATTATCGTGACAATACAGTAATCAAGTCTTGATAGATCAAGTTAAGTTTAAATCTTCTCAGTATGTTATCGATCAGCAGAGATTGATTTAACAAGTTCTGAGAAGATATAAACTTTATCTATCAAGACTAAATAATACGGTCAGAGTCATTTCATGAAAAGGGGTAATGGAAATTTATTCCAACTCAACAGTACACTTATGATACATCGATGTATATAGATGGGATATAGCTAGGTATTGAAAATCTGACTTTCAAGTGTCAAAGTATAATCTCTTTAGGATGCCTCGTGTATAGAGGATTTCCGTTGTTTATAAAAGTCCACTTTACATTCGGGTTAACTTAAAACAGGCAGTCAGAGGCTGAATAAGATATTTTTTTCATGTTTAGGAAAATTGAAATAAATCATTAATAACAAAGGAAATATAAACACAAATAAAAGAAATAAATCTATGGAAATGCAGTGGAGATATTACATTAATATTGCTGGCAATTTTGTAAAGCAAAATTTTAGGATCAAGTTATAACGAGAACACATTAGAAGCTATAAGTATGAGAAGAGATCAGTAAATTGATAAATTATCAACAACATATAATCTTAGCCACACAAAAGTTTTTTTTTTAATTACCCACTACAGCTACTAGTAATAATTGGTTCTCCAAGCATTTATGAAATTATGTTATATCGCCTCATTTTATAGCACTCCTTTTCAATACGTGGAAGACTTAGAAATGTAACAATCATAATCGTAAACACTTTCGAAAATTCAACTAAAGGCATTACCGATAACATTGTGCGTCACCTATTGAAACGTAGAAAGATGACAATACGTATTATGTAATCCAAACATGATTTCTATGGGATATACAATCGGGTTTGAAATCGCAGTTTAGGTGAGTTTTCGAAAGAAGTTGCGATCGTGTTAACCGAAATATTTCCTCGTATTCTAGAAATTGAGAGAAGCGTTTTCATTGCCAAGGTAGGCTTTTCCACTAAAGCATATTTCGTAATTTTTCGTTTGTAAACATTGATATAAGCTAGTCGTTAATATATTACAAAGTAAAATTTAATAGAAATTTGATTTGAGATTGGATTTTTATCCCAAATTACTTTTTTCGAAGTGTTTTAAGAAAGAAAAAACGTTTTACTGAAACAAAGAATTTGACATAAGATTTTGGACATTTGCAATCGTGTGTGGATAAAACTTGTTTACATTTGTTTTGTTGTTTTTACAACGCATATCGTAAAGCTTATATTAAAATCAAGCGAAACATGTTGACAGTAGAAATGTATGTAGGATATGCAAATATATTCTATACAATGACACATTTCTCATTTTAGCAATTATTTCAATGATAAAATTATACTGATATGCATTAGAGCTTCGTAATAATCCAAATATGTTGTTCTGTAAATAGTTTGTCAAGTATGTTTTTCAGGAAAACAGTCGCCATCACCTCTTGAATACTCCGAAAATCCCCATATTCGCTCTTCCAAAGAGCATAAAATCCTGTTCTTCCAAAATATCCGGTTCTTTCTCTTTCCGCCTATTTCTGTCGTCGCTAGAGGGCGACCTTTTTATCTGTCCATTATTTGGTCCTGCGCGGTTTGTGGCGTCGCCACCGTTGTCTCCCTCGCTGTTCTCGTCGCGGTGATCCGCCGCGGAGAGCTTTTTCGCTTTCACCCGCTTCTCGCGGTAGAGTTTCATAAATGGCGTGTCCAGACTTGTCTCGTTGTAAACCTTTGGTTTCCAAACGGGATGGTGGAACGAGATGCGGTGCTTCTGGGCCCACCGTCCGAAGATGTATTTCTCGGTGACGAAGAGATGCCCGCTGTTGAGGCGTTCTTCGCTACGTCTGTAGTAGTCACACTCGGACCTAGTCTTGTTCTCCTCTTGTAAGTAGTAGTGGTACGGAGTTGTGTCGTTAGGATGATCTCTGCAAAGCAACGCAATGTAAACAAACCCTCATTACCGTGCTTTTGTAATAGATTAAATAATGGCAATCAGGAGGCTACTTGACCGACCCACAACTTCAAAATTAGTCCATGCTTTTGTCTCGACCCATATCGATTACTGTAATTCTTCTCTTTCTGGCCTCCCTCAGTCACATCTAGTCCCACTTCAAAGGGTACAGAATAGCGCTGCTCGGCTTGTGACTCTCTCGCGTAAATCAGAGCACATAACTCCAATATTGAACTCACTACATTGGCTTAAAATTCACCACCGCATATCCTTCAAAATTCTTCTCCTGTGCTACAAAGCTATCAATGGCTTAGCCCCCTCTTACCTTTCCGATCTCATATCCTTACGTTCCCGTACGTCGTCACGAACACTTCGTTCATCTTCCACATTACTGTTAACACCTGGACCCCGCACTAACACCCGGTATGGTGACCGCGCCTTTTCAGTTATTGCCCCCGCTCTCTGGAACAAACTGCCCGCCTTTATTCACTGCGCCCCCTCTGTATCTCAATTCAAATCTCTACTCAAAACCTATCTTTTCAAATTGTAAATTGCAGTTGTGCGTCGGTCAATGGAGGTGCGCACCATATTTGTCTTTTTTTAGTTGATTGCCACTGTTTTTCTTACCTTATCTATGTTACTTTTGTATTTTTGCTTTTTCTTCTAATTTAATTCTACGGGTTATAGTCTTCTCTTAATCAGAACACTGTGCGCTTAGAAACATCAGTATTAAGCGCCTAATAAATGTTATGTATTATTATTATTATTAATCTAATTGGCTGAGAGCATCTTGTCATAGAAATTCAGCATTTGTTAATGATAATTTTTTATGTAATAAGGCGCTGCTCTTGGTAGAGTATCCAAGAGAGGTAAAAATCAATTTAAGAATGCCGAAATCACTACATTCTAAATTCAAACCGATTTCCAAATATCCCAAACTACAACTGACCCTGCTCTCCCTACCCTACACCCCCTGTATCGCAGTTGAATAATTTGTTCATCTATGCATGCCAAGATGATATAATACAACAATTTTTTTTTTTTTTAATCGTTACCAGGATATTTTACGTTTTTATGAAGTTCATCAAGGAATATTGCAAGGAAAAAATGCTTGAGGCTAGAGATTTGTGTTTTAATCCCAATTACACACTAGTCTGCAAGCACAAACCCTGGTCAGTCGTAAAAGTGAGTCTGCACTATAAGACTACTAAATTAGGGTCTGTGCCTGCAGACTAATCACACACTGGCGACCTATCTTTAGCGAACAGCAGAGATTTTTTTCTACGTGCTATAGAAAATGGAACCCAAACCAGGCAGAATTTAGCATTCATCTCGATTTGCGGAGGCGTAATAACATCCTCTAACATTTCAAAACGGTTGTAAAGCGTTTGCAAATCTTGACAGGCAGCAGACTGCGTAAAAGAATATTGCCAGACCGGAAAAAGATCTACAAGAATTAGGGTAAAAATCGCATCAGTAAAGCGATTTTCTCCATGAATGATAGATTACGTTAATGCTGGTAGAATTTGTGATACCGATAGAAGAATGTTACAAAACAATGTAGAGCCAAATGGAGCAATGTATGCAGCGCTTTGTAGCCGCTAGAAAAAAGACGCTAGATATCAAATACCTTTTAACGACAAATCGCTCTGAGGCCTCTTCCAAGCCAGAGGCGCGTTATTTCAACTGCGTTATTTCTGCGCTATTCAAGTCTACGGAGGCAACAACAGTGCACACGACGTAACTAAGACCATATTTGCACCGTTCATTTTGCATTCATTTTGTGGGGTACTAAATGACTCTCACACGGTGCGTCAAAGGGCAAGTAAATCGCTGACGCAGCACTACGTTAGGCAAAAGACGCCCCGTGTTCAATAGGCATGTGTGACCCGGGGTCAAAATTTAGTACTTACTGGCAGTATTCGTCATAGACCATGCCGTACACATTGATTTCATCACATGTGTCTAGGGCAAGGAGCATTGCATGCCATCCCGTGGTAAGCCATGTCTTTGCCTGAGTTCTGTGAGAGGGAAAGAAACACATATAGAATTGAGTGGAACCGATGGCCGTGTAAAAGTAGTAAATCCTCAGCGATACTCTTTTACGTTCCGTAGTATATTTAAGAATTCTAGATAATTATACGAGTTCCCTTTGGTAGTCAAATAATTCTTGAAAGCAGTATATCGTTAAATTATACTCAATATGTTTTTTGCGTAATAATTATGTTGTCCAAATGTTCGTTTGGAATGATAAGTAATATAAACCTAATAAAAGGGAGATCATCTCCATTTCATGGGCATGCGCTGTTTAACGTTTGTAGAATAAATGAGACCTTTGACGATGGTAATATTTTGACAGTTTTTTTCTTCATATAGCTGTGCGTAAAGTGACGCATGACTTTACGAATGACTTGAATATGAAGAGCCAAATGGGATGCCCAAAGTTTTTCCTGATATTTTAACAAAGTTTGACTGTATTTCCCATAATCTCAATGAATTTGTAGCCCAAAATACACTTTGCATCAAAAAATGTTTTGTTGATAATGATAAGGTTATTCTATATCTTTATATTACAACTTAAGCTCATGCAATTAAAAGGATTTGAGTATCCCATTTAGCTCTTCGTATTGAAGTCATTCGTAAAGTCATGCGTAAAGTTACGCATAGCTTTATGAAACACCCCCTCCCTGGTTTGTCTAAGAGTGTAGCATTTACCTTGTTATACCCGTTTCATTATGAAAAACCTCGTTGTTATGTTGCATCATGGCCAGCGTGTGCATAAAAAACGTTACATTCCTGTACATCTGTGAGTAGTTGAGGGTCAGTCTATACGCAGGGTTCTTGTAAATGTTCGTAGCGTACAACCATGCAATCACCACATTTTCCGCCCTTGTCAGAGGATCCCTGAAATGCACGTACTGAGTCCGTAACTTGTTCTGGAAGATTGTCCGAAAGTTAGAGTGTCCGACCACGCGGACAGTTGTTCGTCGGCCGACGTCTTTCTCGAAGCCCCGTATTGGGGCGTCGTTCATCCTGATCACACATTCTGCAGAATCAATGTCTTTGCCTGCGGATTTGCCGAGGAGCTGGCCCGAGCTAGTAACCAGGGAGCACGTGTCGCAGTGTAGCTGGAATGGCTAAAAGAAAATAGAGCGAAAAGTAGTTATTAATATATCGGTTATTACACGCCCTGTTATCATTTGAATGATGAACAATAAAAGGTCAGCTTCTCCGCTTCTCTTTAGAATGACAAGACACAGGAAATTGGGCTTTAATTTGATTTTGTTTTTACCTAAAATACGTTTACACCTATTAACATGCCCAATAGATCCGTTTTTGGGACCAATGACTAAAAACAAAAAATTAGCATTTGAAATGCCTCTCGAATTTACACATGTCAACAGAAAGATACTGAAAACCATTTTATACATTTTTTGTTTAAATAACAAAATACAAAACGTGTACTCGCTATTCGAAACTATTTCGCATGACCTCGATGAAAGGAAAAACGGTAACAGGTTGTGGTTGTCATAATACCCAACTTACCCTATGGTCAGGTACCGAGACGGGTACCAGCAACTTTTGCCTACTTTTCTCTAGTGTCTCGTTCCTCTCTCTGTGCGACCGTCGGACCAGGGTCGGGCTGTAAACGTAACAACGGGGATGGTTGCATTGCGGGACGCGCGAATTGAGCTGGAAGCTACCACGTGACAGGGCCCCCTGCTTCTCCGCGTAGTAGAAGTAGGCGAAGCAGATGATAAAGGAGTAGAAGGTGGCGAGGATCAGCATCCCGCAAGGTCCCTGGGTTACCGAAGAGGATAAAAAAGTGGCTTTGATAATGGTGAGCAGAACACGTGATAATGTTCAAATATGATGATGTACTTGCCTCAATAACTACTTTTAAATAGAACGGTTTACTAATATATTCAAATGTATGGATGTTTCTTTCCTGGGGACCAATAGTGACAAGTTGTTCCATTAACCTGCTATTAATTAATGAATTAAAATACTTTGAATCAAGTCTGCGCAAATTATTAGTTGCTATGTCGGGCAAGCAAATGGTTTATTTTGGTTTATACAAATATGCATAACATTTGAATATGTTAGTAAATCTGTTTATAACGATTGTTATAGAAACAGCACTATTCGTATTCTACTAAATTCAGTAAAAACGTGACCCAATGTATATGATCGCCTTTTTCGAAGAAAGGCTTGGACCTCTGAATAACTTTCTTTGAAAAACCTGATTTTAACAAAATCTTATGCCCAGTGTCGGGTTTTAAACTTTGGTATAATACGGGCCTTTGTGGTCGACAATATTTGAGAGGATTTTATTGTCCTTGAGTAAGATAGTTCCACCGTTTTTTCGTTTTCGTGCAAAGTAAAGAAAAGGAAAGAAAGAGAAAGAGGTATGTTTGATATGAGGGCATGTGCGTACGCGCAATGTTTTTTTGTTGAATATTTGTTAATTTATATATTCTTCCATCTACGTAAAGTGCTGTTAAATCTGGAAGCATTGATGGAATAGGACAATTCTACCCAAGAACAATAAGCTGAAGTCTTGATAAGTAGGTCAAGTGGGTGAATCTTTCAACAAAGGCATTCAAAAAATTACTGCACATGGATAAGGTGCTTATATTAACTCTCCAAAGAAACAAAACATTACAAATAAAGGAGAAGAAGAAGAGGAGGTGAGGAAGGGGGAAAACGGAGAGAGATACAATGGAAGAATTCAAAGAATGAGAGAGCCTCGGAGAGAGAAAGAGAGATGGAATGAGAGACTAAGGAAGAATAGAAAACATACAGGTGAAATAGATAGAGAGAGAGAGAGAGAGAGAGAGAGAGAGAGGATCTATGTGTATGAGTTGAGGGAAGAGGCGGATTGTGGTGAATTGGGAGGAGAAAAAAAAGAGCAAATTGTGATATCCAGCGTTCGATGACGGCTGTACGTCTGCTCTCTTCAAAATGAAGTCAAGCATTGGGCGCCATCTATTGATAATCGAACTCCATTTACATGCCCCGCTGGAAGAAGTAGAGGGCAAACTCGACTTCAAGTGTGCAGATAAGATCCAGTTTAAACATTAAAAAGTGGACTGGTTAATACCCCTCCCCCCCCCCCCCTCCCACTCCTTCGTCTTTGAATGAACATTTATTGCGATTTAGGGTTTTTACCCTTTATATATGAAACATGTAGAATTACAAATGAAACGCATGATGAAGATAGAATACAGTATTATGGGTGCATGGAATTGTATCGTGAAAGAAACTTTCTGAAAGTATTTTTTGTGAAAAGTTTAAAATGTAGCACATTAGAATAATTATTCATCGGCGTGAACTGACCCCATTTTAATGCTCTTTAAAGGAAGTGACAAAGATTAACAGACACAACACATGGCTATCGGAACATGAGAAGACACCACTATGTGGCATGGAAAGTTATTCTAAAATTTCTTAAAACTATTATTTTGTTGTAATATTTTTAATATGGGGGTATATCAGGAGCAATATTTTCGTGTGAAATGGCAACTTAGATATTCTTTCGAATTCGATTTAGAGTAATGATAAAGCATACAGATTAATTTCAATATCACCAGGGGATGTTTTACAAGACTAAGATCGAATTTAAGTTGGACTTAAATATAATCGTGGTCACAAATCTACATAATTTACCTTTTTTGATAATTCATTATTGAAGGAAAAAAACAAATCTCAAGTTCATAATTGAGAGACCAATGGTGAAAGCAAACAGTGGCATGAACGGCCTGCCATATTTAAGTCCAACTTAAAGACGATCATGAACTTTGTGAAACACCCCCCCCCCCCTGAACCCAAACTTAAGTAAAATAAAGTTTTCGGGAATTAATTACTTACAACGCTTCTACCCGTGATGGGGTTGCGTAGACACATGGTGCGTTGATGTGCGCAACACGTCTACGCTCACAAGTTCCTTTCATTCATGTACGTGACGTCACTCGGCTGCCTCGCCGAGAAGTAAAAAATGTCAGCCGACAGATTACATCAACATCCCTGTCAAGGTTGCACCGGTAGTCGACAAGGAGAACGCTGGTCTACCATCTCATCTATCTCATCGTCGAGTTCATGGAGGAAGGGGAAGGGTGACTGATGATCAAAGCGGGGACGAAAGTCTGTTTGAAATACAAAAACAGGTTGCACGTTTATGCTTATAATTATTTAAAGGAGAAATTGTGTACTGGCAGTGGTAAGGAAGCCACATTTTGTAAATTCTGAACGAAACTGTTATCCTGATTGTTCGATAATCACATAAATAGGAATTACCGGTTTCTATGAGGCTTTGAAATAACCAGGATTCTTTAATACAAATGAAACTTCCTATAAACCTTGCACACAAAAATGAAATAACAAATCGCCGCATACACATATCGCTACAAGGGACTTACTGTCAGATTTATGCGATTAAAGTGACTCGGTAAAATTGCCTCAGATTTTGAAACAAAATCAATGATAATCGTAAACCTTTAGGTCAGTCTGGAATCGCATGACTTTTACAATCCGATCGCCTGTCTGATTATCAAGAAATTTATGATTGGAAATCGAAATTTCATGTTCGTTTTCCTAACGGTTTTTATTACACTACAGTCAATTGGGAAAAATGAATATGGTAAAACCGGTCACTCAAAGATTTCTATTTTTTTAGGCACTTCATGATCACTTTGAAGCGCATTTTTGTTAGAGCTTCAATATTACACCATACCATTGAGACTGATAACACGTAGGACCATGCATCTCAGATTTAAAATTGTTAAACGCTGCCTTTAAAGAAGATTGGTCCACAGGACTGTTGTAAACGACTTCAAGGGTAACCTTTCCCATGTAGCACTGCTTATTTTTTCCACAATCGAATACAAAATCTCTAGAAAGCTCAAAGTTTGTCTTTAATTTTTAAGTGCCTCGTTTTAGCTTTAAATTAGAGGATGAGCCACTGTGTGCATGACCATCGGAGGAACAAAGTACTGAGAAAGAATGGAGAAAAAACGGGGAAAAGGGAGGGGGAGGGAAGAAAGAAAGAAAGAAAGGACAAAAAGAGAAGTAAGAAAGAAAGAAAGGGGGAAAAGTACGCCTATTACTAAAGATTAATGCACATTCTAAGTATAGTGATGCAGAATTATGCTTTTATTTCGGGTAAATACTGATGGAAATTTCTAAAACATAAGAACGGTGCATGTGGGTGTCTTGATAAGACTTCAGTAATTGTGTCCTCTGGCAAATAATTATCAAATGATTTCATTTTCCCCCTTAAGGTGGATTTTGACAGGATGAAAGAAATGTATTATAAACAAATCTTCGCCATCTATGTATAGAAAATGCCTAAAGCCTATAGCACAAGTCACACATCGATATCGGGGCTTGTATCATTTTTCTTTCAAAATATAACGCCTGTAAAACCTGTAGGCAGTGCTATATGAAACAACAAATACATGTTCAATCTCCGACACACATTTTCCCCGAATGCATATGAAACGCGGGCGAAATATATATTAATTGCAGAATACATTGAAAATGTTTTTACCGATTATGCAAATTCATTCAAGATTATAATCTTCCCTTCATAGACATAATGATCTTGGTGTGCTTGCAGCGCTACAACCCTGTGGAATTTCATTTAATTGGTGGATACTGATTAATTCGTTCAAAGGTAAGACTGTTAAACATAATCGAATAGTCTCGCGAAGTTGATGCATCAATTTTCTAAAATGTCAGGGTATCAAGATCTCTCTCTCTTTCTTTCTTTCTCTTTCTCTCTATCTCGCCCTCTCGCTCTCATCCAGCAATTTGAGTTCATATTGCGCTCTTATCTACCTTCTAAATCCTAAGCACGATCGATTGACCACGTAGCGTCAATATCACCAGCATCTAAAATCCAAATACAGCATACCGTTGGAAGCAAGCAGAGTATGCCTAGGTCCAGTGACGTAGCGAGAGTCGAGTCATTAAGGGGCACTGGTATCTTGGGGATGGGGGTTGTCTAATTTCGGAAAATGAAATACGCAATAACAAGGCTACTGATTAAGAGAAAGGGGCAAGAGGGGTTCTGTTGTCTTCGTTCATTAAACTATATTTACCACTGTTAAATAGGTACCCGGTAGGATGCCAACGATTGGCATATTATGTGCGCGTGTCAAATGGCGCCTGGCCGGAATACTCCCCAGGGAGCGGAGCGTGAGCCCTATCCTTCGCAGTTGTGTCTTATGACACAGGTAATAATTACATTGTAAAGCGCTTTAATAATAGAAACGTAGCAAAGCCCTATGCAAATATGACCATTATTATCACTTATTCTTTCCTCGTGTTCTTTTATCTCTCTCTCCATTCTTGACATGGGTGGGGTGGGGGAAGGAGGGGCACATGCTCCAGGGCATCCCCCATCTTCACCACTGCCTATGCCAAGATGAGACGGGAGAATGGAGGCGCGCTGACTGGCGAGGATATTCTTTGATCTAGTGAGGTGTTTGCTGTGTGACGTCATTTCCAAAATCGCTCCCTCATCATCATCATCATTCTCTTCGAAATGTCATTACGAGTTCTCTGCTCACAGACCCTGTTCCTCTCGACCTACACACTTGCTGAATAAAAGTTACATTGAGGTACAGGTGAATTAAAGGCATCGTTTAACCAGGGTATGCGAGTTTAATATCCCTGGTTTAACAATGTTTAATATGAGATGCATGGCCCTACGTGTTATCAGTGTCTGTGATATGGTGTAATATTAAAGCCCTAAACAAAAATTGCGCTTCAAAATAATCAAGATGTGCCTCAAAAAAGTAAAAATCTTTGAGTGGCCGGTTTAACCATGCTCATTTTACCCAAAAGACTGTAATGTTATAAAAACCGTTAGGAAACTATTTTTGACAGTTCGATTTCCAATCATAAATATCTTGATAATCAGACAGGCGATCGGCTTGTAAAAGTCATGGGATTCCTGACTGACCTTAAGGTTTATAATTAGGATTGCAGTTTGAGCTAAATTCAGGATTTTGTTTCAGAATTTGAGGCAATGTTACCGAGTCATCAAGCACATGTCATGTACGCCTTTTCGACGAATTGTATGTGCCGTAAGAAATGATTTTCCATCGAACCGGTACCAAACAAACACCCTGAGGGATACCAAATTAACCCTTTCAGAATTCAATTCTTATACGTCGCATCCCTAGAGGTGCATAAGGGGACCCCTGAGGATCACTTCCCACCCTTCACTTCACAACCGGACTCTGGTCAGTATACAAATTTACAGATTTGAAGCGCATTTTTAGTTTAAAATTTGCAATGTTTCAGACGGATGCTACTGTTTCCGGGAATAATTATCAAGCTTTACCTTCAAATAAGTCATCTATTCAAGTAAAATTACGTATCCTTACAAATTCATCGCTCACTATTCCTTAGTTTGATAGTGCGGGTAATCTTATGAATGGCGTCACTGCTCCTTGAATGCCGTAATAACGTGTATTGTTAATATGGCGTTAATATTATGGTATTGTTGATTGTGATGGGGAAATTAATTTCTAAAATTCGAAATCCTTGCTGCTAACGCACACTGCCTTCAGACTTGGAGTCAAGACAGTGTCTGCTTTTGGAAGCCTACCTATCGAGCCATCGATGAAGCTGTGCGGCGCTCATTGCTAATGCACCATTGAGCAAACTAACAAGGGTAAAATGCCCAGAGGGAAATCGGGAAGAATCAGTGTATAGGAGATGAACGAGTCATTGCTCCTTCAGTAAACTTATACGAGAACTTGATCAAAATGAGGTGCTTTTTCCATCTCTTATCTCCATAAAGATCGCATCCTATTCGTACTTTATCTCTTCCATTGGAAGATTTGAAGATATAAATAACTTGGGGGTGTTTCACAAAGCCTTTCTTTCAATGACAAATGGCATAAATCAGTGACAAATCTGCTGATGACCAATCAGAAGCAAGGATTTCAGTAGCTTATTATAAAAACTGTCATTTGTCACTGATGACAAGTTTGTGAAACATCCCCTGATCCCTAACCCTATCTTTAAAATCAGTACAGAAGTACAGAAGTTAATCAAATCCTAGTTAACGTTATGCATACACTAAACGGTACCTCTGCATAATTATGTTACCTGTCTTAATTTCAATCATATTAGTTGGAGGGGTGTTTTTTTTTAACATTAGTTTCTCTCTCTCCCTCTCTCTCTTTCTTTCTACTTCTCTCTCTCGCTCTACCTCTCTCTCTCTATCTCATACTCTCTATCTCTTCATTGGCTCTCAACAAATACCTCTAAAAGGGGCAGCTTGGCATTAAAGAAAGAAAACAATTAAATTACCTCTTAAACTGATAATGGCGCATGTGTAACCTAGAATGTGTGTAGATATATCGTTAAATTGACACTCTGTGAGTGATTCTCTTCTTTTGCCTTTTTCCAAAAAGGCTATAGAGCTTCTCCTCTCCTATTATATGGCATTTACTAGCAGTGACTGGTGACTTTTTTTTTTACTATGCTATAATTCTTGTTCTCTCTTTTCTCTGTCTTTTCACCGACTTTTTCGTTGGTCACTTTCTCTCTGTGGTGTATAAAATGTTTTCTTTTTCGTATAAGCTTTACTTCTTGTTCTCTCCTTCCGTCGGCTTGTCCGTTCGTCTCTCTTTCTCTGTCCACAAATATGCTCTTTCCCTTCCCTCTTTTTCTTTCTCCCGTTTAGTTCTTCTGAATCTTCTCCCTCTCTCTCTCCCTTTCTGCCCTCTGCATATAGCAATGTTGCCAGGAGCAGGGAGGTTGTGCCCGCCTGTTTCCGGCAACCCAAAACAACTTCATGTCAATAATATCGTGACTTTCACGACACGTCCGTGATATTGAGCTTACTCTCGTTCACATCCTCGGGGCTCCAAACCCGTTTCCCGCCTTGTGCCATGTCTCCTTTATGTGTTTTCATACCGTCTGGCATTCCAAATTCTTCTTCTTCCACTGCTTTATCTCCCGTTCCCAGTGAATTCGAATACATAAAATGTCATGTACTAGTGTACACCTTTACATATACTTCACAAACATTCACATAACCTGGGCACACCAAGTCCCCCATATATATATATATATATATATATTTAGGTGTATTATGTTAGACTACGGTCACAAATGTTCGTACGAACGATGCGTTCGTTCGAATCTCCCTGTTTTTCCATGGTCTTCCCGAATTTTCATGGTCTGAAAATCGATCGTACGGCGTTTGTAATGGCATTTGTGACCGAGGCTTTATACAACAGATTTAACAACTCTCGCGGAAAAAATATTTACAATGCAAAAGGAGGCGAGAAAACAATGGTTGCATAGCTTTAATCGAAGCTAGCCATTGGTGTCCTCCCTTTTGTATTTCTTAAATGCGAAAGAAAATGAGAGAATAAAGATTGCTAAGCACATATCAAAGTTCCTTTGTCCTCCGTTTCCAGATTTTCAACAGCTGAAAAAAAATGTCTCCGCCGGTAACGTACCTGTCTGCCTATGTTTTTTGTTCGGTTGTGATGGTACTGTTTTACTCCCTTCTTAAGTTCGTAAAGGTATGCCTTTTACAGTCTTTGCTATTTATAACCTTCATCCAACAGATCTATTTTCTTGTTAGTAAACCTTACAATCTTTGTTTTCAGTCATTCTTCCGGGTAGGAGTACATTCCGGAAATAACCGCGAAGGCACGTTTAACGTCCCTGTAAAACATTCTGATGGCTTACAGAAATCCATCTGCTTCTCCTTTCGTCTTTCTTCCCCATCCTTTTCTTTTACTTCACTTTCTAACTCTCCCGGGTTTAAACTAAACAAAATCTACGTTTATTCAGGTGGATGCTGGTTGCTTTTTGGTTTTGCTTGGTGTTTCTCTGATTTGAATGTTACAAAAGCACTTTCTAGCGGTAAAAATAGAGAAACCGTTTCCTCACCAAGTGAGCCTATGACATTTGAATAACAACCAACATTCGGCACAGCCTTCACACATGGAATCAACGAGCAAAGCACCATCCACCTGAACAAACTCAACCCTTCTTGATCTTCCTAATGAAATTGTGGCACACACACATACTTCCTCAAGTCCACATCCCCTACCCAAAAGAGCACGCAAGATTTAGCAAATGAATTGAGCAGGCGTCATTCGCAGAGTTCAGCGTGCCGCGCGCATTTTTCATTTTCTATACAGTGCGATGTTACAGTCAGGTCTCCGGCCGACTGCATGGAGGCGCCAAAATTACTCTCGTTATTTGGTTGGTTGGTCTTCAATCTTAATATAAAAGCAAATCGAGAGCATCTCCGCTTCCTTCAAGATCACAAGTCTACCATGGTCATCTTTTTTTCTTTCTTAATGATGCAGTCATACAATCGCATGGCATTACCCTTTCCAAAGACCCTTTCCGAGTGTCACTTAAGAACCTTCGAGCAGGAGGAAACATTCAATTTATACGCCAGCGGATACGCGTATCACGGTATTAGGTTAGGCGAAATGCAACCAATTTCCTTTCTTTACCAGTGGAACAAGCTTATATTGAGCCAGAATGGGTAATTCATTACATGAACATGACGATTTATTTGTAACGGGATTGAAATATATTATCCTTTAGTAACAGAATGAGAAAGAAAAGAGATGGAAATGAAAGCGAAAGAGAACAAGAGGGGAGGGGAGGGGGTAAAGAATGGACAAGGGTTTTAATGTTTTAATGTGCATTCAGGGAGAGTTATCGGTTTTTGTTTTGTTCGAAAAGGATGATTACAGAATAAGCTTTAAACATTAACAAAATGGATTTAATTCCTGAGTTAAGAATTATTCGTAAGCCCTTGTTAATTCTCCGTTGAAATCTGGAGAATGATTTAGTTCATAGTAGTTTTGGGTTGAACATATTGAAAATCTGAATACGCGTTCAAGGTGATGCTTCTTTAATTAAGTATTTTTCGAAATCTTCCCATTTTGCATTTCAGAAACTTATTTATGGAGATTCTCCATATTTATGTGCGATTAAAATGTATGCGCATCTACGTGCAGTGCATACCTATATATAATTATGTGAGGTACATGTATTTCTTGGTTCTTCAGTTGTGTACATGTGGGTCTTGGTGTGTGTGTGTGTGCGTGATGAGGACCGTGTATAGGACACGTATTTTGTGTGTGTGTATGTTGCTTCAGCGTGTAATTACATGTAGACACGATGGTGTAAATAATTAAAGACCCAATAAATGTGTGATTGGCTGCAAGTCATTCACCCGTATAAATAAAATAACAGGAACATCTCGTTGTATTGAAATAAAAACACATCGGATAAATTATTCAATGGATATCAAGTATTTATGTTTGCGTTGACTGTCGTACACCATTTTTAATGGGTTGAAGTTTGTGAATATTCCACATATTGAGGTCTGACGGTGTGCTAAATATACGATCGTCAATCCTTTTTGTCCGACAGACCAGACCGTCTCTATATCTTTCCGGCTTTCAAACAAAATGAGAAAACTCGAAAAATTACCAGAAGGAATGAATAACGATCGGCAAATAGCATATCCAGTAGAGTCAAGTAAGAAAAACAAATTAGTGGAACGTCAATGTACCCTGAAGCATTCAATAGCGATAATGACATTTTCATAATGGGTAAAAATTGACGCGATGAAATATCACGGGGGTAACATGGCTTGAGGCCCGTAGTTGAGGGGGCACTGTTCCCTCAGGAGGGGGAGGATGGCGATTTACATTAGTGAATGAAATACAAGAAAAAGCCTTCAAGGGGAATTCCATTTGATCTGTAGTTTTTTTTAAAGTACAGAAACTTCTGTCATCAATCAATTAAAAAAGAATTATACATTCACCCTTAATATAATTTGTTTTTATACGGCTCAAATTTATGAAACAAATTTTACGTCATCAACCATTAAGAAAATGAAAATTCATGAAATTTTCTGTACAGCGAAAATTGGAGAGAAGCTCGCAAGTTGTGTTTTATCGATTGCAATTTCAATCATTCATAATTCGAATTTTTAAAATAATCGGATTTTGCTCAAACTTTCACTGACCTGTTTTCTGCTTTTATTAAAACCAACTTGAAATTAAAGTGGACTTCTCCTTTGAGTTCGATTGGGGAATATTGTATTATATTCTTTTCACTTTTCCCCTTTTTTTTATCATTTCCCTCTCTCTCCCCCTGTCCTCTTTTCCTTAGTGTTTGGGCCTATTGTATAACTTTAACACGAAGTCTAAGCTTCGGATAGTAAACTTGCATTTGTGAGGACAAACGGGTTTCATTAATTTCGATTTGTAACGGATATGTTTTTTTTAACCAACTTAATACTACTAATGTAACGAAAACCAGCTAGAATTAGGATTCAAAATAAAAACTCAAGTGAAACCGCGATTTCATGCATGAGGATTGGGAATATAAGTTCGATTTTTTACAACTTTTCTTTGCTGGTAACTCTTACTCAGCCTATTGATATTTCCTACTCCAGTCCTTTGATAGATATGATTGATTTATAGTCTAGAACATTCAACCTAAAATACCTTTTGACTCTACGATTAACGCCTGTGTCAGAAAACGCCATTTGGATTGCGTCAATACCTGCGCCATTAATTTAACCCCGATAAGACAATTAGCACACACGCAGATTAATTTAACACGTTTGTAGGCATTGTTTTACACAGTTCGTTTTGCATTAACCTTTTACACAGAGCTACTCTCGCACGTTGCGTCAAGCCGCAAGCATGCGCACACGGTCCTACGTCAACAGGATGGCGCTTCTTGTGCAACGGGCATCAAAACAATGTTTTTTTCGCCATCATCCTACCCGACAATTACCTGTAGGCGTAATTGACTTTGAGGGATGAGGGTTGGTAAAGGGTGATGGATGTGAAGGTGGTCATGGTAGTCTGTCTTCATTTCGATCTCCCTAGAAAGAGCTTCAAGTTAAAAACCTCAGTCACACCGCCAAACCGACTCCTCGCTGATGCCAAACCGATCGACGTTGTTCCGTTCGTGTGTGTGTATTGGGTTTTTACAGACGTGTATCAATCAGATATGATTATTTACATCTGGGGACCGACCTTTAACGTCACCATCCGAAAGACGTGACTCAGTTTCGAACCTGTGTCCTCGGCTAAGTCAATTTGTAACTGCCATTGTTAGCTGGATTACAGACACACGCCACAACGCCCGTTATGGGGGTAATACCATATTGTATACGCTCTGGTATCGATGTGGTGTCGGTCTCGTAGGTGTGACATGGGTTTTAAGATGGAGTATTGCATGTGCATCTGGTCTCACGTGAACCTCGTAAGTTCATTATGTTCATGGTAAATATATCAAGACTATTCCCATCTGATTAGTACTCCGTCTATGACATGACGATCCTTGTTTTTGCCCTGTCTAATTACAATAACACGCCTCCGCAAGTATGCCAAAGCAATCATGACCATGGACGAACTTGAGGTGTAAAGGATCTTGTGAAATATCGCGACGCGATACAGAAATTTGATGCCAAAATATATAAATTAGAAAGCTGGTACGAAGTTGCTATTTTCTCTTTGGTTCGATGCAGACTGTAATTCGTATTTTCGGAAACAGAAGAGCATTATCTCTGTATAAAGTAAAGGAGTTAACAACATTCTGGCTCTAAACAGACGCAATGAAAAAAACAGTTATATGTTTCTAAGACTATTTCTTAGTAAGATGATATTCTTCGACCTTATTATAATTAATCATGAATTCTTTTATGATGGGTGAAAGAAAAATATAACAGACTTACCCTCAAATTTATCCGTTTTGATAACAGGCTGCTCTTCTGTACCCTTGAGAAACTCAACTTCCCGATATCTGGTTCATTTCAAAATCTGAAAAGAATAAAAAACGATAAAAACATATTCATAATGCTTGTTAAATGGCATGAGATTTCATAAAGTTTTGAGGTCTGAACAAATTTGAAAAATGCTCGTATTTGATGGGAAAATAACAGATTATTTCACGTTGATTTGACTACGTATTCGTCAATACATGTAAAAAGTAAATTTGAAAGACAAAACAAACGGGGGAAAAAGAACCGCAGAGGCCTACAAATGTATGCAAATGCATACTGTAATTTGAAGTGTAATTAATGTTATTCAAATTTGAGAGGCACGTAGAAGGCATGAAACCGTATGCATTATACCGTTGTTAAAAATGACCTTACATTTATATGATGACAACATTTACCCTGGAACTGTTCTAAATTCCACAAATTGGTTTTCTGGTTTGGATCCATAATGCATAATGTTCATTCATTTCATTACATCCCACTTTCAATGAATACGTATTTATGTCACATAGTTATTTCCAAGGCTTGCTGTTTGCACTACAGACCCGCAGGCTAGAATGTGACTTATTGGCAGATTTGCATCGGAAGGCAGGGTTGGGCGACCCTAAGAGGATTCATTAGGATCTCCCATCCCAAAGTATCATTAGACGTAATGGCCTACAATTAGGCCCTAATAATGTCTGCAACGGGCGACTAAAGGGTTCACGGAGTTGCTTAGTGCCTTCTTTAACGCACTGTACTTTTTTTCGTCCGTTGGCCGAGCCAGCCGATCGGCTGTGCCTTTTACCACCTCGGGCTCAGGTGGTGTTATTCACAGTTATTTTATGTGAGTTTTGAGACGGAAAGGAGACTATGCCCTTCGCATTTATACGAGGCACCAATATCATTGCGTCTTTACCTACGCTATTTAAGCTAAGCCATTGAAGGTATTGCACGTTGCACACAAGGATTTCGTTTTATATAAATATTTTTTCTTCTGCACCATACGAATCAAATTAGATTTCATCGATAGTAATTTATTCAGTTATTCAGCTCTTGATTTTCATTTTCTCATTTTATATCATGTTTGTACATTATTGTCATCTCTAACGGCGAGCTCAAGGCTACGTCAGTTGCTGACGCAGTCCAGCGCCACGCCTCATGTCCAACGGGCATGGGGGTAAAGATTACCGTGAATGTATGATCTGCTAGTCGGCATCAGAGGTGTTAAGGTCTAAGGGTACGCAGTTGGATGAATTGGGATCAATATATATTTCTTGTTTATCATCACATTTTGCATGACTGACGTTTCATACTGTCAATTTGATTATTTTTTTATCTGAATATGGTAGCACAATCGTCGTAACAAGAAGGCGAGCTATAAACAGAAACGTGACATCATCTTTACATGATACTTCAAATAATAATAATAATATTGGATATTTATAAAGCGCACGTATCCACCAAGAAGGCGAGATATAAACAGAAACGTGACGTCATCTTTACATGATAGTTCAAAGCTTTCTAGGATAAAGATAGAAACGGGCCTTCTCTGAAAACATTAAAATATTCGGCTTCTTCTGATTCAGAAAAAACACCCTTTTTTTTCTTTGCTCCATCATGTTGACTTTAGGCATGCACTTTGGAGAAGGTTGGTGTCGGCTGGTACTCGCTGCTATACCTTTCCCCGAGATGAGTGCTTTCCTTTTGGGGACTGAATGTGCTCGCAGATCATGTTTCACTTAATGCATTTCAGATTCGAAGTATTGTATGGTCACGCATCATGTCTGTTCAAGTCTCCCTTTACACCTCTCTCTGTATCGCTGTCTGTTTCTCTCTCCCCCACCCTATCTCTCTCTCTCTCTGTCTAATTACCAGTGCCTTTTCTCTCTGATGATCAATCTCTATCTCCCTCCTTCTCTTGCTGTATTCTCATCTCTCCTTCACCGCTGCTTCCCCCATTCTCTCCCTGACTATTTACTCTCTTTTTCTCTTCTCCCCCATCGCTCTCACTGTATCTGCATCTCCGGGCCCTTCTCCTGCTTCCCCCTCTCTCCCTCAGTATTTCCTTTTTTCCTTCATCCCCTTTCTCTGTATCTGCATCTCCACCTCTCTCTTGCTTCTATTCCTTTTTTTTTCTCTCTCTCTATCTCTCCCGTGATATTACTCTCTCTCTCTCTCTCTCTCTTATTCTCTTTCTCTCACACACTTTCTCTCCCTTCTCATCTGACTCTCCATCACTTACACATTAACACGACATCGGCCCACATTTTCTTTCCTCGTCTCGCTTCTATTCTTCCTCCATTGAGAATCCAATATCGAATTCAACATTCGATCCTACATTTGCTTCCCAATCTCTCCGTGCAGAGCTACAAGTTAGAAGAACATTAAAGGTATTACAAAGTTTTGGTATGGGGTCATGAATTCGGTTCAAATTAAAATATTGGAAGCATTATGCGTTCCTACAATATTCATTGATCGTTGTCGCGGTTGAAATCGAGTCTGAAGTTATGAAATTATAAATAATAAACTCTTTATGTTGTATAGCTCCCTCTCAAGGTCGAGATATTAATTTAGCTATGAAACTATGTTTCTTGACTAAAATCGACCGATTAGCTATTCCCGTTTGGAAATTATATATCACAACTACATATTCTGAGATTTTCATGGTCGTAGCTACCATTGTACGGCCATAGGCGCTATTTGAAATTTATCGAAATTTACCGGGAGCACCGGTAAATTTTTATATTCAATTTTTCTCGAAAACAGAAGTGTTTTAGGGGCTAATTTTTTTAGTGCTTATAATACACCCACAGGGGCATCCAAATATATCAAAATTGTAAAGATTCTCAATCCACCAAATTTTCAAAATTTCCCAAAACTTTGTATTACCTTTAAAACCAAGCTAATGGCGCAATGCCGTGCACTGCATTAGTAGGCGAACCCATGTTAAAGATTTAATGAAGAGTAGCCTTGGAAAGGGCCTAAAGAAGAGACATGTCTGGACGAAAACAACACTCTAACAATTCTAATGAAGGATAGAACATGCATCATTATCACATAAAAGCACCTAAAGTATTATCAGTGTGTTATCTATTGTAAACTTACTTATCACCACACTACCTAAGAGTCAACTGCAATAATACATATACTGTTTATATTATCAAATTATCATACGATTAATTTTAATACAGCGATTCTACCGATCTGCATACGTCGTAATAGTCGTTACGCTTCTGACTATTGTCAATTATTTTACTAGTCAATTCTGATATTCTAAATTCAGATTTTTACGCCCACATTTTAACCGTGTACATTCATTATAAATGTATATGATTATAAATGTAAATATAATTTATTCCTCAGAAATGGTATACAAAGATACCAATATTACACTAAACAGTGACTTGTACTATCATTTCAGAGACCCAGCGCCATTTTAATGAGTCCATGCCGGTACAAACATACCTTACAACCTCCTTTACCTTTAGCTTCGTTTATCTCAACGAAATGAGCCCAGTATTGATCGTAGAGCCACGAACCGGTGGCGTAGCCGGTGGGAGATCTTGGGATGTGACACCCCCATTCATTATTTTTCTTGTCGAAAAGTCCTGACACGTCGGCAAGGCTTGGCGTCTCTTGGAGCTATGCCAGCATAATTGAAAAATCTGAGGACTCTTCACTTCTTATTTCTCGTTTTTTTGTCTTTCTTCCGAACCCAGTTTAGTAGTGAAAGTAATGTTTTACACTTTCTGATGAATTCGATTCATTAACAAAATGCAAGGACCCTTTGTTTCTTGACTTCTAGCTTTTATTTAGTCGGCAAGTTTGTTTAAACCCCTCACCATGTAAAGCATGACAAATGGTGGAGTAGCGACTCTGGTGCGACCGGGTGTCGACAAAAGCATCTTGTCAAATTTCATCACGCGTCATGAGCAAGTCGACAGCTCAATTCAAGATTCTTTAATTCAACAGCTGCTCCCGACTGTACTTATTGATCAAACAAAATGATCAAGGATCTCTCTTATTTTCCTCGTGACAAGGTAAGATACGATGTGAGCTGAAACCCATCAATTGAAATCCCGCCAGCACAAAATCGCAAATCTTACATCCTTCGTAGAAGAGATAAAAATCAATGTAATGTCTACTTGCAAGGTGACAAATGATGATAGATTCATATTTTCTTGTTAGCCTGGTTTTAGTTGGGGTTTTTCTTCTTCTTTTGGGTCAAGGAACATCAATCAGTGTCATGAAGAGAGATATGGCGGATTCTTGTTTCACAGATGGTCTTTAAACAAATCTAAATATGGATGCAAGGAATATCTTTAATGTGCATCCAACATGACAACCGATGATAGCCCCCGCTCGAATCACAGAAATAGAACCTTGTTTACTACAAAGTTCTGGTAATAACCAATTGAAATGGCCACTGGAAGAACATAACTTGTCAAACATATCGTGTAGTGTACATTCCCTTTCACTGCCAAAATCTTCCATGTTTGGTCGCATTAATCAAAATATAGATTTCTTCGCAGGAGTCAGAAATATTCTAAGAGAAAATCATGACCTGTGCAATTATCGGAAAATATTATCAAAGACAATATGACACATCTGAGACTTAGACTGAAATGATTTATTCTATATGTCGCATAAGTCAAGAAATGGACGCCAAGTCCTCCATTTATTTCAAGAGACTCGTTTTTTTGTCTCATACATAATTGTAGTTTAGTTTCTCTATGAATCTTTTCACTCTTACTCTCATTTTCTCCATTCTAATAATGATAGTTTCTCAGGGCTTTCTGTTATCATGATATTCTAACTTTCATTCAATTGGCTTCCATTCATTTTTATCCCTCCGCTGAGAGCCCTTTGAATATATTTTACTTCAGTTTGAAAAACATGGGAAATCACCAAGGGAATATATCAAATCATATTCGCCTCTTCTTTTTTAGCTTTCTGGATGCATAATGAGATGAGATTACTACAAGCTTTCGAGGTCAGCGTCTTCTGGGAATATCCTCATCAACGACGGGGATAAAGAGAAAGTGTCCCTGCGAAAGCTGCCGAGTGTGAAGAAGGTTTGTTTACTAGAGATATCTTCCAGGATTTGGTTTCATCTTAAAGATACAGCCGGGTTCTGTTCGACGTGCGATTATATTGTAAAAGAAGCTGTCTGGAAGCCAGTGGAAAGGTTGATTTTGTGGTACATAAGGACTGATAATACTGTGAAGGTTTGTAATGATCCAAATGAATAGAAACTGACTCGATACTGCTGAAAATCACAAATACTCCACGCAGAAATGTGTATATGGGACTACACACACACATAAATGGGGCATGCAAGTTTTGTCCAATCTGCACAGCTATTTCGCGTCATACTTTTAGACAACTAGGCGATTTGAAGAACAAACATATTTCAGGTTTCCTTTCTACTCTGATATCATTCTACATTGACATACAAAGAATGAGACAGTTTTTTTTAGATTACTTGCCCATCTCTACAGAACGTAAACGCTTCTTTAAACCAAGTGAGATATGCACCGGAAATCCACAGGGAAGACGTGATAGACCTGCGGTCAGCGACACTCACGTAATCCACGATTGCGTTTCTCTCCATCTTCTTCCATTTTTACCTTTTCATCTTTCATATTTTACGACATTATTCAAGTAGGCCAGATTGCAGATGCTTAAGTGTCATCGGGATTCCCGGGCACAATGCTCGTTACCAGATGCCATCTATTCATACTCGCCAGGGATAAATAAAAATGACGAGTGATTAGATAGGCATCATATTTTATCCCATGAGAATCACTCACAGTGTCATAATCCAACATTTTCCCCTTGTTGGTGAACTCTGTTTCATCTCATTAACGTAATCCGAAAAGAATGATGATAAAGAAATGATATATCGAATATTAAAGTAAATACACCTGTGTCTCAAGTTCCATTTCATTGTCGCCGCAACGGGTTCCAAGCTAAGGGACATAAATGTATAGATAGATAACTGCTTAAGATATTGCGGTAAAAGAAGGGACAGGGAAACAGAAAGAGAGAGAGAGAGAGAGAAAAAAAATCCCTGATATAGCAACGAAATGAAAATGCTTTGAAACCACATTAATATTTTAGACACATGGTTTATTGTGTTCGTACATTTAGCATAACCCGTGGTATTATTTTTATATTACTTCACGTTCAGTGAAATCGAAGGAGAATGTATGTATGCATTATTAAAAATACACACACGCACACACACGCACACATATAAATATATCTTCTAAAGGATCGTACTATAACATTGTAGAATCTAAGACCAATTATTTCATACCTTGTATATTTTTCAGATAAAAGGCGGGTTGGAGAAGTGAGGGAAAGGAATACGCGTAAATAGAGAGGGGACAATGAAAAGAGAGATATAGAAGTAGAATGATATGTCGATAGATAGTGAGACAGAAGAAGAAATATGAAGAGCGACAGGGAAACGATGGGGAATGGGAGTGTAATGAAGAGAGAGAGATGTTAACGACATGACAGGGAAAGAGAGAGAGAGAGCGAGAGACGGTACAAAAGGAATAGGCAGAGTGCCAGACGAAACGATATTTGGGTGAGATAGAGAGGGAGAGAGAGAGAGAGAGAGAGAGAGATGTAATGTGTGAAAGCACAATGGTAGCCCTTTCCTATTTCTCTCTCCTCGATATACAATCACACCACACAGACGGAAATGAAAATTCCGAGAACAAATCGTGTGTTCTAGATTTGAAAGAAAATACTCCCACATGCTTTGCTTGCCCTCGAAGCCGTCCGGATCTTTCTATGAACTGCCTTGATTTTTCAAACACCAATGCATTGTTCAAGCCTCGGGCTATGACGCGAAAGCAATCTTAATGATTATCGACAAGAATATAGCAAACAAACAACGGAATAATATTTCAAGAAAGTATATATTTGTAATCATTTTCACAGCCATTTTTCTACCGCTCTTACGTTGACGCTGGAAACATGCAACCAAAAGAGGAAACAAATCTCTGTGGAGGCGCTAAACGACAGGCATTTTTGTGGAAACCTACCTACGGGCATAAGAAAATACAAGTGTTAGACAGTACTTACTACTTAAAAAGGATTTTGACGCCATTGTGACGAAAACTGACTTTGGTGATCTTTAAAGGTTAAACTGACTGCTTACCAACCCAATTTCTGCAAACAATATACTTCATGTTTTTTTTTCATTGAGTAGTTTTCTTGTTTAATACAGGCATCATTTTTTTCATTCTGGAACGTATCAAAAACTTGAATGCTTAAAAATATTTCATCTTAAATGTTAAAGGAATACTTAGTAGTATAAAGTTTTTACAGTGAAGTAGTTTAATCACTGACTTTAAAGGATGCAGAATTCGTTTGAGCACTCGTGTCCTCTAGCAATGCATTGTTTCTCTCTCCACCGGATCTTATTAGTATTATTATGATTATTATTATCTTAAATGGATGCCAAGTATTAGAGATGCGCCTGTCACTATAAGTTTGGATAAGCATGTACGACCCTGTAAAATGGTAATATGATCAATGCTCCCAATCATCGAAATGGAAAAATATGCAAATTTATTCTTTAAAAAGATAATCTAATTTAAGACGGGAGAAAACTCCTTTTGCATCCAAGTGATGAAACTCGTATTATAGATTACTGAATGACGTCATAATATCCTTTGTTTAATAAAATTCATCACGTGAGTTCATCACGAAAGAGATTGTTCAAACTTTAGAGATGTCGGTCGGGTCTTCTGGTGGTTCAAGAAACCGACATTATCCGTTGGGATGTTGGTCTATTGGGATGCCGTGTATCAGAGTCGCATTCTGTTTTACTAATTAGTATCAGATCCACTGCATTTTTATCTCACTACAACTGAAGACAACAACTACATTTAACATCACATCATTACCGTATCATGTTAATTGCGGTAGTATAGAAACAAAACACGATCAAAGAGTATTCTTTATGTTTTCCCTTTCGTCAACAACTGACATATATCACTTATGCAGTTGCTGTACTCCTTACCCGTCAAGCTGCATGAATTCAAAAGCGTATCGGGAAAGAAAACTCCATTTGTCATTGAGGTGCCTTTTCCTCATCATCATTGAAAAATATGATATCGGATTCAGATTGGCAGCTCGACGAGGGAGAAGGAGGTGGTAAGATGATACAGGCCAAATTTGTGCTGCCAGCGCTTTGCCTTTTTAGCATCATGCAAAGGGACACTTCAGAGTGCTATTCGAGCTTTCGATGATGACGGAGGACTTAACCCTTCGAATATCAGGATTAGCAACCTCCTGGCGTTTTGAAAGAATATTCCCAAAAGTTTGCAAACTGTGCTACAGACTGCAAGTGGTACCCAATCAAGATCGTACGTACCTCCATGAAAGCTGACAATATTCATGCTCTGTATTTCTCGGGTCAAAGTTGCCCCATTTTGCAGACGTCATAGCTGCCTGCCGGAACCGTCACTGGACTTTTAGCTTTACCGGGGTGCAGCGCGTTCCAGATTTGGAGAAATCCCAGGATGAAATGAGCAGCGACAGGAACGCTTCATTTGTATTCTATTTGTGTAACCGGAGACATTTTAGGCGACACATTATAAATCAAGTGAACGTGGCCCCAATACGCGTTTCTTAGATCCACTCATCTAGTTCAAAAGGCTAGAGAGGGATAAGAATTGCATTATTCCTCTGACGGGGCCAGAGTGACGTGCGCGAGGGTGCGTGCATGCGTGCGTGCGTGTGTATATGTGCGTGTGAGAGAGAAAAAGAGCGGGGGAATGTGTGTAAGTGCTGTTTATGGTGGAGTTAGTCAAAATGATTCCAACGATTCAGTAAATCTTTACTTCAATGACATAATAAATTTCCCCGATCACGGAAAAAAAATAGGAAGTTAATATAAAAAATGACAATTTTTTTAGATAATGAAAACGGCGCAATACAACAAGTTCTTAAAATATATCATTATCTTCTACTATAGTACTTTTTCTTTTCCACTTTGTTTTAAGACTATTTTATTTCCCTCTCTTTGTCTTTTTCATTGTAATAGTCGATGTACTTAGAACTTTCATAAAACTGCGAACAGACATGGGAATTACCTTCAATATCTGATTTAATAATCCCGAAGTGAGAGTGAAACAGATGATCCTTTGTGATCATCTTACGGAGAGGTTAAGGCGAAATATGTTTAAAATGACAATGCGATTCATCTTTTACAAATGATTCCATAAGATCGTAATTTATAGCTGGTTCTCCTTTTTTTAAATACATGTTATTAAAAGAAACTACATTTATCTACTTATTGAGCTTTTAGTTACACTATCCACACTTTGAGTTGTCCTATTTTGAGACCGTGTTGCTGGCAGGTGTTTGTTTTTTCTTGCTATTTTGTACGACCATCATTTCAATGTACCTGCGCTAATTGCTAATCATATGGACTACTTGTTTTGATGTTCGAACTTAAATTTTAAAAAGATTCCCAGTCATTCATTGTTTCATGCGGTCACGTACTTCTCCCTCGTGTGTGTACCATTCTGTAACACCCATACAGCAAGAACTGCTTTCCAGAGCATATTTTCCACATCGAATCGAATTTGCTGTAAAAAAAAAAGGGCCCAAAAGGTGAACTAAATGTTAGTACTTAGTATATCTTTAAAAGCTTCCTTCCTTGTTATTTCTTGTTGTAAATTAATCTTGACATGTATTACTGTATGAGAAGCACGCCACTCCAAAAGCTAGCCCCTCGTCATCCGGGTTATTTGTATTTTGTCAAGGAACTTCGCCAGGGAAGATTAATGTAATGCGATTCTGGAAACTTGCTTAAAAGCTACCATCCATCATTATGCTGCTGATATTTTTCCACACCGTTCAACAAAATAGAAGAAGCGGGCTCTTTATTTAAAGGTTACCTAGTTACGTTGAGGTCTTAAAGTGCTCTGTCTTTGTACTTTTCTAGGTCACCTCGTTTAACCTTTGTACGCTATCAGCTCGGGTGTGGTTAAAAGGAGGAGTCGGGACATGATCTCCGACAATGTTATGTCGCCGACACGAACTGCTACGTTCCTACATGATAAATCATGAGCTATGAAGCTCCATACCGCCTCCGCAGAATTAGGGTCTCCGACAATGTTATGTCTAGGCAAAGTGTATATCATCTTTTTAAATTGAAACTAAGTCAAGGGTAGTACAATTGATCAGTGGAAACAAATAAACAGCGGAACGTATCCATACCTATTCAAGTATCAGCAAAACGGAGGATTTTTACAAACGGAGAATTTACACAGTTTTACTGAGAGAAGGGCAAATCTCTATCATCGTGAATAATGGTGTCATGAAGTAGTAGGTCAATGCATATACATATGCGTCACCTATGCAAATGTTCTGTATTTTCCTGAACCGACGTACAGCAAAACTGTACCTTTTATTTAACAATGTATAATGTTCTCTACTCAGGACCATTGATCGATTGATTAATTTCATTTATTTATTTCATATAATAATTGTTTGCACAATAAAGAATATATTTGACAAAGTAAGATCAAAATTATGAAATGAAACAGGAACCAAGGCAGCATTGTCGAACGTCATGGACGGTTCTGCAAGAAATGCCACATCTGATGTCTTCTGTCCTGAATAATGGAAATCGTCCCAGACGTTATAAAGTTCTATGACCTTGAAACAAATGAACATCATCTTCATAAAAGTGCTTACAGATTCCGTTCCAGCATCCCGGTAATTTATGCATGTACATGTATTAGTATGATTAGTGGATGGGGCTGCAATGTTCGGGATGCATCCCTCGTAGTGGTGACGTCATGAAGGCCCACTGACATGATTATATAGACATGTTTACGATGAAGAACGCTGATATTTCAATTAACTTGATTAAAGGGCCATACACAGTAATGTCAATATTGAAGGGTGGAGTGCAGAGTCTAGCTAGTTCATCTTATGGAAACAGCATCTTCAGAAAACCGTGTAATGTTTAAAGGTGACATGAGCTACAAAAATAATAACGGCATTATGACTGTTGGTCTAACAGTGTTAACCAAAGCTGTGGCATATGAAGGACCTTTCACTTTATTTCAGTTTCACAATTTAAGGAAAAGAATCGTGAAGCTATCGTGAGTTTCTCGCTATTTAATAAGAACTTTCATCACCTCAAATTGATGAAACCTGACAAGGTGTTTTAGAGGGATCGCCACATGTATCCATTAGCTTGAAAGAAAATGGGACGCACGGTGTCATTGGTTGATAGGATAGAGTGCAGTGGTAGGCTCTAACGTAATTGCCTATTCATCTTTGTATCCACGAGGCGAAAAAGAATCAAGGTTTACGAATGCCTAGCCTTCTATCTGAAATTGTGACCGTCAATCTTGTAGATGGTTACCAAGGATAGCACCATGGACTTACTACAAATGATAGCACGAAGGATGATGATGAGGAGGAGGTGGAGAAGAAGGGGTATTGGTAGGAGAGAAAAGGGGAGGAAAGAGGAGGAGCGAAAAAGAAAAAGAACATTAAGGAAGAGGAGAAGAAGGACAAGAAGAAGAAAACCGCTTTTAGAGATGGAAATAATCCTGAATGGAAATATTGAGATACATGAACCATACTCTTTAAAGGAAAACACTACTATTAAACCAGAGCGTTACACATATTTCATGTAACATATGAGTCGGCATTGAGAACAATATAATATCTCTAAAAAACCGGGCATGGTGGCTCAGTGGTTAGAGCGCCCGCCTCATGGACGGGAGGTCGTGGGTTCGAACCCCGGCCGAGTCATACCAAAGACTTATACCAATGGGACCTTCTGCCTTCTAGCTAGGCGCTCAGCATATTAGATTGGAGAAGGGTAGTAACATATTATGTTATGCAGGGCCCGCTGGAAGAGCAGTTTCATAACTGAAGTGGCTACCCTGGGTAAATAAAACGTTCTTATTATATATGCCTACAAATAGGTCAGAAATCAAAATGTCTGTGATAAAAAAGACACTAACGGAATGAGACACTCATGTCTTGGTCTAATAATTAAAGAGAAGTCATTACATCTCACAGTTAGCATTCAGAACATGTTGATCCTACTTCAAAAACATCTCATGAGAATGCACTTCCATTCTAATATACTAATTACAAAGGTCATAGGTCATCACTCATGATTATGTTGCTGCTTAGGAAACATGAAGAAAATTAACATTGTCTGCACTTAGCGTCAAGCTTTATCTTGATCAAATCCAACTTTCCACGAACAGGCGGCATGCACTTTTCAAAGAGTCGCTTTTGTTTACTTCAAAATAGCTCAACGTTATTACCAAGTCAACTCCTCCGCAAAGGAGCGTCATACAAATGAAAATCTAGACATACCCTATTACTCCAAATTATAGAAAACAGGGGTCGCTTCTTTTAGAAGCAAACATCTTGAAATACGATTATCATTTTTTAATTTTTTTTATTATTTTTTTTAAAATTAGAAATGCATCCGGCTACTGAATTGAGAACATAATTACTGGTTCCAACTTCACAATGTGATGATAATTGCATTATTCATCTGTTAATCATATTCATGACGGAGAGATGGACAGACAGCAAGACAGTCTACCCACACATTCCACGATCGCCAAAAGTAGAAATCTTATCAAATTTCGAATATTAATGTCATGATCTCTCTCTCTCGGCCCTGTTGACATTGTTATCAAACAATCGATGTGAGAAGCGGAAGAAATCGAGCCTTGAAGGAGGAGGAGTCCTGTAAATATGGCCAGGCACGTGCAGAGAATATACGTGAACACACATCCAGTCGAACAGAAGGATTTCATTAATTGTACCCTGATTTTATTCCGTGGTCTACGGCTCATTTCAGTCTGAAGCCGTGCAGTACGTTCCTTTAAAGTGGGTTCTTCCACGCACAATTGAATACGGTAACGATATTATCGAACATCTTCATGTAAGACTTCGCATATGATAAGAAAATGAGTTAAAATTGAAAATGTCGAAATCTATTCTTAATGCTCTTTTCTGTTGTCAGTTGAATACTGACTGTATTACTCTGTGTTACGTCTAGACTGTTTTGAATAATCACCACTGTGTGTACTGCAAATGTCAAGCGTATAAGCAAAATGGCTAGTTGGGTGTTACATATCACATTTATTACCCTGCAATACATTCAATGATTTGCAGCATGATACAACAAGTATATTTGTGCATGGTTAATATATTGCCTTCATCGTACAATATTGCATTTTGAAACAAATTTATGTTTTGGAAGTGTCATCATCGGTGTTGGGTACTAATCCAAAATTATTGTAGGCTGGTTGCTTTGCATTACCCGATTACATTATCAAATCACGAGTTTATTTTGGACAATAAGAAATTATATTAAAAGCAATGCAAAGCATTTTGAGGTTGTCTAGCGTGTTCCTACATGTACTTGCACATGTTATCTTTTTCGTTCATCATATCCCAATCCCAATCCTAATTCTGCTTTCCACTTGGTCATATTGTTTTCTTCCATCTATCTGTCTACGCCTTATTTTATATCACGAATATCACATTATTTCCCCTCCCCCACAGGACCCCTTTCATCCTGGACCTCTATGGAAATCAGAGATTGCTGATATAAGGTTTCCACCAAATGAAAGGGGAAAAATGAATGAATTAACAAATTCTCCTATTATCTTGTGTTCATATTCCTTACACACGGCCCATGTTTGTCAGGCGGTATTTGGTTGGTATTTCTTACTTCATATTATACCTCCTTTTCGATTCCCAAGCATCTCTTTCGCACCACCTCTGCCTCCTTCGTATTTTAAAGTGTATTACCCCTCTTGAATACCCCCAAATGCATGCACTCACCAGACTGGCTGTATTGATCTGCACATTGTGTTTGCCAAGGATACTCGACCTTCCTCATGCACTTCTCCAGGTTTCACCCCATCTATCTCCATCTCTCCCTCATCCCTTTTTACTTCTTCACCTCCGTCGATGTCGTCTCTGTCTTGAACTATGCTCGCGGCGAGGTTATGGACTCCGGGCAAAGTCGGCGATCAAAATATAATGGAGTAGATCTAATGAGGACAATCCTTCGTTTATTGCTAACATTGTAAACGGAAATGCCAAATAACAACGACGAACCTTGCATTTACGGAACACAGGTACACGCGCACTCCCCACATCCACGCACACACTCACAGATGTGCATTGTACACAATGTATATCTGGGGTCTCTTTCACGTTCCCGTAACTATAAATGGTTTACTTCAGTAAATGTCGCTTAATGCTTAATGTTAGAAAAGTCATGGAATTCTTAATATTGTGAATGTGCCTTGTTTTCAAAATCTCTCTCCAGGCTAACTTTAAATCAACAAAACCAAAGGAATACGGAGTTGGGGAGGTGGAGGGGATTGATCTACCTTGCAGGGATTATAGTTTAACGATTTCTTCTAAAATGTTCCAACCCTGGCTGGAGTTTAGGGAGATACAAAAACAAGCAGTTTCAAGTTTCATGGGTACAGAAGTATAATATAAAGTCTATCGGCAATTTTGTTTAGTGCGTCATATAGAGAGAAGACAAAACGAAAAAAAAGAAGAAAAAAAGATGGAAGCATTGATAAGTGCTTTCTTAAAAAGACGATGAGTGATAGTCCCGAAGGCAAACTAAGAATAGAGGAGCGTGTTTCTTTATGCCTCAGTTCTTCCATTAGTCCATAATAAATGTAGAGCTAGCCTGAAGGTGTTTTTCGGACAGTATCGCACGACTTAAAATTCTTTGAGGTCGGATGACACGTTACAATCATTGTAGGTTTAGGTGGTGAGTGTTTACTTGGCTCGGAAATTTTTTCTAGACAGAATTCATGGAAGTTATTCTTCCTTGAAAGCTATTTGGATGTGATGATCGAATAAAGCATAACATCATTAAGCCAGGATGTGAAGTGTATCGATAAACGTGTGGTTCTTATTTCGGCATAATCATCTAATGCCCAGTAATTTGTAAACTAAATCGTTTATTGATTTTCAGCGGTTGGGATTCAGTCAAATCTAAGAGTTCCCACCAACAATTGCCGCATAGGGACCTGGCTAGGTCTATATTCCCTCAATCAGGATATAGATACCAATGACATTTGGGATTTTTCCACCATTTTCCCATCTTCTTGTTTATAATGTGTAAGTGATTATAAGTTGTTTGTAACGGGTGAGGTTAAGACAATAGTTCTCACCAGTGGTTTCTCAGCATTGGGACCGGGCCAAGATCGCTATTACTGATAGTAACTGGGATATATAAAATTACAAAAAGAAGAGAAAAACCATGTTTATCGCCAACAGCATTTCACGTTGATAATGATTGTTGCTGTTATAATGTTTAAGAAATACACACGTTTTCATAATGACGGAGAAGGTACATAAAATACCATTGCTGCATAAAGTATACATATAAATGTATTCTGTTTTACTATACAATGATAGCGCTGATGATAAAAAGCAGATAGGATTTTTGTTTAAAGGCCAGCATCTCCTCGGATTGAAATTTATACCAAAGACACTTTTAACCGAAGAGACAGTTGTCTGCTGTAAAGATAGTCGAGGGAGATATGCAGCATCATCGTCATTCATCATACCATATTAAAGGACTATTTATTTCGAAGATAGTTGCTATTGCTAATCGAAAGGTTTCTTAATCTTGTTTTCATTATTTCTTTCTTTCATTCTTAATATGCATAATTTTAATATCTTAAATAGATATGAATCTACTCTACCTATTAATAGTATAAAGTTTGGATACGAAGAAATAAAGAAAAAGGGACATGGAATCTAGTTAAGATTAAGATTGATATATATTGTACTGAATTTTTCATCAATGTTTTCATTATGATTAAGACAAAGACAGAGCTTTAGATAACGACATTTAAACGTGAACATAAGAAGATGCATATAATAAAGTCCTTGATGAATACTGTACTTTTACCCTTTTCTGACCTTTTCTAACTCATTAGACCCTTTTTGTGGGGGGGGGGGGGTAGAAAACGGTACACTATTTGATGTTAATATTATTGCAGCTCATTTATAGCTCATATAGATAGATTTATATATGAACATCATCATCAATGATATGGAATATTAGAATACACTTTTACCTGGAATTATCCCTCCTGTTATGGTAACATATAATGCAAATAACACATTACTATGGAAAGTGTTATTCATAGTTTAGTCTATTATCAAAGAGGTGATATATCATAATGCCGCAATAATTTAGAACTCGTTCATAGTAATTATCACACTATTAATCTTGAAAGATGTTCTGTCTATCATTAAAAAAAGTTTACCATCCGATATTATCATTTATTTTTTAAATACGATATATCTTTTTATTTCCTTGAACTCTTGACAGCCATTTCGTTTAATCATAATTGAAATTAGATGCCAGCTTCATCATGGACTCTTAAACATGCTAGAGACTCGATTCGAGTTCTATTTGAGGACATTCTCTTTATTGATTTAACCTTTTCTTCATGTTTTCAGACGCTACTGCCCGTTTTCAGCTCTCGATTGAATTTTTTCCTCACCATTTCGCGTTTTCTTGTTTCTTGGGAAATTAGGTAGATTACACTTTGTATACTAAAATGAACCTTCTCCTTTAAAAAAACAACAACGAAAGAGCATCTATTAGTTAAAACTGAAGAGTAATTGAAAAAAAAGATGAGCCCTTTCCTAGCCAACACATACACACACACGCATAACAATAATTGTTGACTTCAAGTTCTTCCCTCTTTTGTTATGGAAGCACCTTGTGTCTTTGATACTTGCAATCGCTGCTTTAATGGATTTATCGAGGGTGCTTTTAAAGTGACTCTCTGACATTGTTGAAGGTTGATGAAAAAACTGCGTAATTTGTGTATGAAATGTTACTTATTATATTCCTTTACTATACTAACATGCACAAAATCCTGAAAATTCTCAAACCACAAAGATATTTATGGTTTTCTTTGAAGGCATCACTGTGCAAAATCCTCTTCCAACCATTTTTGGGAAGTTTCCCAACCGTTTTTCCATGAAAATAAGAGAGGCTTTAAAAAAATCTTTCAAACTTAAATGTCTGGAATGTTATGAAGAGCTAATTCATTGCTTTGTGACAATTTACATTCACCTAAATTGAAATAAAATGGTAACATTATAGATGGGAAAATTAAGGAATCGATCAGATCAGTTTTTCACAATATTTATCATTAATAATGGTCTGTTTTCACTCAAACTTTCAGATTATCTTTAATTGTACATTTAGCATTGAAGTTACTACTTTAGCACCATTTCCTCTCATCTGAACGATCTTAACAAGCCTTAAAGCTATGTTGTATGAACAGTAGGCCTATATTCTTCCACAACACCAAACTCCCTATGACATATGCTAATTTACCTCCTCGACATTTCATCTAAGCGACACTTGACTTCGTGTTATCCTTGCACTTGGTTCTTCGTGACGATTGAGCAAGAGCTCTTTTGCCTATTTACCATCCTTGTTTCCTCGCAAGGCTATACCGACGAAAATGTTTATTCAATCGTAATGATGTTCGCATCCCCTCACTCGACAGAGACTAATTCGCCTAATGATGCGATCTCGCATGCTCGCAAACATACTTCCCTTCTCCGTCTGTATTGAGCAAGAAGGGCGATAGCTCTGTACTAAAGTATATGAGTAGAGTCCCTTCTGCCCCCAGAAAGACGCCTTGCCGCTTTCTTGGTTTACTGCCCCATTACACTAATATGCACGGATGGTGATCACGTGATTTACAGCAAGTGAAAACGTCATCATTCAATCAGCTGCAAAGATTTCATGCGCTATTAGAATAATTGATTTTTTTATCTTTATTATTAGCTTACGCTATCGTTAGCCCTTGGCCTACTTTTGGATAACAAATACCATCATAGCATGCTCAATTCCATCTCGATTTATAATACAGAGTTCTGTCACGTACGCAGCGCATTGTCTGGCAGTTAAAAGCGCTTCCATGTTTGGCTCCACAGAATTTGTGGGTCACCAATTGTAACCTATTTCCAGAGGACCAATTGAGCCAATGATCCATACAGCCTCTCATAATGTACTAAACCCTTTTTGGTTTTATTCGAATTATTATAGCACCATATGCAGAAGATTGCAGATCAAAACAGCGATATCCAACCTTAAAAGAATTGGGCCCCGTATGCCAATAAATCGAAATTGATGTTTCATCCTGTTATCAGGCGGTACAGTACCATACGGATTTGAATACCTTTAAAATAAATCAACGTTGTAATTGTATCGAGTCTTTAGGACTAAATCACTGCATCGTTTATTACTACGTCTTATTGCACATCACGGAAAATAAAAAAGGGGATTTTCCAAACCGATAGGAAATCTCCTTCCGTTTCTTGAAATTCATATGATTTCTGAAGGCTCTTTATGATCGACAATAACAGCCAATTTCCGTGCATTTATTGAACTTTAAGCAGGGCAACCAAATACCTTCTCCATTACGTGATGGATGGATGGAAAATCAAGTAACAAGTATTTTATCTTTATCTAGACGTCTCTGAAACGGGGCAGATTTGATCAAATTGTGTAAGTCACTCAAATGCCTATAAGATCTAGGGTAAAACGAGTTGCCCTACGCACCGCCAAAGTATGGCACACTATAAGTAACGTAACAAGCAGCCGCTGAAGAATTAATCCATCAATCAATGGGAAATTGGGCTGCCACACGGCTCAAACCAAGAGAGAGAGAGAGATCAGAGCTAAGATGCATTGCGGGGGCCCCAAGACGTATAGGCAATGAGACACAGAGGTATTGCAGAGGAACAGTGACGTAGACAGGTTCGTACACCTGGGGGGGATGACTCAGGGGCGGATCTAGCTTTTTGCTAAGGGGGGGGGTTGACCAAAATAATGACGATGCGGAGCATCGTCCACGAGCCGCGAAGCGGCGAGCCAATTTTTTTTGGGGTGTTTATTTGAACCCCGTAATTGATGTTTTCCTGGCATCTATTAACACAATGGAGACCATAAAAAGCAGTGCATGATAACGTCTTTTTAAATCAAGTAACAGTTAAATACACAGTTATATCCAGAGTTATCATGTGTTTGGTTAAGTTACCAGATGAGTTGAATATCTTCTCACAATATTTGCACTTGAAAGGGTTTCTCTCCAGCGTGCGTTCTTTTTTCTTTCTTTTTTTCTTTTTTTTTCTTTTTTTTCCCTTTTTTTTTGGGGGGGGGGGGGGCGCCCAAGGGGGGGTTTAAACCCCCTAAACCCCCCCCGTAGATCCGCGCCTGTTTAATCTTGTGGTTATCTTGTGGTTTCCAAACCACAAGATAACCACAAAATACTTGTAAGATTTTCTTTTTTTTACCGTCTGAATTGGCTTTCACCGTGTAAATGCGGCTAATAACAATAAACACAATTACAATAATGATGAGGATTATTATTATCATCATCATAATTATTATTATCATTAATATTATAATTGTTATCATTATTATTATTACTATTATTATCATCATTATGACTTATTAAGTAAGCAAATATCATTCCCCAAAACCTGGGGGGGATGATTGTACATGCCATCCCCCCCCACCTTGTGAGGTGGGGGGATGCTTCCCCCTCATCCCCCCCCCGTTGTCTACGCCCCTGCAGAGGAAACATAGGAGAGTATAGACAAAATGACGTTGAGGAGTACCTCCAAGGGGGATATGGGAGTGTAGCCAGAGAGACGTGGAACAAACAACTTTGAAATTGCACTGTATGGGTTTTGATTATGAGGCTAAGGTTATAGGAAAATTGAAGTGTATTTTGACCAAATCTCATCGCATAGAACCAGACAGGAAGAAAATTATTTCGAGAAGTAGATAAGGAAAATTGAAATGTATTTTGACCAAATCCCATCGCATAGAACCAGATTGGAAAGGAATTCTTTAGAGAAGTAGATAAGAAAAGTTTATGTAGCACATTTTTGTTAGTGTATTAAGTGTTGTTTTGTTTGTGTGTGTTTGTGTGACAAAACACAAATTGCAATAATTCAAATTATCAACATCTTCAATATCAAATTGAACGGAAGCGAATTCAGGAACTTATAAACACAGGCGGAATCTCGGCTGGGGAGGGGGTATACCTAGGCAACGTGACGTACATGCACACCCTGCAAATACGGTGATTCTGTTCCTGGGCCTCCGAAAAAGGGGATTACACTGGCTTTATCCTATTGCAGATATGCCCCTGTATCTAAACTGGTTTATCGATCAATCAATTAATACATTTTTTATTTTATTTATTCATTCCTTCACTTTCTTTACTATTTTTATTAGGGATGGGGGTTTATTAATAATTATTTAACTCGCTCCGTGCCGTCTGCTAAACATATTTGCAAAGGCTTAGTTTCTCTTTAAAAAATTCATATTTCATAAAGTTTTGTGACAATCATTTTAGCATAGGTATGTACTATTTTTTAGCAGTAGAACATTACTGTTAAACATCTTAAATTTGATTAAGTTGCCAGCACAAATTGATGATTTAATTTACAGACGACTGTTTCTGCCTTTACCACTGATTAAATTATCAATTGAATTGATATGCAGAACACCATCACGGCACATTCCTTTATTAGGTAATGATTACAATAAGAAAGATAATAATCATTATTTTATTTCATTTATGAAACAGGATATGAAAATCTGTGAAGAACATTATATGTTTGAATTGCTATTAGCACTTGGAATTATTTTGAAAATGTGAAAACAGATTAAAAGTGAAGGGGATCATTAAACAATAAATCAGTAAGAGAATTCAATTTACTTTGAATATATATATATATATATATATGAACATATATATCCCTATATTGTATTCCTTTCTTGAGAAAAACGTGAATATTATTTTGTACTGTTAAATGATAATTGATAGTCGACACACAAAATAAAATAAACGGGATGTGATGTGAGATGAGGTGACACATGTGATACAATGTGATCTTCACTGATGCCTGCATAATCCATCTCAGATTAGGACGGCACATAAGGGGTGTTCACACTACAGAAAAAAGTGAGAATTAAAAGTCGATTTTTGCATAGCGATCCAAAAATGATTTTTGTTTGCGTGTGTGGACAGAATAATTTGACTTATCTTTTCAGAATAATCTCGATAGTTTGCCGAGCGCTGTGTGTGTGAATGGTATTGAGAATTTCAACCAAAAAAAAAGAAGAAAAGAAGAAGATTTCAAGCGCGCACACATCGTCGAGATTCGCGAGTATTTTTCCTGTGTGTGAATGATCTCCAAAAAAAAAAAATCAATCTTTGCATCGCGATCCAAATCGCACGTATTGTGTGAACGGGCCTATGGTATCACACTATATGTCATCTTTATAAGCTGGCTTAGGGATTATAATCTATTTACAGTTAAAACTGTAGTGAAACATTAGTGAAACCGTCACTAGAATTCCAACCCACATTGTATTGATTGGGAAAAGTGTTAGTAGACAGCTCTGACAAATCTTTCTTCCGGCCGGTGGTTTGAAGACTTCGAATTTATGTACAACTATACAACTGACATTAAAACGTATCCTTGTTCGAAATTGCGCAATCATGCTGCAAAATGACCTACGGAATTTTAGTTTTTTGCATTTGTTACATTTTGATAGGCTCCAGAATACTTCTCAGACCTACTATAAAGTAGAAAAGATTGGTTACACTTCTCTCAAAGTTTAAAAAAATATATTTCCTATGCTCATGGTGGGGTTAACAGTTAAACCCGGTCGAACAAGCTGTCATCCTTTAACAAGTTATTATTATTTGGCAAAATGAAAAGTATTATGTCATGAAAAGTTAGCGCGAAATTTCAGACCGTTGCGCTGCAATAGGATTAAAGTGACTGGGTAACATTGTTGAAGGTTGATGACAAAAATTGCTTAATTTTTGTATAAAATGTTACTTACTATATTCCTTCTACTGTACTAACCCTCTGACAAGCAAAAAATCCTGAAAAAATTCTCAAACCATGAAGATATCTATGGTTTTCTTTGAAGGCGTCGATGTACGGCACCCTCTAACAGTGATTAACAGTAAATTCTCCCAACCATTTTTGAATTTTCCCAACCGTTTTTCCATGAAAAAAAGACATAAAACAGGCTATAAAAAATCTGTCAACACTTAAATGTCTGGAATGGAATGTAGAGCCATTTTATTGCTTTGTGAGATTTCCATTCACCTAAAATGTAACTAAATTGTTCTATAGATCTAGATCTAGATCTAGTTGGGAGAATTAAGGAATCGATCAGATCAGTTTTTCCCAATTTGTACCATGAATAATGGTCCGTTTTCACTCAAATTTTCAGATTATCTTTAATTGTACATCTAGCATTGAAGTCACTACCTTAGAACCACTATCTCTCATCTGAACAATGTTACCCAGTCCCTTTAATTTAAGCACCAAGTACCACAAATCACGAAACGCAACATTACCCGTTCTATTGGTATTTCCTCTGCCTAACATTATATTTCCTTCAAGAGAAATACCTTTATTACAACTCATGCGCTCGTACAAAGTTCACTTAAACATTTCAGAAAGTTGCTCTGTAAAATGCTGACCCACATGGTATTTCCTTTGATTAAAATGGCTTTTTGTTCCTTCTTGTGAACATGCATTTTAATACAACTCAAGCAATCGCAAGAAGACTGCTGTGATGAAAAGTTAGCTTCTCCTAGTTATAGACTCGTATGAACTTTTCTTTGTCAAATAAAATAAGTGCAAAATCAAAGCATTTATACTTCGGAAAATAAAAGTTTATTACGTCATTTAAAGTTAGCGCGAAGTTTCAGACCGTTGCACTGCAACAAAATTAAACATCGGTGCCGACCAAACATGGATACGCAACAAAACCTGTTTTTTAAAATGCCAACAAGATAATCATTTCCTCAGGTTTCCTGATCATTGCTCATGTTTTCCCCTTCCCTTCTGAAAGACCTTTAAATACAAGTCAAGCGCCCGCATGTCTTTCGAGTCTCAGAGAGCACTGTGACATATTCAACGCGGTCAAGTAGCTCATTTTACAGGCGATATAAATCACTACAAGGAATGATTTTATATGCGAGGGAAATTGGCAACCGACAAAACGATAGTACTGGACAATTTTGTCAGAAGAGAGGGGTTGCCTCTAAAGTAGATCTGAATCGAAGTGTGAGGGAGAAATGATAATTTCACAAGACGTATATGTAAAGCAATTGGTTAAATTAGAACATTAAATTTGTCTTTCTATCTCTGTCACATTTGGTTCAAGAATATTAAATTTGTTTTGATTGCTTAAAGCATTTAAAATTATGCAAAGCAATTTGTTAAATTAGATCAATAAATGTGTCTTTTTATCTCTGTCACATTCAGTTCAAGAATATTAAATATGTCCTGATTGGTAAAAGCAATTTGAATTATATATTATTACTTGCTATGCGAAAGCGAATTATCATGCAGATCAAACTATGTAGAGGAATACCACGTTGAAAACCTACGTGCTTCCTGCTCCCCCATATCACACGGACACACCCATACACACGCACGCACGCACACACACGCACACACACCCACACACCCAAACCATGCACACGCGCACCTACAATCATGCGCCCACACATTCACTTCACCACAGGTCCCTTATACAGAGAAGCCATGAGATATCTCTGACGGAATGTATTAATAAGAGGGAAAAGATGAAGCATAAATACAGGAATGGCGTACCGAAGTGGTCGAGTGAAAGGGTTAAGTAAGCGTCATTACGATGATTTATATGCTTCTCAGGAGATACCTAGATGGGACTTAAGAATACAATGAAGCTATATCCCAGAACTGGGTTAATGCAGGCTGAGGAATAACATTCCATTTTCTCTCAGGCCAACCACTTTACTGAGTTGCTCGCTGATCCGTTCTTCATCTTCTTCCTTCATCGCCTAACCCTGGTTTGTTTTCAGACGGAATGAAAAGATAAGCTTTCGATCTGCTCTCGCGTAGATTGTTATTTCTTCATTGGCGATTTAATCTTGGGGAGTGTGATCAATAGTAGGGCTCGGGGATACGGGCAAGGTTTGGTGTCTGCATAGCATTACACGTTATCACAGGTGCAGGTCGGGGACTGGGATGCCTAAGGATTTCCTGCCCACGACAGGGGGTAGCCGAAACCGTGATAGATTATCCGTTGGTCCCTGAGAGGCAGCAAATGGAGGGTAGTCGAGGAGCATTATCATACTGTCGCCATGCCTCATTTAATACATGTTAATCATCTACCATTCTTTGCATTACGGGATTGGACGGGAACCAATATCTGATCTCCAGCAAAAATTAACATTCACAAGTCATCTTATGTACAGATAATCTACCTCTGTATACTAAGGTTGATTCCTTCTTGTCAAAAGAGGAACAATTAAGTTTCACAATTTAATCAGTTTATTTTTCTTTTCTTAACACCCACCATATTTTCCACTGCCCGTAAAAAGATCGTTATTGCCATTGGTAATATAGGTCTTATGGCCTTCTGACTGGCAGGCAGTTATATAAGCATAAATGTGTGGGTTGAAAATGCCCAATAGGAGGCTCATTATGTGTCCGACCAACTTTTGGACAAACTTATGCCCAACTTGGGTAAGGTTTGACCAATCACGATCACATTTTACAAAAGAAATTGATCAAAAACAGCACAATTTGTTCTGCCGTTTCCTATCAGCTTGGTCGAAAAAATTATTATGCTATGATTAGACAATCTTATTTAACCAACAATCACAGTGTATAAGCTGAATTTTGTATGAGAAAGCAGGGGTGATTTTTTTTCTCGAGATTATAACACACCATTCGCCTTTTGAACTAACTTCGCTCGTTTGTGAAAATGGCCGTTCAATGTAATATACTACATGCTTATTGCCATAGTGGTTTCCCTAAGTGTAATATAAGTATCATGTTTATACAAAGTGTCGGATTCACTTTCGCAAAATTAATTTACCACCCCTTTTTATGTATTACGAGGCTAAACCAGAGCCTAACTCGGGTATGCAGAAACCAAAATACAAAGTTAATTTCCAAGACACAAATTGCACATAATTTCACTGGATTTTGTAATACTATTTACTATGAGAAGAGGGTGATCAAGTACATCACTCAGGTTTTGCGAAAACGGAATAAAAGTCCCATTTCCCGGATTTAATCCGCATTGTTTGACAGTATTTTTGTTCGTATCCGCCGAGGGTAAACGCAAACATTCTCAGGTTTACTTTACAAGCACAATAAGCATCTTCAGCTTTTGGAGACAGTTGAACTCTGTATCCTTCTGGCGACAGGGGAAATTCCCCTCTTACACTATTTTCAATTGGATACCTATTCCTTTCTTCCGCTCATGGAATATATGTTAAGACGAATGCTTTAAGGAAAGCAAGGACAGTCTCATTAGACGTGACCTAAACTGATGTTGGTCATGTAGAAAGAGACTTCAAGTCAGTCGTGTATATTGCATGTTCATCGCCATCGTTATTACTAGGTTAGCTTTCCAATAATGAATTCAAGACATAGTTTCATCTTATATCTCAGAGTTTCGTATTAAATGTGCACCGGTAAGAAATGTGAGATCAAAACAAAGTCTTATGGTAAACGTGGTTTTCAGCGTGACCCCCCCCCCCAAACCCGGCTATGGCATAGTATCCCTGTATCTTTTTAATCTGAAAATGAATAAACTTTTTTTTTTAAAGTTATAGTATTGAATTGTTGAAAAGGAATGGAAATATATTTCCTTGAATTTTGTCTTCTCCAGACATCAAGATGCCGAGAAGTTAACTCCTTTCCTATTTTTCCCCAAAACTGAAAAACTCTTAGTCATTATAAACAGTAATTAGGCGTATCATGGTATTTTTTCGCATTTGTTTAAACAAATACTGCGAATAAAAAAAATACGTTTTAATTAGGAAAATTGTATTCATAAAACTTTCACAGGCTACATGGTTAAACACAGATTCAACTATGGTCGTCGTACTATGATTGTATAGTGCTTGCTTCGCTGTTGGTGGTGGCAGCAGCATTGTCGGATGTCGTGGAAGTTGGGCCAACATATCATTGAAAACAGTAGGACTAAACCTATTAGTGACTTAGGATCCATCTTTTGACAATAATAAACAACAGATATGAGAATACATCGAAAGAAATCAATGATTGTTACAAAATAAGGTTTAAAATGACATAGAAACAATATTGGTAGCTTACCTTCCTGTTGTGTTTCCAATCCTTTTTAAACGTTTTTAAAAGTCAAATAAATGCTTCCACAGGTTGATTTCTTAAGAATCTAAAAAACCATGGCCTTTTCGCAACCTCCTGCTTCAGCTACTTGTAAAATCCATCCATCAAAGTGACGGCGATGACGTACACAATTATTTGAATGCACAAGTGCTTTTCTTTTACTCATCCATACATAAAGCAACATGTGTGATTGAGGGGAAAAGAGTGAGTGCGGTTGAGGAAAACACATTAAAAGTAGACATCCGAAAGTCGGGAAATCTAAGCCCACATTATGCACCGCTGCACAAGAGCATTTGCTGCGTGCTGCTTGCGAGCCAACGACCCTTGAAAGTGAATACCGCAGAGAGTCAGACGGCGGGAACACCGCTGATTGCACAGCGTGCGCCTCAATACACCCTCCGCCGCCAGCACGCCAGGATACGGAGGCATTATCGCACGTCGCTGTTTTATTTCGCGCCAAATCTAAAGTAGATTGCGACGTACTTTTTTAATGAAAACTCGTAGTTGCGCTCCAGGCTCTTGATTTTTGTTTGCATCGTCTGTTTATTCATGATCGTGACCAGATTATGAATATATAAATCACTAATTGCTGTATATCTCATGCAATTATGGAAGTTAGTTAATACTCTTTGGGAACGTACATTCCAGTTGCTCTCTTGATTTTTAAATATTTTCTACTTTATGTTTAACTACATCTCAACCACATGGTAGTATTGTACAAGGCTATCATCAGTTAAATCATAATATCATATTGCAACGTACCAAACAATGTAATCTTCGCATAATATAGTCAAGTCGTATTGTGTTTCATTAAGAGAAGGGAAGCAGAAGAAGAGAAAAAAGGGGGAACGTAGCCGGGAGTTAATAAAATATGAGTGAAAGCAAGGGCGAGGTTTAGCGAGGAGAGATGGCTAGATTTTGTATGTATGTGTGTGTGTGTGTGTGTGCGTGTGCGTGTGCGTGTGCGTGTGACAGAGAGAGGGGGAGAGAGAGAGGGAGGGAGAAGTAGGAAACAGGGAGAAAGAGGAGGGATATTACAGAGCAATTAATGGAAAGCGTCAGAGAAGAATTCAAGAAAGAAAAAAATGGGAAGAGAAACAGTGGGATGAGTAACATAATGAGCAAGCAGAGAGATAAGAAATTTTAGACTGAAAAGCAATAATTCAATAAGATGAAATATAATGACATGACAAAACCAATTCTTTACAATAAAACAACCGAATAAATAATGGGGAAATGAAGGGAGGTCCAGACTTCATGACTCCTCCTGCATTCATCCGCCGCTCTAATTGTGGTTTTGGACACTCTTAGGTCAAACTAACCTAACGAAAAAATAGGTTAATGGTGTGTGTGAATAGGGAAATAATGAGTTATACTGTTTTTGTGAATTGTTTCGTTGTAAAGATCGAGAAATATCCAACGGCCAACGCAATTATCCTTAAAATTTTTACAAAAGCAATATCGCTGTATATTAGAATTGTTTGCACTGACACTCTTGCATTGACCACTTTCTAAGAAAATATTTAAAAATTAGATGATAGAAAAAAAAGTTAAATTTGCGCGTTTTTCATGCATTATGTACGCCATAGGCGCTAGTCGTGCCAAAAATAAGTGAGCCAACAAGAAAATGCATTTCTGTGACTTAATAATCGCTAAATGGTGTTGCGTTTGTCCCATATTTGCATGAAAATTGTCAGATGAAAATGGAGAAGGAAACTGGTTGAGCAGAGCTGGTTTTTGTAGGTACTGTTATAAAGCTTTTCATGATTACAAAGGCGTCTTTTTTCCCCTCCAAGATATGTCTTCCGAAACTCAGAACAATAAAGACCATCGCATATTGCAATGGGAAACTTATGATTTAAGTAATGACGGGTTTGGTCGAGTTTTTGTTTTTTAAATCTACTTCTTGCACATTTATAGAAAGAACAGTATGGTTATCATGCTATATGCATTTTTCATGCAATATCTATCAATCCAGTTAATAACGATCTCAGATCGTATGACAAGCAGTTTGAGAGTCAATAGAAATACGAGAGATTTGGTTTATAAAGAACAGCAATATGTGTATACACAGGGGCCATGCATTAAAACGACAAAGGTTACAGCAGATGGAGTGACTAGAAAAAAACACCTCGTTTTCTCAATTTCGTTGCAACAGAATCGCATTTCATAGTCTCGACTCTCGAAGATATTACCGAACTAAAATATAGAAGAGTAAATCTGAACAATTAAAAAAAATTAATAAAGAGAGTATTCTGAAAATTCAGCCTGATTTGTTGGTCGTGCAAAAAATAATCTGTCTTACCTTTCACGGTATGTGTTCAGTCGACCTCGTTAGTATAGACATCTGCAATAGATAAAGAGAGATTCATTTCATTCAAATAAGTGTAAATTAGCATTTGACACAGCCCGTAAACGCATGCATGGCGAGATGGACAAATACACTTTTGCCCATAATGTTGTAATAGTTTGTCTTTATCTCTTTTCATTTAATGATTGTGATAATATGGTTTATGCTTGACAGACATGGTGTATCTTCTCAGAACTTTATTGATTATTGATCAATATAAAGAGTCATAGAGATGAGAGTAATCAAGACTGTTCCGAGAACGTAACTTCATAAATAACAAAGAATATACGAGATTGTCATAATCATTAATTTTTCATGAAAAAGATGTAAGAAAAAATCCCAACTCTATGGGCAACTGTTTATAACAATAAATATATGATAATAAGAAGTCCAACCAGTCATGAAACGAAATCGCCGCCCCTGGTGATATGAGAATTTATTCTCACCGCAGTGCAAACTACTTTTAATCATACATCACGATTATGAGGGTAAATTTCAAATGAGAGATTAATTGCCACTACGCATAAAATTGATTTCTGCAACTCAATGAATCTACTTTTCAACGTGTATTTTGAAATTTGTTGTAGTTCCTTGAAAGGCAGGCTTTACTACTTCATTCAGAAGGGATTATACCACCCAGGAGCCAGCGAGTTCACTGTGACAGGTGGATATCTCATTAACTCAGCTCTCATTTAACATAAGAAAAAGAGGATCATGGGGGACCAACAGGCACCGATTGGGGAAGTTTTCTATATAGAGGGAACAAGTAGCTATAAGTAGGACAATGTGCCTTTAAGCAACCAAATGCTATTGTGGGTAAAATTGAAGAGAGGACACTAAAAGAATGATAACCTGCTGCCAAACCACTATTTCCTCTCAAGCATTTTATTACACATAAGGGACATGAAATTCAATTCTATGCCTTTCACTGCGGCGAAGGAAGATTTACTCAAATAAATCTCAGTGGGTTCTTACACGCGCATTCAATATTAATGAACAATCGTGACTGACAGGAATGAGTTATATTTTGTGATTGAAAAAAAAGCTGAACACGCTGAAAGAGTTTGCCACATTGGCATTTCATTCACAACTTATCAAAGCACTGTATACTCGTGATGTTGAATTCCATTATTTTATACAGATAGCATACTACCACTCTCCAATGGCTATTATATTTAAGAAAAAAAGGCAGGGGGCTTCGCAAAATATGACGAGAAGGTATTAAAAGCATGATATTCATCAATTATGTCAGCACAGTAGCACAAACTGTCAACACTGTGAAACATTAAAACAGATAAAATGAAGAAGAATGTACATAAGAAAGAGAGAGAGAGAGAGATAGAAGGAAGAGAGAGGGAGACAGAGATTGTAGACATAGAGATAGATATATAAATGGACAGATAGAAATAAAGATAGAGAGAGGGAGAGAGAAAGAGAGGGGTGTCAATGTGGCGTAGTTTGATAATAAAGCTCCCCCTCCCCCGCGAAAAATGGTTATACAGTACAACTATAATTAAACCGTGGAACTTAATATATTCCTGGTTTCCACACAAAAATGCCTCGAGTCACAATTGTGTATACCCCGCACTGTCCCACCGCCATCTCCCTTGAGCCTCTACGGTTTTAGCAATTTAGAAACAAATATAGGAGCATAAATAGCAATATTTAATCAATGATGTCTATCCGGTTTCTCTAAAAAATAGATAATCGGAAAGAAATGAAGAAGAAAACCAAATGCCTCGGGGAAATTCACTTTTCGTCTAATGGTTTCGAATCCAATTGAGACTTTGTTTATATTTTGCGGAGCTACAGAAAACGGAAGCTATGATAAGATAACGACTTTTTTGTGGAAAAGAGAATACATAAGTATTTTCACAAAATGAAACTGTTAAAAATCCGACTCGGTTGAGAATATTCCGCCAAAGGCTGAAAGTGTACTTAATAATAAAAACTAAACTGCGTCCAGAAAAAGAAGCGTTCGAATAGATAAAATATATAATCAAGACAATTTAGACTCCAGATGGAAAAAAAAGTTTTTAATGAAAAGTTCTTTCCTGACGGAGTTTCTGTTTTAAAAAAAATGTACGATTGCATTCTACAGCCAGTATTTTTGCGGTCATTGTACAAACATTAAATAATATCGCTCTCAAATGGAAAAGTTGGAACTTTTTTTCATACGACTATTCATAAATGAAGGTAAACATTCTAGTATTCTTATTAATATTTAGATAAAAATAAATATTATCATACACTAATATACAAATAAATAATTACCCCCCTTCTTTTTATAGGAGGGTGTAAATATTTTCGTGGACGTCAGTTAAAAAGCTAGGGTGCGAGTGGGTGGAAAAATGTTGATGTGTTTTAATTGCAGGAAGGCTTGCACTGATAAAATCATGAATGTGATTTGTAAGTACAAAATATATCTGTGTGTTTGTTTTACCATTGTGAATTAAGTTTACTATTTTTTGCACTCGTGAGACCGTGAACACAGCCAGAAAACTTAATGTTAATAAAAGAAAGAAGAAAAAAAAGTAACCGATATTTTAAAAAGTCTATGGTCTACATAGACTCAACCATGTCTGTATTGGATACTCCCTTCCCTCAAAAGAAGAAAAAAAAGTACTTGACATTCAAAATGGCGGAGGAAACGCGTTGTGACAAAACTGCCCATTCAGTATAGCACTTTATACGCTCAAGTTACAAACTCTTGGCGGGCTGAAGTGGATGCCTCCATATCACGTGTCGTGATGGTCTTCCAGTCTCCTTTCCAGGTTTTTTTTCCCTGTGAACAGTTGAGAGGAGGTTATCTCAAAGTTAAGTCGACCCAGAAACAAGGAGGGTAATAATAATTGCCTACCAAACTTGTGTAACACATATCACAAAAAATGTCCCTTCTATGCGCTATTTTAATGGAGAGAAGGAGCGAAAAAGGAAAAGAACAAACGAGAGTGAGATACGCTCGACATACCTCCGTAACTCAACAATTAAATGTGTTGTTAAAAGAAAAGTTTTAAGACGTGTTTCAAAGTTGTTAACAATATCACAGCTTATTTTATAAAATCATTATGGCAATCTTTTCAAAAGCTCTGCTTAATATACAACCTCAAAAGCGTGACATTTGGATTCTGCATTTATTTGCTGGTTAGTGAGGAGAGCCTTTTTGGAAATCTGAGGTTTATGTTAGGGTCTTATTGGTTAAGTGGTTCAGTCAAAATATACGTAGGAGCCAATCCATTTATTCTAATCCAATAACTCATTCGGTGCGACAAGTTGGTCCACATGAATTATAGCCTTTTGACAAGGCCTCGTGACTCTGGCTATTTTCTACCCCAATCAGCGGCTGAGATGAGTCTAGAGACCCGGGTGAATTTATTGACCAATCAGAATGGCCATCTCCCAGTTGATTTCGTTCGTGAGTCGTTCATTATCAAAACATGTAAGAAAAGGTAAAGGACTTAAACTAGTTTTGCTTATGAGATGAACAAATAAATGATTAATACAAAATATCACATCCAAATCTATTTAACATACAAAATTACAATAAAATAGGAAGCATTTGATGACTTGATCCAACAATTGTAAGTGAGATAATTGGACTTTCCCTGTATATAAAATGAACTAGTCCGACTCGTTTCGTTCTATGTATTCGTATTCGTACTACGTATAGTTTACTGTGACCGCGTGATGGATAATATATGCCGACGTCACGCGATGATACGTTCGGTGATTGGACGCTACCATTTCGGTAGAGAATTCCAGTCGGAAACAGTGGCTAACATGAGTATTCAAAACCAGATTACTAAAGGCTACTTGGCTGGGCCACTCGCTTTGGCGTTCACTCGGGTTTTCGCGATTAATCTCTTTTAGTCGCTCAGCGTCTATCAGACATGAGGCCTTGTCTAAAGGCTACATGAATTATAGCTCGACGTGAACATGACGAGCTCCAATGGTTACCTAAGCCGTGCAACAAATGCAGCCTAACCCAGCTTTCTTTGAAGTGATAGCTACCAATCATGATCCACACAAAGACTTTTAAGAAATCAATTTGTCGCAATTCCAGATGCCTTGTCCATCACCTTTTTAAATGTGTGAACATTACAATTTCCGACGATTTTTCAAACGTGCGAACATTAGAATGACAATTTCCGGTCGACTTTTGAAAATGTGCAAATTAACATTACAATGACAATTTCACACAATCCGATGGGATATGCAATGTGGTATTGAACTTTTTCTTGATTGGATTCCTCGAAAGTCTTGGCGATTGGTTAAATGGACTCCTGACCTTTCATTTTGTCGGAGGACACATTTTGCACTCCGATTTTTTTTTTTTGGATATTATGTCACCATCAAGCACATCACTGAAAAATAAAGTCAATGTTATCATTAAAATGACAAGAGACATGACAAGGAAGACATGGATGTTTAATTTACAGACAATTGTACTCCTGGACCAGTAGGCGGCTGTCGATCGACGCCACACCTCAAGGAACTGATAGGTAGATTCACCAACTGGCAGTTTAATAGGCTGCATTACATGCTTGAACAAGTCGAATATGAGCCCCTATTTACACAGTTGTCTAAACCAAACATGTCGTGGATGTTGTGACGGAACTTGTCTTTTGAAAAATAATGGTGAAACTGACAAACTACTGAAGTAACATTGCTATGTCAAATTGGGCCGTACATTTAGTTGGCGGTCGATAAACAGCGCTACAGGGGAAGGGAGAAAGAGAAAAAGAGGGGATAGGTGTGTGGCTGAACCTACGCTTTCCCGCTGTCTATGTAGGTTATCACACCGGGGGTGGCAAGTAATGTGGCCTCCTGGAATGCATCCAGGCGAAAATTGAGGACGTTCAGGTTGTCAAAGAGTCTCATCAACGCACTCACTCTCAAACACGTTTATTTTCACACTAGAAGCGGCAATATTGGTCTTAGGAAGAGTTTGCTCTAGCGGTGGCCCGACATTTGCTGCTGCGACAATATTGATCCGGGCTTTTTTTAATCAAAGGTAAAGGACCCGGTATTGCGAATTGAGTTTAGGGTTCGAGTTGGGTTTAGGTTTAGCGTTGGGTCCAGATTTGAAGTTGAGAACTTGGTTGATGTAGGAAATGTGTTGGTGGTCTAGTGGATACGTGACTGGACTGTCGATCACAGGGTTCTCGGCTCGAGCCCCGCCCCATCATCGATGCCCTTTGGCAAGACATGAATCTGCATTCGCCACTTTCCTCCAAGAGTAATAATAATTACAATGTTAAGCGCTTAGGAACATAGTATTAAGTGTTATGCAAATGTGACTATTAAAAAAATCTTTATTATAATCATAAGTGTCGTACAACCAGCTGTAGCATCAAAAGGGTTAATTCTGCCAGCAGTGCTAGGGCATTGGATTGTTTAATCTATAAGAAAATAACTCCTTATGACGACAAAAGCCGATAGCAAGTTTTGACGGATGCAGGCTTTGGGAACTGGGTGTTCCTCAGGGATGTTCCATGGGGACTCATGTTAATTGGATTGATGAAATGCCCTTTCCCTTGATGTTTTAGATTTTTCCCTTCAAGAATTAAGATTGCATGGTTAGGCTTCAGTTGCCTAAGGGTATTAGGATCGTAAGTTATTGCATAAATGGATGATTTGGGATATTAAGAAAAATTCAGGATGAAAAATATAGAAAACATGGATTAGAAAGAGGAAAATGAGAGAATAGAAGAAATACGGAACATCCCTTTATGAAAAACAGCTCATTTTTTAGTTACCCCTCTAATTAAAATATCTCTCTCTTCATGAACAATCATCCATTCATTATGATTCATCTAGTATCGAATAAATTGTAGCAATTTGTAAATCAGTTACTGGAAGTATAGTCCAACTTTCCAGCTTACTCCCCTGAATTAAAAATCATGGTTAGTTCATCTTAAAAATGACGGCCTGATATATTTAGGAAGAAAATTCCCTCTCTCTTTCTTTCGTTTTATCTTCATCCTATTGCAACACCTCCTCCCTCTCTTTCTCTCTCTCTATCTCTCTCTCTCCCCCCTCTCTCTCTCTCTCTCTCTCTCCCCTCTTTCTCTCATTCTTTTCGCCTCACTCCCCCTTTTCATACCTCCCCCTCCCTATTTCCACAGTCCACATCACTGTTTCTCTGTCTAAACTATGCTCGCATGTTCACTTTCCGGGGTCCTTTTGGGGGACAAATAATGAATGAGCTTCCTTAGAGAAATATCAACTCACTCTGTAAGCTTTTGGCATGTTGCAAAAGAGAGTCTTAAAGCAGCATGCGCTATGTGTACATACCTCTCTCTCTCTCTCTCTCTCTCTCTTTATCTTCACTTCCCCCTTTCATCTCTTCTCTCCCAATTTCGACATTCCAGATCCCCTTTTCCCTGTCTTAGCTATGCTCGCATGTTCTCCTTTCGGGGCCCTTTTGGGGGACAAAATACTGAATGAGCTTCATCAACTCACCCTGTAAGCTATTGGCAAGTAATACGAAAGATAGTCATTAACGTTTAAAGCAGCATGCGCTATGTGTACATCCACTCTCTATCTCTCTATTTCTCCATCTCTTTCTCTTCAATTCCCCCTTTCATCTCTTCTCTCCCCATTTCAACATTCCCTGTTCAAAATATGCTCGCATGTTCTCCTTTCGGAGGCCATTTTGGGTGGGTAGGAAATAATGAATGAGTTTCATTGGAGAAGCGACAACCTACTCGGTAAGCTCTGACCCTCGGCGGTATACGAAAAAACAATCGATGATGGTTAAATCAGAATGTGTTATGTGAACGTTCTATCTGTCTGTCTTCCTGTCTGTCTCTGTCTGTCTCTGTGCCCCCCCCCCATCTCTCTCTCTCTCTATCTCTTTTTTTTTCTTCCTCCCTCCCTCTCTCTGTCAAGGACAGGTCCAAATATTGCGAAGCCATGTGTTTAATTCTCTCTCTCTCTCTCTCTCTCCTTTCTTTTCTCTTCCTTCACCTTTCTTCGTTATTATGTTAGGTCTGACACCACCCTCATTCTTGGTCTACCTTTTCCCGCTTATTTTCCTTCTACCATTTCAGTAGTATCTCACTAAGCATGTAAACATCTGAAATTAGCACTGTCAAAGCTACTTTAGCTACTATTTCTATAGAAATATCACGTGTATCTATAGATCACATTTTGTGTGTGTATAACATATATAATTCACCCATTGAACATTCTACTTAAATAACCTGTAGGTTAACATAAAGACCATTTTCTTTATTTGTTGTTGTCTCGGTTTACTGCCCTTTGTTTTTTTAATTAGTCTTTGATGAACAACAATGTCCGGTTGATACGAAAGGTGTAACACCTTTTCATTGATTGGTATACCAAGATTGAGTAAATAGGAGAAATGCGTCAAATTAATCAATAAAATGCATTTTGTTACGACTTGCAAGTGAATGACGTACGTTAAAAATACCATTTCCATTTAATTACCATCTTTTACCAATTTACAGATCAACAGAAAGTCGGGATCGTCTTTCAGTTAAAAGTATGTTATTGATAACAATTTCTTGAAAGCACGCACACACACCACAAACGTGAAAGGAAATCCATCATACTATTAATTTGCATCAATATTACAATATTCCGTTCTTTGGATTCAGAGTTATGCGATGATATACCACCTTTGGAAAGCCACAAGATTATTTTTATACTATTACCATTTCTTACAAATTTAAAGGTCAACAGAAAACCGTGATCGTGTTTCACTCAAAAGTATCTGATTGATAAAAGTGATTTTCTGAAAGCACACACACACACAAAAACGTGAAAGGAAATTCATGATTCCATTACATCAATATTACAATATATTCTATTCTTCAGATTCAGAGTTATGCGATGATATTCCACCTGTTTACAGGCAGAAGGTCATGATTGTAAACAATTTAACAAAGATTTAAACCCCTTGTGGCTCTCGCAAGATGATGTCTCCTTCTTCTTTCCCTGCGTTTTATTTGTCTTCCTCTTCCTCTTTTCTTATTCTTCTCCTGCTTCTCCTTCTTCTTTTTCTCTTCTCCTTCTTTTTCTTCTACTTCTTCTTGTTCTTATTGTTAATTCCCTTCTCCTTCTCTTCCTCCTCCTGCTCTCTCTTCTTTTTCATCCGGTTACGTACCGCAATATGTACAAAATCTTGGTTTTAACTTCTAAATGTATTCATAAATTGGCACCAATTTATCTGCAAGAACTAGTCCAGGAATACAAACCCTCACGCAATCTACGGTCATCTTCACAACTAAACCTCGTTTCTAAATCGGTATCAATTCTTTCTTAATATGGTCATCGCTCTTTTTGCAAAGTTTCTGGTGAACTTTGGAACGAACTACCTTTACATATCCAAAACTTCCAGGACGGTCACCCAATAGTCGTAAGACACATTGATTCAAAATTGCTTTTGATGATTAACTTACTCTATTTACATTAACGTATATTTCATATGTATCGTAATTATTTTGTAATTTTATTTGTATTTTTTAATTTTTGCTTAATAGGTTATTTTTTTTAATTGTATTTTGTTTGTTATAGCGCTTAGAGACTTCTGTGGAAAGCGATTTATAAGCATTTTTTTCTTCTTTTTCTTCTTCTTCACTTCTTCTTCTTGTTCAACATCTTGTTCTTGTTCTTCTTTGTCTTCTTCTTCCTCTTCGTCTCCATCTTCTTCTTCACAGTTTTCACCATTAACCACCCTGATTTAAGTGGTTGAGAATGTCTCGTTTTCTGAACGGTAATATCCATCGTCTATGTTAATTTACAAGTGGAGCGTTCGGAATCAATGCCAATCTGGTTCGAGGGAATGAAGGAGAATACTAAACCTCTCCGAAACGTGTGAAACACAATTCGGTCGCCGCTAATGGTTTGGATAACTCATCCAGGGGAGAGAGAGAGAGAGAGAGAGAGAGAGAGAGGGGGGGGGGTGAGAAGGCGGGGATGAGAGCGGGAGAACGCAAGAAGAAGGAGTTAAAATGTGGAGTTAGAGATATACATATTTGTAAGCGAGAGAATGAAGAGAAAGAGAGAGAGAGAGAGAGAGAGAAAAAAAAAGAGAGAGAGAGAGGGTGCAAGGGAGTGGAGCTGGAGGATGGAACTTCAGGAGCAGACATAGGAGAACGTGAGAGAGAGAGAGAGAGAGGGGGTAGAAAAATGCGGAAGATAGAGCCAGCGATACAGATGCACGTGTAAAGATCGGACAGGTAGAGATCAAGAGTGAAGGAGTAAGAAAGATAGATAGGGAGATATAAATGAAAGAGAGAGAGAGAGAGAGAGAGAGGGAGAGAGAGAGAGAGAGAGTTGAGAGGGTGCAGAAATGTTCCCTATCCATCTCCTACAAACCAAATTGAAGATGACAGAGATGGGGGTACTTTGCATCACTTACATTTGTTGATAAAAGCGTTCAACAATATTCCGGCTGACCTTTTCTCGAAAAGCTCTATATACGCGAGGTGAAAGTCCAATTTTATTCAATCACTTTTCCCTGCTTGCTACAAATGCGGATGTCAACGGCGGTGTGATTTTCACGGGTAATAAACTCCATTATCAGTTATAAATCTCACGAAAGTGACGCGGCATTTCCGCCAATTCGTCGTGATTAAGTAGCGGGGAGCTTTGCCGAAGTAAAATTTCCTCGAAGATGAAAAAGGGATAATCAGTTTGCTGGTCAAAGTACAGATTTTGTCTCCCATTCAGATATTAATAACATCTTCAATCATTTGAAAGTTACGGGGCAATATCTGCAATAATCAGGTCTCATTTTTGAGTCAGCATACAAGAACTGTGTACAGGTAAAGGAAACTCAAAATGTATATTGGCCGAGACGTTCTACAATAAAGCTCAAATTATGCATTAATATTGTATTTGGTGGCCGTCTTGTCTTTGCTATTTCCAATATATCAATATAATTTTGTCAAGAAAATTGCCCTTTTAATCATTACGGAGGCTATACTGAGAAAAGTACATCCATATCCACCGTAGATTGCATTTCATACATGCAACGGGGCGTTTGTGGCGTGCGCCTGTAATCCAGCTAATAATGGAAGTTACCAAACTGATTCAGCCGAGGACGCAGGTTCGAAACTGAGTCACGTCTTTCGGATGGAGACGTTTAAAGGTCGGTCCCCAGACATAATCATATCTGATTGATGTACGTCTGTAAAAACCCGATAACACACACACACACACAGTACTTTTTAAGATATCTTTAATCCAGGATCACATTGACATCATTTATTTGGTATCAACAAAAGATTTGGCTCCTTTACATGACACAATCAGTAACTAACATAACAGATGAGATATCTGCATCCCAAAAAAAATTGATAAAGAAAGAGAAAAGCACTAGGTAGGAGAAGAAAATGAAGAAAAAGAAGATGACACGACTCCATGATGCATTGGCGTCATATATCATCCGCCAAGTAAGACATACCTCTTCATCTTATTTCCTTAATGACCGGACCATATCAGTTTACCGATCATCGTCAATATCAACATTAGGAGCAAAAGATTCATGAACGCGGTCACAAATACTTTCGCAACAATCAACCTTGGGTAATTTCAAAAGCCTTGAGCGTCATCAACATTGAAGTTAATGTGCGAACATTATACTGACGTATTTACACATGATTTGCAATATGTGATATACAATAGGATATTGAAAATGCCCTTGAGCAGATTTGTTGATGTTAATAAAATAGTTGTAATCGAGTATGTGAAGAAGGCCATCGCTCTTATATACCCTCCAAAGATATACCCTCCAAATATAGATTTGTGCAGACTTGATGGCTTTACCTGAATAAAACATACCGATTAAACAATGCATCAACGTCTGTCATGATGTGCAAATTCGATCTATTCAAGAAAAAAAAGGCACGTGATAATGTTGGTTTTTAGCCAGTATCTCAAGAAAACAAGATAAATATGTTTCTTTGAGTACATGATTGTCATCCATCATATACTCGGCTTGGAAAACAAACAAGCAAGGTACCCCCTGAGGGCTCGAGTCATGTTCCTTCGTTAGTCGATGTTAATCTTCAAAACATTCGGCTCAATATTTCTCTCTCGCTCTCTTTCTCTCTTTGACTATCTAACTCTATGTCCCTTTTCTTAATTTTATGTTTCTCTTTCTCCCTCTCTCCCTCTCTCCCTCCCTCTCTCTCTCTCTCTCTCTCTCAGCCTATCCCTTCCTTCTTTCACCACCATTTACTCTTGTTTGTTGTATTAAAACAAGGTCACCATTGCCATACTACATATCCTCTCTCTCTCTCTCTTTCTCTCTCTGACTATCTAACTCTCTGTCCCTTTTCTTAATGTTATGTTTCTCTCCCCCCCCCCCCCCCATCTCTCTCTCTCTCTCTCTCTCTCTCTCTATCTCTCTCTCTTAACCTATCTCTTCCTTCTCTCACCATCATTTACTCTTTTTTGCTGTAAGCAAAGTCACCATTGTCGTGATTATTTTCCGATTGACGTTTACACGACATCGACGGCCAACATGGGGCGATGACCACTAATCGTTACCACAAGCCGAACTCCCTCTCACTCATTCTCTCTCCCTCTCTCTCTCTCTCTCTCTCTCGCAACCACCAAGCTGCCAGAGAGGGAATGAGATTCTGACACGCTGATTCCTTATTTGTTTTCGTTTGAATGTTCCCTGCAGATATTGAAGTCCCTGGAGGAGACGGGAATGCTCGTGAGTAGGATTGAGTGCGTCAGCGTATTAATCTTAGCGCAACCTACCCGTATATTCTTCGGAGAGTGGCGTAGCCTGTGTCTTGCCATTGAGGGGGCGGTGGATGCAGAGGACTGGTCTATATGCCTGGACGAATTTTTAAAACAGTGTGGTAATCGAGGGTCTATATTGACAAAAAATGGTTCTTTCTTTTTCCATTCAGAAGAAGAGTATTGAGTAGCAAAGTAATGAGTGATCGAGCTTCTGCGTCTCTGTGAAGTTCTTTCGCACCGTCAAGGGTCACTCCGCGTACTCGCAAAGTGCCCTTAACCGTGGACCTACTAACCTTAACCGTAGGTCCATGCCTTAACGCACAACCCTACGAAGTAATTCCAAATCTCCTTGGTCATACAACTCTTTAACCTTTGCATTCGATGCCAATGGTGAACTTTGTATTTGAGTGGTGAAGCCGGTGAAAGTGATAAATGTACAGTATGTGAACGAACGATTGACCGCAGCTTTTTTAATTTGACCTTGCCGATTTTTAAAGTGATTTAAAAACATTTTACATATCATGTTTGTACACCATTGATTTCTTCAAAGGGTTATCTGTTATACGCGACGGCTTATGGGTTCACGAAGTTACCTTTGACAGTGAGAAAGAGCCTCACTATGAGTAGCCTCTTGTCGATGGCCCTCGCTTTGTTGTAGTCCGTAAATTTTGACGAGCGTAGCGAGTCAGAAAAACCGAGCGCAAGCGCCTCGGTTTCTCTGACTCGCTTCGCTCGTCAGAATTTAGAGACTCCAACAGCGCGAGGGCATCGACAAGAGGCTACTCTATGAGAGACACAGGAGCCTGATCACCCAATACTAAGATGATTACCGAGTAAAGGGCACAGAGCCATATTGAATAGTTTTACCTGACCGAGTTGTAAACTATGTCTGTTTTTTTTTTTTTATCTCTGTGACTCTGGTAAATGTGGAAATGCAATTCCATCTTGAGAAGTTCAAATAAAGGTGGAAGGGATCACATTACAATTTAGTCAGATAGCCGGAAAAGACACCAAGTACCCGTTAGCATGAGGGGCTTGCATAAATCTAAATAATTATCCCCTGTGACAGAGTTAAATACGATTTGTCAGTTCTTTTTTACATTCTGTTTAAATGACACGAACTCGGGCTCGTCTCCCGTGTTGCACGATTTTTTTCTTTTCTTCTTTTTTCTTTATTTTTGAAAACACATTTTTCTCTCAAAGTTCAACATTCGATTGCATCTGCCTGCGATAATGATACATTGCTGTGCAGTGCGGTGGCGTCAGCACTCTATTCTGTTCGCGCTGCATCTTCTGTAGCTTTGACCTTTTATCTCTCGACCTCCCGCGCCCAAAACGACTGCGGTTCTGGGGCCCGTTTCACAAAGCCTTTTTTCAATGACAAATGACAAAAATCAGTGTCAAATCTGCTGATAACCAATCAGAAGCAAGGATTTCAGTAGCTTATAACAAACACTGTCATTTGTCACTGATGACAAGTTTTATGAAACACCCCCCAGAACTTCATCGCGGGCAGACGACTTTTAATGGCAACATCACAGGGTCAGCCCACTTTGTAACACTCCCGAATGCTACATTGAGATGAGAGAGTAGTGTTCAGTGGCGCATCTGCGAATAGCAGGTGCAAAATTCCCTAATTTAATTTTCGGAAATAGCTTCGAGCCTGACATGTAATAGAGGGGTGGACGAGACGAAGAGACACGATGATGTTCAGTATGTGATGGCGGTGCACACACCGTTAACCTAATGATGAGGAGAGGATGGGGCGAGATTAGATTAGCTGTACAATGAGTACGTCATCAGAGGAATTTGAAGGAAAAAGGGGGAAGGTATACCCGGTCACCAACCTGTACAGTTTATGCTACGGTCACAAAGGTTCGTACGAACGATAATTTAGTACGAATCTCCCTGTTTTTCCATTGTCTTCCCGAATTTCCATTGTTCGTACGGCGTTCGTAGCAGTTCGTAATGGCATTTGTGACCGAGCCATTAACTTGTATTCCAGAAAATCCATTATCAGATAGAAATTTCGTGTTTCATAAGCAATCACTTAGTTTAGGATAAAATTTTTGTATCACCTTTCTTTATCTTCTGCCTTCTCTAACCGCATTTTCTCCTCAGTATCACTCTTGTCTCACCGCCGTCGTTTTCTCCATCTCTCCCTTTATGAATAATCTGTTCTTTTTTCTGAATCTCCAGCAACATTCTCCGTGTATGATACATCAGGGAGCTTTGTATCATTTCCAATTTCATCTCATAAATACCCCGATACGATTGATTTATCAACCTATTTTCATCCTCTAATCGTCTCCGTGTCTACCGTCTATAAATCAAGGAACTTATCTCTCTGACATTGATCATAAACGGAGACGGATCTAGGGAGCACCACCCTCTATTATTGTGCCCCCTTTAAAACTCTACTGTGCATCCACAAATACTTACGCACCATAATTACGTACACCTTTATTAAGTGCCCCTTTAACCTTTCAATCCGAGTGGACCTCAAAATGCTTTGACCTTTCCCCATTAGCGTTTATACATTTTTTTTCTCCTCGTAGATTTTCGTGAATTGTGTCCCTCCTTCAAAATAATATTCCGTTCCCTGCATACAGTTGTTATTTGAAATGATTTCTCTCATTATTTTTCTGTATATATCATTTTCTTATTTCTCATCCATCTCCTCCATTACATCTTCCTCTCAACTATTTTAGAGTGGTATATTCAGAAAGTGATGGACAGGGAGCGATGGGGTCCCCTACACAATTGGGAGGGGGGTATATTACTTTTAATCTAGAGGAAATTATTATACTAGAGGAAAATATTCTCGGGCAGCTAGCCCTTTTTTCTCTAACGAGGGCACACTAAAATACAGATTTTCTTTGGAGCGGATTCAAACCAAATTTAATCTCACCATAGAGGAGAAATACTCGGTGTGTCCCCCCCCCCCCAACCCGAGACTTAAACACACTCGAATCAACACATATTTCTGGGGGGGGGGGCAGGAGGGCGTGGGGGCTTATACCAATGTTATTATTTTATGATAGAGGTGATACAGATTTTGGGGTTAAAAAGGAGGTGTGAATCGGCTTTATCCTAAGCTGGATACGCCCCTGTTCTATGATGAAGATGGATCGAATGGCGAACTCTACACGGTAGCAAGCACAACTTCTTCATACATCCTCATACCAATCAGGCCTGTGGCTATACAGAGGATTGCGACAGAGTATGTCAGCAACCTTTAGATCTCAATTAGTTCTGAGGCCCACTACCCACCTAAGAGCCTCTACATTAACTTTAAAGGTAGGAGTCCTATGACACGCTCAAAATGACGTCAGCAATATCAGAACAACAAGATAACTTATTCAGGGGTTACTTCTCCCCAAAGCTGAAACGACCCACCTCGGACTTGAATTGAACGTCCGCGTGCGAGCCCTATTCTATTGCAAGCACATTATTACGTGTTCGTTGACTAGTCACTTTGTGTTCATTTAAAGTGTATATGAACTTGTAAAATCTCTTCCGTAGAAGTAATATTTGCAACTCATATTTTTATCGTAGTATAGCGACATGGAACTCCCAGCATGCACTCATGCAACTTTTTAATATTTAAACTTTTTATATAATAACAGTTTCATATTTTACGTTATTAACGATCATAATTTTACCACATAGTATTTGAGAACAAAATCGTCGATCTCTCTATTTTTTGTATTGCCCTTTGCGACCGACCCAAAAATCTGAAAATCTACGGTCTGCATTTTAAAAAAGTTTTTTTTTTTTAACCGTTTTTTAGATTTTTTTTATTAATGAATAAAAAAATATGTATTTTGTTTGTTTAAATGGGATATGAATGCATAAAATTAAATTATTCAAAAATTCTCACTCGTGCAAACCATGGATCATTATGAGGCGAAAAAGTTATCAATGGAAAGATGACGTTGAAACACATGTATTAAAGCATTAAAAACTGAGAAATATCAGCCAAAAGAGGGCGGGAAAAAAGAAAGAAACAAGAAATCATTCAAATCTGAAAAATATTGGGCCAAAGAGGGCGACAAAAAAAAAGTTAAAAAAAAAAAAACTTTTCCGTCCGACCGACCCATGTTTTGGCACCCAAAGGGCAATACAAAAAGTTTTTATTTTAGGCCTAATACTCTGGTTTTCATCGTGAGCTGAGGAGTTTGATCATTGCACATCCTCAGTAGCTCAAAATATATTTGGCGTAAGATATTTACACATAGTCACTGATCACCACATTGAATAATGATTGTATTTCAGTAAAATGATACTCGAAATTATCTAATTATATCATCAGATTATTATTATCACGGTGGAGAAGATTCCCGAGTATATTATTACGCACAGTTTCAGTTGAAATTCTGATGTGGTGGGGTGGGGGTGCATTATGGGTATGTCCTAGATTATTTGGAACTGGCTACTCACAGATCTTCCCGCCTTGATTTTGTCCCAACTTTTTTTATTTTTTATAAATATCATCAGGAGAAATACAACACCGACATGTACCTCAAATGAATTGAAATGAATTGTCCACATACTATTCAAGCTGCTGTTTTACCAGATGTATCTGAAATTTTGATTTGTTTTTGAAAGGAATGGTCGATAACTGAAACCAGATATGTTCCTCTCGGCAAAGATCAATACCACAAACTACAATCTTCAGTTTGTCCTAGATTTTTCTCGTCAGGCTTTTCCGATTCGTTGTATCTACTTATCATTGCTTATTTACATGATTAAGAAAATGCGATGGCAGGTATTGAACGAGAATGCCTAAAGTAGTGATCGACAGCAACAAAAAAGGAAAAAAGAAAAATATTTATGTGAATTCGGGTATTCTCCGTTAATTTACAGGTTAATGTAGAGAAACTCTATTACATGTGCATTTTGAAAAGAATTATTCTACATGCTCATTTTTTGTATACTTTCTATGTCATTAAAGGTAATACAAAGTTTTGGGAAATTTTGAAAATTGGGTGGATAGTGATTCTTTACCATTTTGATATATTTGGATGCCCCTATGGATGTATTATAAGCACAAGAAAATTTAGCCCCTAAAACACTTCTGCTTTCGAGAAAAATTGAATATAAAAATTTACCGGTGCTCCCGGTAAATTTTGATGAATTTCAAATAGCGCCTACGGCCGTACATTAGTAGCTGCGACCATGAAAATCTCAGAATATGCAGTTCTGATATATAATTTCCAAACGGGTATAGCTAATCGGTCGATTTTAGTCAAGAAACATTGTTTTATAGCCTAATTAATATCTTGACCTTGAGAGGGAGCTATACAACATAAAGAGTTTATTATTTATAATTTCATAACTTAAGACTCGATTTCAACCGCGACAATGATCACTGAATATTGTAGGATCGCATATGCATCCAATATGTTCATTTGAACCAAATTTATGACCCGATACCAAAACTTTGTATTACCTTTAATCTGTCTGGTAGTCAAACTTGCAGAAAAAAGAGGTACAAAGTACTCCAAAATTGGTCTAACATATCCGATATATACGGTTAAAAGATCACAAACAGGCAGGTTGTAAGTTTTAATGTACGTATAGCATGAATAATTTCCTATTACTCTTCTTTATAGTGTCAGTTACATGAGTATTCCACTTAAGGTAAAGGTGTATTATCAATATAATATAACAAAGGTGAGAGTATTGGTTGTTTAAAAAATAAAAATGACATCGAGGAGCATTTTAATCATTTGATTTCATATTATTTGATGAAGTCCATGATTTGAGCAGTTCAAGTTGGCCTTGTCATTGGGATGTTGGTGTACTTGTTCTACGTTATACTACTGTTAAATCATCTACGTATTTAAAATATGATATAGAAGAATCTTTACAAGCATCGTTACTCATTACAAGAAACAAAATAGGCCCAAGCTTAGTGCCTTGAGGTACACCTAAACCATAGTGTTTAGATTAAAATAATCTGTCCTTTATACGATTAATAAGAAAGTCAATTACTAATGAAATTACGCAAGGTCGGACATGGACATCTATAGCAACTTAGTGACAAGTACATTGTGGTTTATTCGATCAAACGCTTTCGAAAAATCAGTCAAAAGTATTGTGGATATTGAGCGATATTGGATATAATGCATGTAATAATCCAACTAAATAATGACATGTAGACAAGTTTCGTGTATTACCAAACTGGTTTTAATATATTTTATTAGCAATGTCTTCCCACAAACGTTTTGCAATGAAGGACTTTGCAGTCTTTGCAAAATATGACGTCGACAGAGTGTGAGGAGCATTTCCCTTTTTTTTTTAAATGGAAAAGGAAAAGCATATAATATAGCTGCTACCTGAAGAAGACAAACGATAACACCCAAGACAATCTGGGGCTGATAAGGTAAGACTAGTCCAATGTCAAGATTTCAAGTGTCTTTTGCCCGAAATGTCCTGTTGGACCGTTTTTTTTTGCAAGCGATAGATAAACATTCCTTCTTTTAAGGAAACTTTTATTTGGACAGCGGGCACCTTGAGAACTATCTAAAGCTTAGCTAACGTAGCTCTTATCTTTTTCGGGCTATACAGTTATTTTGCATTTACCACAGGCCTGTTAGTGTTACCCTCTATGTATATGCAAATTGGGTGGCAATCGTTCACATGTAATTGTCTAGTTTTTATATGTTAACACATTCGGAAGCTGGCGACTACTTAATGCATTTTGACCGAGATATGATAAGCTAATTGTGGAAGATCTAAAAATTGTTTGGTATAGAATGTATGGATGTTCAAATTGAATATCAGATTTCTTAAAAATCACACCCTCAGTCTTTGTCACCGGGCCCTATCTACCTCCCCCCCCCCCCCAAATCCTGCTTTTCTCTTTCTCTCTCTCTCTCTCTCTCTCTGCGTATGTCTGTAATTTTCGTCAATTTTCTATTGTCTGGGCTATCGAACATTCTATTCTACCACACTGTTTTCATTAAAAAAAAATATTATTTTGATTATATTCATCCTGAAATTGACAATTCAAAATACCATTCCAATACTATTCTTTTCCTTCCGCACTTATTATTGTAGTGCCACAATACCTGTCAATATGGACCTTACCTTTCCATATTTTAACCCGATGACTACTAAATTCTCTATTTCCCACGGGTTTAATACAGGAATCATCCGGTTCCCGTAGGCAGAGGGTCGATATCGACTTATTTAATCCTCCGAACGGTCAATAAAATGGGTATACCACGCTTTTGTAATGCATTATTGGTAACAATAGACACGCTTATAAAGACAGTGCTTTTCTAACGCTGATACGTAGGCCTATAAAATATATCGTAAAATAAAGAAACATGACAGGTCGCCCTCCCCTCCCCAAACAAAAGAAGAAGAAATGAAACACGCATGCATACTGGGAGGGCCTATACAGCGGATTACCTAAAACCATGTCCCTTTGATTTTTGTTGTCGAATTGAACCCCCTCCCCCAATTAAAAAAAAATTAAAATCATCTCCATAATATTTGTAATGATAATGCCTGCAAAAACATTTCCTTTAACTTTAATACTTTTGATAATATTTTCTTATTATTACTTTAGTTTTAGCGTTCATGTTCCCACAGATAAAAACGGTTTCAGAGAGTTCGTCTTGTCGTGAAGATTCACCGTGCGGTGACGAAGCAAATGCTTACACTAATCGCATTAAACGATGTTTTAAATGTGTGCCACAAGCTATTTAATAGCGAGAACGATATTTACACACAACAACGAGACTCTGCAATGTTTGCATAATGTGTATACTAAGAGGTACGAGAAGACTGAAAAGAATGTGTCGATATATGAGTGTTTACTGCTACAGGTCAGTATAGAAAAGATACAAATGAATGAAATTGTCTTTACCTTAAGCTCACTGTTAGTAACACAATGCCAACCTCAGGAAACGACGAAAAGGAGCACTTTACTACGAGAGGTTATTCCAAGATCAAGATAACTACTTCGAAACATGGTCCTACAGTTTCAATATGTTATCGACACACTTCGGCATGTTCTAATTATAACTCCACTGGACTGATATGAGAGACTTAGTTGACTATAAACAGAGCGTCAAAACAAAACCGCCCATTATTTATTTTTCTGATTAAACAGGAACAATCGCAAATTTAATGGGACAGTAAGTAGGAAATCGTTGTTTAAAAGCAACAAGTCTAATGGGGAGATGATTAGGATCGCGATGTATAAAATCAATCAATACAATAGGCCTACGCTGCTCATTGTCAATGCAAGACTAGGCCCACCTATTGCACGACGATTAATATGACGATATTTCTAATTAGAGGTAAATCCAAGTAGTTGTATGTCAAGGAAGAAATTTAAATGCCTTTGACGGCCCTCCATATTACATCCTCATTTTTAACTTCTTGAAATATATATTGAAAAAATCACAGGAAACATGACCGTCGTTTTCGATGTAAAAAAAAAAAAATCTTCTTCCTTTTGTACATCATGAGAAAACTGGAAAATAACCAAAAGTTCCTACATGTCAATTTTTAGAGGGAAATAATTCCCTACGTATTTGGGTTTATTCGCGTAATTGAAATCATATCAACATTCTTTTAAAAAATAAATATTTCGTCACATCGCAAAAAATCGTAGGGAACCTTGAGGTACAGTTAATGGGTGCGTGGGAAAGTGGGTTTATGAATATACTTTTCGACAAATCTAATTTTATTTTCTGATGGCATCTTTTTCCGGAGGGTGCGACTCTCTTCGATTGTAAAATTAGATAGAATTTGATCCGGAGGCGTCAAATTCGATATCAGAAATGTTTTGCACCTTCAGAACTGACTGCTGCTGGATGAAAGAATCTAATAATTGACAAAGATTGAGAGACGGTGCTTACATCAAGACAACTCGTTTATTTAGTGGATTCCTCCTTAGGATCGTTTAAAGAGATGGTTGGGTTCGTTCTTGTAAAGATGACAAAAAATATATCAGCTTTTTCAATGAATTTCCTTTTGTGTCGGTTGGGAAGAATGTCAAAGATGCAATTTCCCCTTAAAATTGTTGCCCTTTGAAAGCCCTAAAATTCGAAATATGACGAGTAATGTCGGCAAAATTTAGAACAAATTTTGAAGCCACAAATGTGTGTATGCCCGCATATATATTTCTGCGTTTAGTGCATGGCTGAGTATGACTGGGCATGACATACTCACGATCCTATAATTATTGCCGGCGATTAAACAACCCCACAGTACACACCGATTCTTACGTACTACATTACCAAACTTTCCCAATTATTTCCTGACAGTTCTTCCAAAAATTATGTAATCGCATTTATCCAGTACTCAACTTCATCTTTAAAAAAAACCCGATAGGTTCTTGCTTTGTTCAGCTGGGAGTTGAACATTTTAGTTGAGCATCTGATGTGCGCCCTCTAGACTGCTCACAGGCAGTGTCAATCTATTGCCTCGGTCATCAATGTTCAAATAACTCTGGTAAATGAAAGTTCTCAATCAAGAAAGCATTCTGTAGAGGAAAAAAATAACGTTCTAGTGGAAAGAATAATATAATATATAATAATAATAATATAGAGTATTTGTAATACGCCATCTCCACATGAATAATGTGTTCGAGGCGCATGGAGAAGAAAAACTATATTAAAGTACACAAAAATACAAACAAAAATGAACAACAACAATGAGAAGTAAATCTAAATCTACTGGAAAGCCGCTTTGAACAAACCATCATCAATCAAGATCAAGTTTTTAACTTTCTTGCTTGGATGGGCACATTCACTTAATTGTGAGAAGATCTGATTAAGAAAGTTGAAAATATAGAGTAGATATTGAAATGTTAATTATCATGTGCACCCGTAAAACATTCCTGTTCAACAATGAAAGCTAAGAATGCCACCTTATGAAATATGAAAGGCGTGTTCTTTAGGTATGTTGATATAATCAAAATATACGTCTATACACAATGATATACAATATCACAATTTATTCCCTTTGTAAGATATTTCACACTTATTTAATGGAATGCTGCTGTTGAAACGTTATTGGTCATATTTGTTTGGTAAACAGTCAAGACCATAGCCACAAATATTCAGTGTAAGAGTATCAGAGTGATGTCTTAAATAATTGTGTTAATCTATAAAAAGGTAAAATGTATTTTTCCATGATAATCTTATAATACTTTAGTACAGTTTTCAATCTTCCTTTTCTGCCCCTAGAACAGAACGTTTAAACCGACATGAGATTTACCTTAAGGAAACATTGGAAATGTCAGCAATCTTTCTAACAAAAAAAAAATTCAAAAAAAAACTTTCTAGGATAACCATAATATATGATATGGTTATCCTCGAAAGTATTTTTTTCAGAAATATTAGCGGTCTTTCTAAATTTATAATCCATACCTATATCTTCATGCTATCCTAAAAGAGAAATATGTTTCTCGATACAACTCTCCCCCCCCCCTCCCCCCCCCATATATGTAAAACCTTTATAAAGGTTCGTACATATTCTTAGTAAAATGTAATCGAGATCTTTGCTTCGTAAAATTTCACAATCGACATGTAGCTTTGAGGTGTGATTATACAAATAGCCATTACCGGGGATCATTGGCGCTGGCGAAATTCAACCCCGGAGCTATGGAGAAAATATGAAGTGGATGACATATTGTCGATCGCTCCATTTCTTGGAGCAAAACAAAATATAATTCCCATCCTGTCATCACAATACTATCAAGGAATATGTAGGGATGAACTGCCGAGGATAATTTATCAGATGATGTTCGTTATCACCTCACACCCATCAGAGTATGATGGATATTTTTCCCGTCATGTTTTCTTGGGGGGGGGGGGGGGGGTGGAGGGAGGTTATACAAAAACGGAGCGTCGAAAGGGTCTTCTTGGTGTGAATTGGAAGAATGATCGAAGAGTAGTCTATCAAAGGGTTTGCTATTTGTAGTTAGTTCTGACATGCATAGCGCTTGTCGGACGTAAAAGGCAAATTTAACTTATAAATGTTATCGTAACGATTACATACAGTTTGCCAGTCTCTTCCCCTGTTTGCTGGGCCAGAAAATGAGACCTTCAAAACATTCTATAAAAACATACATTTTGACAACCGTCCGTAGTTCGTCTTAAAGGAAAATGACTTATAATTCTAAAATAAAGTTTAAAATGAGCTCACAATCAAAATGACCAACTGTAATCATCATCAAATATACATCAGCATGTAGGCCCATAAAACCATTACAAAATTGTTTACATGAGAAACACATTTCATCGACAACAACAACAACAAACGCACATGCAAATTACTCAACATTTTCTGACCACTTGCCCCTGAGAGAGATATAGGACACATTAATTTCAGTGTTACAACATACTGTAAATATAAAAATCATTTCAAACCTTAGGAATCTTTAAAAATACTACTAGTACATACAAACACTATATGGAAACCGACTTACCCCCAGAGTCTTATTAAGCCAATCTGTTGAGAGGAAGACAGTTGTCACAGAGCTAGCCCCTGGTTTTGTAGGCAACCTCTCTTTTGTGTACCGCCGTGAATGAATGAAATGAATGCGAGCACCACTAATCGAACTCTCGCGCGCCGATCCATTAAAGAGAAAGTCATTCACGTTATAAAATAACACCTGTGTTTCCACGTTCGGACCCCACGCCTTCTTCTTTATTGATCCTCAATATACCTCCCCCATCCTTGGCCCTGTTGCATAAAACATGTTATTAAGAGCAAGTTACAATAACTGTTATAAGCTACTGACATTGTGAACGAGAGCTGATTTGTCATAGATTTTTAGCATTTGTTATTGATAACAAGGATTTATGAAACCGGGTCCTGTACTACTAGGTCTACGAACCACTATTATAAATGACATATTAAGGAGTCACATTTTGGATTATATTTATTTTTCTTCAGATACAATTGGAATTCTTTTTACTTGTATTGCAATTGTCTTTCTCTTCACCTGAAGAAAACAAATTCACTGAATCTAGTCCACATTCTAAGTAGCATGGTTCAGTCTCGTCCGGGACTGTCGCTCACGGCATAGAAAAATAGTTGGGAGATGGGAGTTTCTTCACGATGTTTGATTATAATACTCAAGCTCTCTGTTGCCTTCCAGCATTGTGGTAGGGTGTAATGAAGTATATACCCCCCCCCACACACACACAGACACATGTTAGTCTTTAATGATTGTATGTTCATCGATTCTTCGATTAGTTGATGCCATTGATGGTGCCTCACAAAGACTTGATGGTTAAATGTTCTCGTTAAAACGTTTAAAGCCATGCATGTCTTATTCGGAAATCACTCGACCCGCAAAGCTACTGGAATAAAAATGAGACATTAGAGGTATTAACATTTTACACTTCTCATTGTTTTTATGTGAGTAGATTGGTATATCAAACCGTACTTGCAATGCTTTATTAAAATATAATGATATTTAATATGCATGTTATTCATAAATGGACTATAAAAGGTCATTTCAAACAAACTGTTCTAAATCAAAAACAGTTTTATTTCAATACTTGAGGCGACGACTGACTAAACTTTAACCGTTTTACTATCATGATCATGACATTAAGTTCCATGTAATATCCAAACAACCACTTAATATAATTCTAACTTTTATCCAGACTCTTTATAAAGGTGACACCCTGTAACAGAGTTCACACGCCTACTGTAACAATAATAATAATACAAAAATAGATCGCAGAAGATGCTCTCAATTATAAAATCAAACATACCAACAAGAATAGCCTTTGTAGAACTCTTGTAGATCGATAGTGCGAGGGGGGGGGGGCATTTATATTTCAAGAGAAGGCGTTTAGGTCTGAAAGAGACGATGCGAACTTCTAAAAATGGATTTTTAGCGCCTAAGAGCTCATCAGCTAGGATAATGTTTTGTTGTTTGTATATCTAACTTAGATCACATGGGACATGAAATGTATCTTGAGAGGAAGGAAATGGGATGCGGGGAGGGGAGGGGGAAGAAGGGCAGAGTAACTCGGCCCAACAAGACATTTCATCCTCGAACTCCCGCTGAGTTGTGTCTGCACTTTACTTCATGACAATTCTTTAATACATTGTTTTGTTTCCCTGTATCCCACAAATAGTTTCATTGATCCTTTATGCGCTATCAATAGATCTTCTCCCCCACGAAGGTTGTATATACATACCTACGTGAAGAGGTATTGTGTCTAATCGATATAATACAATGTTGGGATGTCTTATGGTTTTTGTATACACAAGTAATTGTTGAATGTAATTGTCCCCCTCCCCCCTCCCCATCCTCTTTTTTTCTTTTCCACAAAGGACTAATACCACACGTTGTGAGAATTGTTTTCAACGTATTGTGACAACGGTATGGTATTCCTTTGGAATTAGTCTTCTGGTTGTGATAATATAAATGATTGTAACGTCATTCCTACCGCGGTATTAAAAGATAAGAGATAAATATATTTTTGTTAAACAAAAATCAACATTAATTCTTTCATTTTCAAATTCAAACTATTTCTTTCTGAACATTTAGGAATGTTCTTGATATTAATAACAAGCATATAACAAAATTCAATTCGTTGACAACAAAGCTGAGATACACTTGATGAAGATTGTGATGATGATTGTGTTGATGGTGGTGTTAGTGGTGGTGGTGATGATGATGATGATGTTGATCCTGATGGTGGTGGGGGTGGTAGTGGAGGTAGTGGAGGTAGTGGTGGTGGAGGTGGTGGTGGTGGTGAGGATAAAAGTGCTCCTGATGATGGTGATGATGTGTTAGGGTGGGGTGGTGGTGGTGGTGGTGGTGGTGGTGGTGGTGGTGGTGGTGGTGGTGGTGGTGATGATGATGATGATGATGGTGCTCCTGATTGTGTTGATGTGGTGTGGCAGGATGGTGGTGGTGGTGGTGAACTGGTGATGATGATGATAGTGCACCTGATGATGGTGATGATGTGGTCGGGTGGTGATGATAATGATGATTGTGATGATGATATTAAATCTATGATTATTAAAACGGTGATAATCATGTACAGATAATAAAGTGGTAATGTGAAGGGCTATTTCGAATTGGCTGTTTCCGAAGTTGCGCAACAATATAGTCACGACATTGCATGACAGGAATTAGTAATAATATTTCATAAATGTATGATATAACCATAAAAGCAAACTTGACATGACAATGAAATTTAAAAAAACACCAATTAGTTCGCACTGATTTTGTAAGTAATATAATAAATCAGACAAAAATCTTTTTGTAACAACTTTTTACATATCAGTCATTAACGTTTGTAAAATCAAGAAGTTACTAGTAACTAGTAACTTCTTGGTAAAATCATGTTTTTGATAGTCATTGTAGGGCAAGGTGTGTCCAGTATAGAAATGTAAAATATATAGAAGACATATTTATTGATTGGATGCCTGGTAATATTTTGTCGGAACAATTTAGATATAATGTATAGTCATTAAATACTTTCATGTCATCATGTTTATATGTCAATTTGAATTCCACATCGATCTTCTTTTTTTTAAACTATTGCAAATGCAATTATTTTTAAGCAGATCACTGTGCAGTATTTTCCCTTCTTACCAAATGACCTGGGAGCGTCATTTTTATCAACTTTTTAAATATAATGTCTTTTTGTTTTAAAATGTTCTTATCATTTTACAAATGTTATTTACCATGTCAACTTTACATGTCTGCTGCTTTTCATGTAAACTCATTCGTACAAATCACGTTTTAATTGCAAAAATAAACCATTACTGAAACTGAAATTGAATTCAATGACCGCTTCTTGAGAATAGTGCAGCTTCTCTCAAACATTGAGGGCGCATTTTGAAATATAACATCACCAAGAAAGAGCTTAATCGTTATTTTTAAAGGTACGACCGTGACTCTGAATTATGTTTGTGTTACTCGTGAGGCACGCAATCCCACAAGTTTTACTTTGACTATTAATAATGATATTTTCGTCATGAGTAGACTGACATAAATGAAAATGAATGACGTTAAAGACATCGTCGCTGAGAAAACATATAGGCCTATACACCAGATAATTGAAAGCTACTAATTCCTTGAATAGCTTGATTTGAAATTGCAAAATTAAGAAGGTACTTCCCTGGGATGCCTATTACTATACAGTTTGCATTCATCCTCACCTTTTCCTTTTGTAGTATTACTTGCTTATTCATATTCATATATGAACTTTTAAAGTGTAACCCCCATGTAACATTACAATAGTGATGCAGAACAATGCAATTATAAAGAATTAACAAAATGTTTCGTGTCAAAATAAATCTTTTGTGTAGATAACTCCAACACGAATTTTGGTGCACACACGGTGCATTCAAATGACATTTCCATGATAAATATTCATCGAGCATTACACACCAATAATTGAACCTTGTCACTGAGTTATGGCCTGCTTTTATTGTTTGGAATTTTCCCATTGATCTAAAAATAACACAGTTTGAAAATAGAGCAAGTTTGATCAATGAAGTGATGTTTAAGGGGTGTGGGTCGTACCAGATAAAACGATGAATGCTAAAATTTGCACCCATCCACACATAAAAAGATAAAGAGACGAAAACGGCTATCGCCTTAAATCACTTCTTACAACTATTTATACAGTACCTGAGGAAAAAAATCTATGAATTGTATTGATGACTTGTACTGTTCACTATCATTCTGGACCTCTAGGAAGAACAGAGCCATTTTGTTAATGGCTATGAATAGAGCATTCCAGCCGTTTTTTTAATTCTTGATTTGTATTATATTTGTAAATTGCATTATTGTATTATTTGAATTTTTATACGGAAAATAAAACCAACCAACCAACCAATTCTCATTGTACATTGAGGGCGCCATTACAGTCCAGAAAGCCACGTTGAGAGACTCTGTCCCATAATTAATATGACCAACGATATTTGGGTAGTCACCGTATCTGCGGAAGGCAAGAGAGAGAGGGAAAGAGAAAGAGAAAGAAAGTGAAAGAGAGAGAGACAGAGACAGAGAGACAGACACAAACAGAGAGAGAGAGAGAGAGAGAGAGAGAGAGAGAGGGGGAGAGGTGGAGGGAGAGAGATGAGTGGGAGGGAGAAAAGTCATAAACATAGATAACTGATTGATATCAAAGTAAGCAATATTAAAATAACTTCTTTCTTATTAATTTACATACAAATACGGAATAATGTTTGTATGGATCTTCATGATATACTCTTAAAAGACAACAATTTATTGATATACAAGATATGATATTTATCTTCCGCAATTGTAGATGAAACATATTTCCTGGTTGTGACCGGGTTCTCACATCCTGTTAGTAGTATCAAATTTGAAATAGAAGTTCATAACATCATCAATTATACTTTAAATACTTACATTATCAGGTAAGACTATAATAACAAACGCTTTAAATTACCGCTCCCAGTTAATGAAAAATAGATACGTTTCCGTGTGTTTGAGTGGGTGTGTTCGGATGTGTCTATACCTAAGGCCTGATAAACGCCGTTATTTTGTTAAAAGCAAGATCCAACCTTAACTTGCAACTACTCAAAAAGAAAGCAATTACATCAGAGAAGCAAACTGGTGAAAGTTTGAAAAAATCGGACAGACAATGAGAAGGTGTTGTGTTTTTGTTCAAATTTTGTAATGACTATACGTATATGGGCAGTTCAAATTGGCAATCAGTTGTGCCACTGTGGCGTGGTGCCGGTAAAACCTTCCAATTGTTTCGTTTCAGCACACAAAATGAATATAATGTAAATCTGTCATATTTTTTTTTATCAGGGGAGTCTTTTCTTTATTAAAAAGGCCCTATAATTAAACGTTACCCAAAATATATTTTGAATAGTGCCCCAAAGGAGAACACACTCAGGAGAAAAAACAGAAATTGGTGACGTTTTTGTAAACGAGCGAGTTTATCCGTGACTACTTTACTATACACTGACCAAACTGCCAATTTGAGATTCACATAGATTTAGAGATCTCATACTTCAAACAACTCGCTCGGCTTCTGTAGAAGCCCGTCGTCTCCAAAGTGTTAACACTCTCTTATTGGACCCATTTTTGTCAATCTGTCACCATCCTGTTTCTCTTTTTTGTAATGCGTTTTATACAAATTAACTTCTACAAGGGTTGGAATGCTTTTTTTTTAATTGTATTTCATGATGAAGCTGTATTCAAGTTTGCCATGGCCTAGGCAAATTATGCGTGCTATTTCTTCGTATGGAAAACATAAATAAACTATAATTAGATACTCTTACACTTTCGTTTTCGAAACGAGCACGCTATTATTACAAGTTGACTTGTACCTACTGTTTGGATCCACGTTTGGATTCTTTTTCTTCAGAAAGCGAAAGGCGAATCATTAAGAATCTTACATCATCAACAATGATAACAAAGAACGGCACCAAAAACTAAAACCATTAGAAATTAGGTATCGAATCCTGTTTACCCCTAAACTGCCTCTGAAAATGTATACTCCTTATGCCTATAGTTCATCTCCGAAATACTGTATTCAATTTTTATTGGTGATTATTACTACCTCATTTTGTCCAAAATTTAATCGGAAACATGATGATAGATCGGAGAGAATCGTAAGGAAGAGGCACGTATGAAAGACCATTACTGCCACTGAAAAAATTTGTTTTCTAGAGAATTTTTTTTTTTTTCCTGGAAAAAAAAAAATCTTTGTCTTCGGGAAAATTTGGGTTTGGTTTTCTGGAGAAAAAGAAAAATTATTATTTTGTTTTATGGAAGAAAAAAAAAGTTTAAATCATGCATTGTTCTAACTTGTTTTTCGGGGTTATGGCCGCGTGCACGTTAAATTATAGTGGACCAGATCGTTCAATTTCAGTTCTCAAAATGCAAAAGATCCTGCTCGGTCGCTTTGCTTTCTCGCTCGCTTGTTCCCTCAAATATTTAAATATTCCCACCCCCTTCGTACGCCTTGCCACATATGCATTTACGAGGTTGTTTATATTAAACGTCATTAAAAAAAAAATGTGTTACTTTATTTAGAACAGTGTTACTAAGTTTAGAAGAAACACAAAATTCCCAGAAAACTTCTTAAAAATATATTTTTCCAAAAATCATAGACAAAAAGGAGGAGGCAGTAATAATAAAGAAAAAACGGTCATAATCCCCTGTCCCCCCCCCCCCCTTCACCTTTTTTGCCCATGTCGGCGTCTAACCTTAATGGTGGTATCTTGTTTCTATGGAGGAAGAAGAACAACTAAAATGACCCTTGTAGAGGATACTTCACATTACATTTCATTTGCTCTATTATTTCGAATGGCTACGAGATTCGACACCGACTTCTGTCTCATAGACGTTTCAACTTTTCACGTATTAAAGACCATATCCGAATTTGAACATGAAATGAAATGGATGTAATATATATCAACGTTAAGCTTATAAGCCATAGACTACAATAATATCAATTATATACCATTTTAGTGTCTGTCAGAGGAGTATCAGCTCTCTGAAACTCAAAATCTAAAGCTTTGACAATCAGAAGTTGTCGACCTAAAAACTTGCTATCGACTTGATGACATCATTTCATGTGGAGTTCGCATATTCACAATAACTTTGCATTGATTAAGCGAGGCTCATCGCTTCAGCTATATAGGTGAACCGGTCGGGTCCACATGTTTTGTCATCACTGTAACTTCGGCAAATTTGACCCCTGTTGACCCGTAATTTGGAGTTTTGCGGAAAATGAGGTTTTAAATTGATTTTGTGCAATAATGAAAAGGTAAATACTTTTTTCCTTTATATTTGTATTCTACATTCATCATTCTTTCAGTTTTCATTTACATATCAAGTTGTATTTTCATCGGATAGGGTCTTCAACAATCCAATGTACCGATTGTATACGTTGGTCCGTATGCATTTGTTTGTTTGTTTGTGTTACACTTAACTCTTGTATGTACACAGTATAAATAGGCCATTTTTGTAATGTAAACAAATTTAATGCATAAGTCTTTGTGAAGTGCCTCAATACAAATTATTTCATTCACTTGATAAGAATAATAATATTTCAAAAGTCAGAATGCCAACTGCATATATTAAGCGTTGCTAGGTAGGTCAAGCCAAAATTTGTGTCCAACCTGGCAACAACTAAGGTATGCAGTTCGGATTCTGTCTGTTGAAATACTATTATTCTTATCAGGTGAATGAAATAATTTGTATTGAGGCACTTCACAAAGACTTACGCATTAAATTTGGTTACATTACGAAAATGGCCTATTTCATTTCCAATGATCCAGAATTAAGGCATGAAGGCTGTAGATCAGTACTATGGATTAAGACAATCGTCTCCTCTACATATCGGTAAGAATATACAGTAGGACCAATCACGTTCAAAGCAATACATCGTCCGCTCGCGCGCCGCATGGAAACATTTGCGCACACTTCCATCTCATCATTTCGGCTCAACTACATGTGCTCGCGGAGTTGCAGATCATTCGTCTCCGGCAATAAAGAATTCATCTTTAGTGATTATAACTCTATTTGTCCTAAATGTTGCCTGCACTATAAGTAGTTGATGTAGATCCTGTGATGAACAGACTATATATTTCAACTGGATTCATTTTTGACATCTTCATCGAGGGTTCCTGAACAATTTGTTTGTTTTCGAGTTGTCTGCAGACAACTGAGCAACATCCTGCCGTGTTGAAAGCAGAGCAACCTGTACGGGAGGGAGGAGCTCAGCGCGGCCTAGGTTAGGATATATACAACTGCAGCCAAGGCACACTCTGTTTGAGTCTTAGACTTGGAGGAGTTGTTAACGTTTACATGTCATTTGACTTTTGAAGCTCTACCCGGGACAATCCGTGAAGCCAGACGCAGTCGCAGAGGAACATATCCATGAACGGAATAGACTGATTTTGCAATCTCTTTGAGTACAAGCCGTAAGGTAAGCCCAACAGTGAACAAATGAGTTTGGCAATTTTTTTTTTAAACAGAAAAAGTGTTATAGAAACCACAAATCAGTTAGAAGTTAGAAAAATGGCATGATTATGAGCCTGATCGTGAATGAGTGAATGAGAGAAAGGAAGAGAAGGTGTAGAAAGAAAAAAGAGAGGGGGAGGGAGGGGGAAATGGAGACAGAGAAAAAGAGAGAAAAATGAAAAGTGACGAGAAAAGTCCAACGAGTTCGATTCTGAAGTTTTTTGTCTTTTTGTCTTTTTTAGGATATGAATTTGTTTGAAGGATTCCAGTGTTTTAGCCTGAAAATAGTAAATGTATGAAAGTATAGTGTGAATACTTGGGAACGAAAATGCAACATTAGCAGTATACTCATGCTTAGCTTAGTTTGATGAGGAAAATGAAATAATTTCTGTACAACTCAGAGCGAGGCAACTCTGGCGCAATAAACTATTAAGTGGAAGGAAGGAAATCGGTACTTAGCATACTGTTTTGACAAAAATTTGGGTGAGCCTACATATATATTTTAAAACCTAACGCATACAGAATTGTATGTGTGAATCATTGAAAAGGAATGATATAAGTGTGTCAGACGATTTAACCCTAATAAGGCCAGGGCCATTTTTTTTCGTATTATTGTTTCAAATGGTCTCATGAATACATGTAGTGAAAAATAATGCTTAAATATAAAGAACATATGATTTATGGGTAAAAAGGTGAATTTTATGGCCTTATTTGCATAAATTACCAAAAATATGGAAATAAGTAAATTTTTCATAAAATGAAATTTACCATAAAATTCTATACACTTCACTTGACATGCGTGCAAATTTTCGCGGCCGAGATCTTAGGGGGAGGGCCATAATGCCCCCCCCTCAAAAATTCATAACATTTAAAACATTTTAACATATTAAAAGCAAATAAGTTACAGTTTGAACCTTGTAATATATTCCAGGTAACTAATAAGCAGGATCTTATTTGGCATTTTAGACTATGTAAACAAATATTATTTCTATTTGGGTTTGATTTGATTGGTACTACAATGTGAACAATACCTAGTACCAGGAAAAATATTATCCTGGTAGCCTGTCCAAAATGATGAATTATATGGGCGGCTAAGAGGGCCAGAATAAATAACGGAAAACAAACAAACAATGACAGAATTAAACAAAGATTTAGAAATAGACATGAAGATAATGCAAATATAGAGACAACATCACAATTTAAGATCACTACAAAAATAAAACAACTTTCGAAATCAATATAACTCAGGAATAAAGACAACCACAGAATTAAAGATAACTGCAGAAATAAGGACAACTTCTGAATCATAAAGAAAACTTCGGACATAAAGATGTCTGCAAAAATAAAGACAACCACAGAATTAAAGATAAATGCAGAAATAAAGACAAAACCACAGAAATAAAGACAACCACAGAAATAAAGACAACCACAGAAATAAAGACAACCACAGAAATAAAGACAACCACAGAAATAAAGACAACCACAGAAATAAAGACAACCACAGAAATAAAGCCAACCACAGAAATAAAGACAACCACAGAAATAAAGACAACAACAGAAATAAGGACAACTTCTGAATCATAAAGAAAACTTCGGACATAAAGATGTCTGCAAAAATAAAGACAACCACAGAATTAAAGATAAATGCAGAAATAAAGACAACCACAGAATTAAAGATATCTGCAGAAATAAAGATAACCACAGAATTCAAGACAACTGCAGAAATAAGGACGAACACGGAATTAAAGAAAGCTTCGGAGACAAAGACAACCACAAACGGAAGCTTAGAAAGGTAAATAACGACTGAAATTAAGTCTACTATAAAAACGATATGTCCGCTCCGAAAAATAAACTATCAAGTAGAAATATACGATCAAAAACGCAAACAAACTGACAATAAGAGGACAAGAGAGGGTGTCCTAACGCAAAAATTAACGGAGCGCGCGCACATGCACACGGCTAGCTAGCTGTTCGATTCCACTGACCAGTGTTCGATAAACTCACATATCCCTGGTTCGATTCACGTATAGCTCGCATGTACATAGACTATGCCTCTAATCTATGAAGTTCGGATATTCATATTCACATTCAACTTGCGAAGTTGGTTGGATATTCGACATGCATATTCGAGAAATTCTATATTTGTTATTCAAATAGTCTGACGGCTTTAGCGGGGCAGGCAGCTATTCCAAAGGTCTAACACGGTCAGGGCAACCCAAAATACTTCGCTGCCCTGGCCCATGGGGTTTAAGGGTGTGCAATTCAAGACTATTCACGGGCAAGGAATTCAAAAAAGAAAGAAATATACTCCATGAGTATAGAGGGCTATAGGAAATGCCTCATTTCTTTAGCGGGGCAGGCAGCTAACCAAAAGGGTCAAGTACAATCCAGGCAACCATGATATACTTCGCTTGTCCTGGCCCATAATAGGATGTCGAAATCTAGGCTATTCATGGGCAAGCAATTAAAAACAATTGAAATATACTCCAATGGTATAGAGGGCTATAGAAAATGGCTCACGGCTTTAACAGGACAGGCAGCTAGCCCAAAGGGTCAAGTAATATTCGGGCAACCGAAGCTTTTACATTTCATTAAATCATGGAGAAAGAAGACGATTCGTTGTACCGCTCTCGACTTTGAATCCTTGTCTAAATTCAGTTCCTCCATCTCCGCGAAGCGTGGAAGATTTGTAATCATATATTTTGATACTTTTTTGTTGTGACACTGGCAGTTAACTTTTCTTTCTTTCTTGCTCTCTTTAATATACTTTTTCAAAAAAGGCGGAGGGGGGAGGGAGCTCGAGGCTCCCGATCCCCGTCGTTCCGCAGGGCCTGACATGTAGGCATCTCAAGAAGCATTTTCTGCCTGGCTGTAAATTTAGGAATTTGTCATTTTACAACAAACGCATTAAAAAGTATAATTTACTAAAAATCTCGGAAAATTATGTCATTTCAGCATTATGTGTAAACCACCGTTATGGAATTAGAAATAAACCACGTTTGAATTTTATTTCCCCCGAGCCCCCTCCTTGATCAGTACGCCAGTGCCCCCCTGTCCGATCTACACTTTGTGGCAACTGATCTCCCCTACCTTTCTTCTTTCTCTTTTTTTTCCTTTCCCTTTCTCCCCTCTTTCCCTTTCCCTTCCCTTCCTTCTCCCTCTTTCAGGTTCGCTTGGGGGGGGGGGGGCAAGGTCCTGTCGGCCCCTAACCTTCTCCACACGTTGCTTGCGGGATTAATCGCAACTGATCTGGGGGGGCAAGGCCCGCTCGCGCCTGCATCTACCTATTATCTACTAACTTTAGTCCTTAATAATGGATCTAGAAGATTGCTTTACCTGGTTTGAGTGACTGGTAAACATGTTTTTCTCAATTAATTGGTCTAACCGTGAAAACCGTCTAATTTTACTTTCGATTTTCAAACAGTAACAGTTACGACCTAAAATAGGCCTAAGGCCAAGGGCTGTACTCTACATTTCAAAAACAAAAATTAACGTTAACATTAGACTTATCTTAAAATGTTGTTTCTCTGTTATAAAAGTGGGAAAGGAAAACCTTTTTTCTCAAAAAACAGGGGGTGGCGGGCCCCCGCCCCCACCCCCCCCCCCCCCCCCTGTATCCGCCACTGCTCTATACTCGTGGAGTGTATTTCATGTTTAGGGGAATTCCTTGCCCGTGAATAGTATTGAATTGCACACCCTTAATCCCCATGGACCAGGGCAAGCGAAGTATTTTGGGTTGCAGGCTGACCGTACGAGACATGTGGGGCTAGCATATGAATGTCGAATATCCATCCGACTTCATAGCGCTGTACATGGATAGATTAGACTTAGAGGCATAGTCTGCGTACAGCTAGCTAGCCGTGTGCATGTGCGCCCGCTCCGTTAATTTTTGCGTTAGGACACCCTCTCTTGTCCTCTTATTGTCAGTTTGTTTGCGTTTTTGATCGTATATTTCTACTTGATAGTTTAATTTTCGGAGCGGGCATATCGTTTTTATAGAAGACTTAATTTCAGTCGTTATATACCTTTCTAAACTTCCGTTCTGTGGTTGTCTTTGTCTCCGAAGCTTTCTTCAATTCCGTGGTCGTCCTTATTTCTGCAGTTGTCTTTAATTCTGTGGTTATCTTTATTTCTGCAGATATCTTTAATTCTGTGGTTGTCTTTATTTCTGTGGTTGTCTTTATTTCTGTGGTTGTCTTTATTTCCGTGGTTGTCTTTATTTCTGTGGTTGTCTTTATTTCTGTGGTTGTCTTTATTTCTGTGGTTGTCTTTATTTCTGTTGTTGTCTTTATTTCTGTGGTTGTCTTTATTTCTGTGGTTGTCTTTATTTCTGTGGTTGTCTTTATTTCTGTGGTTGTCTTTATTTCTGTGGTTGTCTTTATTTCTGTGGTTGTCTTTATTTCTGTGGTTGTCTTTATTTCTGTGGTTGTCTTTATTTCTGTGGTTTTGTCTTTATTTCTGCATTTATCTTTAATTCTGTGGTTGTCTTTATTTTTGCAGACATCTTTATGTCCGAAGTTTTCTTTATGATTCAGAAGTTGTCCTTATTTCTGCAGTTATCTTTAATTCTGTGGTTGTCTTTATTCCTGAGTTATATTGATTTCGAAAGTTGTTTTATTTTTGTAGTGATCTTAAATTGTGATGTTGTCTTTATTTTTGCATTATCTTCATGTCTATTTCTAAATCTTTATTTAATTCTGTCATTGTTTGTTTGTTTTCCGTTATTTATTCTGGCCCTCTTAGCCGCCCATAGAATTACAATAATCAATGTTAAGCCCAGCGCACATATGACGATCCTCCTACGATGATCCGGCTTTTTTTAAAGAATGATTGATTGATTGATTGATTTGATTGATTTTTATTCGACAAGCTTCCAACATACAACAATATACAATAACAACAGATCAGAAATAAGTCAGCTTGAACAGGATTAACCACGAAAGCTCGTGAGCTTATTTCCAGTGGGGTCTCTTACAGACATGTATACAATTAATAACTTAAAATAGTAATAATTATTTACAGACTGATAAGAAAAATAAAAGAATTACTTATTAAAGAAAGAATGGCAATTTTATTACACATGGAAATCATCTTACTGATGTTGGTTCTAAAAAAATTCAAAAAATGAATTTATTGCACTTAAAGAGAAGGTTGAGTTTTGGGGAGAGGTGAAAACATCCGTTTAACACATGGGTGGAGAGTGGCAAACGTTGAGTAATATCTTGCCAAAGGACGTTAGTGCCGCGCCGGGACTCGAACCGCAAACCATGTGGTCCACAGTCCGGTTAAACATCCACTAAGCCACAACACCTTACCTCAAATTGTGCAAATCCTCACTAATTTATTTGAATTTTCAAAAAATATCTTCAACCTTAAAAAAACTTATGTAATGTGTAGGCCTTCTGTTTGCCCAAAAACCCTTTTGAATTTGAAGAATTATGGAAATCCGGAAACACGATTTTCAATTTCCAAGTAGAAATATTCATATTTTACATTACATTTCACAATACCAGTATAAATCCAAATTCGATAGGATATATGCACCGAGTCTGCCCTCACGAACGTTGTAAATAAATACAGACCGAAATAAAGGCAGATTAAAGAAAAATCGGATAATGAGTAAGAGTGGTAGCCGCTGAAGTTTCTGTTTTTAATAAAGCCTCATGTTAACAGGAATTGTAGAGACATGCAACCAATTTCACTAAAATATCTTGAAATTATATAATCACAAAAGGCTTTTGAAATGTAATTAATGGTTAATAAAAATTACTTTCAGTTGTTTGGAATTCTAATTAATTTCATTTTCATATAACAGTTTCATTCCCAGAATTTACTGAGGATATATAAAAGGCTGTAACTGTATGTTTAGAAATCTAAACTCTTCTTTCTAAATAAAAAATTTCATAATTTTCAAGAATCAATATCAAAGAATTTTGATACATTTGTTTTCTATGATTCTGAATTTTCAGAATAGAAGTAGTTTGCAAAATCTGAATGCACAGTGAATTAAACACTTCCTCCAGAATATGATGATTTGCTTTTTAAAAGAAAAGATATTGGGATGAGTGTCCAATTGAAAACTTTAATAAAATCAGGTTAAAACATTCCCTCAAGATTGACATTTTTTACATAACTTCTTATCCAAGTTTGGTGAAAAGTGATCAATTTTTAGTGAGGGATACTTCAAGTTGATTTTCAATAACAATAATTCAAATTTAATTGGGGAGTAATTTCAAAGGGTTCTATGTCATAGAATATTAGACTGATTTCTCAACTTGTATTTTAAACAACAGAAATATTGGTATTTAATTTGTTTATTAAAAAGTAGAAATGGAATAGCAGTTACAGACCAAGCAAAATTGTACACACAAACAATTTTTTCTTCTCCCGGTGACACTCGGTGCTTTACTCTGCTGCATTGTTAAGGGGGAAAAACTCCAACTTCCTTTACAAGCCGGACTGCCCACTGACCAATCAGACGCCAAGATGCCCCCTGTAGATGGAGCTTTGACCAATCAGAGAAGAGGGATTGTCACTCAGTAACGCTAGGCATGCTGAACAACTGGTGGTTGTGAGGGGAGCTTCTCTTGTTACTGGCATCGCGCATTGACCTATGCCAGTCAGGCATAAGTTGATTTCTTTTAGGGCTCCTTGTACTAGTATGGAAACCATCTCCATGTACCACATGCACCATCTTCCTAGAGTGTGGGCGTATCTTCGAATGATCTTCCTCCTTTTGACCTTTGTGCCATGGCAACCAGTGTTGGGGATCCAAGGTAATTATTTTCTAAAATTATTTCCTTTGTAGGTGTGTTTATGTTGACTTTATCTCCCATATTATACTCACCCCGGATATAGGCACTGTCAAAATCGGATGTAACAAAGGAAATTATTCTGAGGTTTAATCTTTTATTTTGTTAGACGTCATTTAAGATCCTCGGGTCGGATGTTTAGTCAGAGCTATAGGGCCCTGTCTTATAAAGAGTTGCGGTTTATTAGAATCAGTAGCAACTCTTAATGATACAGGCTTTAACAAATTTAACACCTCCAGAGTTTATTCAATTACGTGTTTAATTACCTAGAATGGGTATTAGACAAATCGATTTGTTTTGCTGAAAGAGTATATCTCAACTGAAAACAATCATTAATTTGCAAATATTACAAAAGAATGGGGTGAAATTATAATTTTTGTTTCTTCTTATTTATAGTACTATATTGCTCTTAGTAAAACGTGATATTCATGTTTGTTCCGCGTTATCAAACAATATCATTGGAAAGCTTACAATATATAGTTTCAGGAAATAAACCAAAATAGAAGGAATTATAGTCACTTACACGAATGGAAAAGTACAGGCAATGGTATACTAGAAGTGTATTAATATGTATATTTTAAAATGAAATACACACCGCTGATTATTATTAAAACATAGATAATAATTACTTACTAAAAGGTGAAGTCGCCCTGATATTTTGTTGGTTGTAATGGCAAGTGTGGACAAAATCTCAATAAAATGAAGGAAGGTATGAGTTTTAAAACAAACGTATAACTATGTGATGTATCATTCAGTTCCCTCTTCCGTTTGCTTTGCACTTAAAATCATATTTTGTTCATTTTCTTTGAAGATTTTTTTTTCTCATTACGGTTACACACTTGCTGGAGACTGTTCTTCAAAGTGTCCATAGAACAAAATGAAAAGCTTAACATAAAACAACAAATACAAATATAAACATTTACACATCAAATCATTGCAACTTATGTTTTCACACCAACCCTGTGTGAATTTTCTAGAAAATTCTTTATTGTTCAAATAAACATGTATGAATAGGGTAGCCCATCGCTTAACAAATGGGCGAATGACACGCCCTACTATTAAATATTTCGTTGGACAGGGGTTTGAGACATTCATCAATGTTTGACCGTTTCATGAAGTTTCAAGAAATAAATAATAGTATTTGATTACTTGTTAGACTAATGGCATATTTTCTAAGAACAAAAATAGAATTATTGTAAAATGGGATTTGATTAAGGTCGAAATTAAGGAAAGAAAGCTATTTTTCAACCATTCGAGTAGGTAAAAGCTTATCGAGTGAGTACAAATTGTTGAAATTGTTTTATTTATTTTGATTTCAGATGTTTTTAACATTTAATATTCTTTCTTTACAATTCCCCAATAGACCTACTCTAAGCTACTTGTAGTCCCAGTTTTGCCAGATTAATGAATATGAGATATAAATTCATTTTGTATTAAAATCAATCAAACTACGTCCAATTACTTTAAACATAATATGACATTATGAATATTGTAGAAGTGTTGATTTTCACGTGAAAGAAAAGGGTATGAGAATGACTTTAATGCCTGAAATGTATTATTTCATTTCCGTGTGTAACCAGTTAACTTTGAAAAGGAAAAGATATGAAGGTGTGGGGTAATTAGAGTCAATGATACTTGAATAAACAAAATCAGATTCTTGAATAAACACACTATTTCTGGACTTCAGTGCAAGACTTCCTTTTAAATAGGAAGCACCTATCATAAAACTTTACACTTTAAAGTGTAGGATGACCTGGAGGGAATTTCCCCGCAATGATACCTGATGAAATGAAACCACATATACCTATACAGAAGGCCTGCAGTTGCACCATGTGAGGGAGGGGGGGATTGGGGAGTCCAGAAAAGGACTGTTGGTGTAGTCTTGAAAAAGACTGTTGGTTATCTTTCTGATACCCCATTCACAGTGGCCTCAAACACCGCGACAGCAGCGGGACTGTCCCGCTGCTGTCGCGGTGTTGTCTTCAGTGTGAAGGCTCGGACCCGTTATAAACTATCGCGGGATAACACCGCCTCGCGATAACGCCGCGACAAACTATCGCTAGGTTCGCCTAGCTACAGCAGCGGGACAGTCCCGCTGCTGTCGCGGTGTTTACTCAGTGTGAAGGCTCTCCGCTATAACACCGCGACAAACACGTGTGATTTGTTTACTTACTTATCACTGACCTCTTTTCTCCAGCAATGGGGAACATAAAGTGAAATAGAAATAAAGTAACCAGTGGATTCAAATTGATTTTATCATTATGTAGATATTATAATTATCCAAATAAAAATATTTCACACTTCAAAAAATTAAAATATTCTGACTGGAAGCAATAAAAATGCTATTTTTTTAAAAAGTAATATGATCGAGGATACAAAAAGCAACTTGACATGTTTACACGAGGAAGAGTGTGTAAAGTACAGCTAGCGCGCGCAATTTCAAGCAATCGAAAACTCCGCGCTGAAGTATTTCCGGTCATATCGGGGTCACTCGCGGGTCATGAGCCATGCATACACGTGTTTGTTACGGAGGTAATAAAAATCACCCGCTGCAGCGTGAATGGGTACATGATATTTATCCCGCTGCTGCAGCGGGATAACTTTTCTACTGTGAATGCATTTGTAGCGGTGTTATGGCGGTGTCGCCGCTCCGCTACAACGCCGCTACAAATTTCAAAACCACTGTGAATGGGGTATAAGAAAGCTTACCAACAGTCTTTTTCAAGACTACACCAACAGTCCTTTTCAGGACTACACACACTCAAGAAAGAAAGAATACCAAGAGTCCTTTTTTAAGCCAGTTCACGGTTACAGTCTGAGCATGAGCAGATAAAGGTCATTGCAGAACAAATTGTGAAATACACGGAGACGAAATACTGGATACGTGCTCATGAAAGTTATGTAATCATTATTCATTTATGCACTCCATGATACACAGGTGGAAGTATTCTTTGAAATGGGAAAACAAAGGCTATTTATGTAGCACCTCCATCGCTGTCGGACTGATTATTTCAAAGTGGGACCTCTTCATGTTTTGAAGATCTGTGGATATTCTGGGTCATTGCAGTAATGTGCTAACCGTGAACTGGTCTTCCCCCTCTATCACATGATGCAACCACAAGCCCTCTGTATATATATCTACATCACCATGCAAGCCGATACTTTGAAGCAGCATCTAACATATACCTAATTCAGAATCAACATAATTAATTGGCTCATTATTAGGATTATTACAACCTGACCTTTAATGAAAGTTTGGTCAGTTCTAATTGAATTTTCAGCAGCAATCACTTCAATTCAGTATTAAAATATTTGATAGTCGGAATCGTCACAACATGAAAGAAAATAACACGGTGGTCCCTCCGAAAGTTTACGTACACCTAGTAGAAAAGCAATATCATCAAAATTTCACTCATTCCCTGCCAACTTTTCACTGCAGGAAGAAAGACAAGTTTGTTCTTTGTTTAATGTATTTACTTCATGTATACACATCAGTTATACTCAGTCTGAGACGTTTACATGTGTATAAACGTGTGACTCCTGATAGGAATGAGTGCAGTTGTGAAAATGTGAGTAAAATGTTTTTCCTTCAGGTGTATGTAAACTTTCGGGCCCCCCTGTATGTGCTCAATGAAATTACATCCAATTTATTGTACGTTTTGATGTAAAAAGGCTCTTGGATAATGACAATTTCCACAGTGTAAAGAAAAAGAAAACTTTTGACCAGTCTCCATTGGAAACTTTAAAGGGAACCAAAACCTTCATACTAAGTTACTTTCATTATAAAGTTTAAGATATTTGAATAAAATCAGTGAAAATTTGAACAAAATCGGGCAAGGAATAAGGAAGTTAAAGCTTTTTGAAATGACTAGTCACTAGAGGGCGATATTCAATTTGATGACATCATTTGTGGACAACTCTCCATGCCTTTTTTACATCAAATTTCATATTTTTCCTTCTTTCTTGTGATTGAGATAATCTACTCCCCTGAAAGCAAGGTATAGAATGTAAAATGATATTCTACTTCACATGTTATGAAGTCGGATCAAGAACACAAATAAATACGAAAAAACGAAAGAAATGTGAAATTCGATGTACAAAAGGCATGGAGAGTTGTCCACAAAATGATGTCATCAAATTAAATATCGCGCTCTAGTGACTAGTCATTTCAAAAAGCTTTAACTTCCTTATTCAACTTCCTTATTCCTTGCCCGATTTTTTTTCAAATTGTCACAGATTTTATTCAAATATCTTAAACTTTACAATAAAAGTAACTTAGTATGAAGGTTGTGGTTCCCTTTAAGTTGTCTGAGTTGTCATTCTTGCAATGTACCACGATGAGTGCAAGACGATAAACTTTTGTATGGCTTTATTTATTGGTATTCTTCATAGGAAAATTAACCCGGAATAAATACTCAATCCAGTATTAAACGTTATTATTTGCATTATTTCCTCAAGCATATTTTATATAAGTGAATAATCCTCGTCATCTGTCATTATCATCACTTGAACAGTGGGGCCATTGAAGGAGCGTTCACGTCGCGGTCCGTCAGATGAAAATCTGCGAATCCTTCAACCACACTACTTAAGTTTCGTTTAGTAACTACCACTGGACGGGACTTGTGTAGTGACTCGATAAGAAGAAGAAGATTAGTCATTAATAGTATGATAAACATTTATCTTTGATGATGGCAACTCGTTAATTTCAGTTATGTTACTAACCAATAATTTATACCTCAGATGTATGAAGAAAACTGAATTCGTGTTGTAAATTTCACCTATAAACTATTTTTCCATTTCATAAGATCGGTTCCTAACTTTAATGCTATTTTTCTTACGAAAATATATTTATTACAAATTAGTTTAGTTTTGTACTGGAAATCAACTCCTTCCTGAAAGGAAATGCTGGATAATTGTTAACCTTTCATACAGTGGACATAGCTGATTTAATTGACTAGGTATTATCTACTTCAAAAATACTTTCACTTTTTCCAAGTTGACCCTGATTAAAGGGAAACGGTTGCTGCAATTGGCCGTGCATTGGGGATCGGGAATGGGTATAATTTCAGTTGAAACAGTTAGAGTGAAGCAGAAACTTTTGTGAACTGTTTGAATGAAATGACAGTAGGGCCTACATGCCCCAAAAAGATAGAATAGGAATGCCCATTTAATGGGAATTGCTGACATTTTATTTACTGGGAAAATTGTCGTCATTAAATCAAAAATACATGCAGATAGATAACAATAATAAAAATTATATACACAAAGTAAAATTATCCAAAAATGGTGAACATACCCCCTATTACTCTTTAAGGGCAGGATTTCTTTGAAGCGTTCATTTATCATATGTTCGTTCTTCAAATTAGCAACAAAATTATTTTCACCTATTTCTTCATTGTTTTAATAAAAGTGAATGTCTCAGGAAACAATATACATGGATGAAAACTTTGTAGAAAAGTTGAAAAGTTACCATTTGTGATCGGAAAATGACGATCTTGAACCTCTCAAATGTGTCGCCAATTTAATGAATTTCAGGCTTATTTTCCTTTTTAAGGTTGTTGGCATCAAACACTGTGGCCCGAATTAGGTTTATGTGCGTCATATGACGCGTTTTTACGCGTTTCAGACCAAGGTTTAAATTCGGACCAATATGGTCACCAACTACAAATGGAGGCAGTGTGTGAGATTTATTTGCCCTCTCTTCTCATGCCGCTGGGATATTGTTTTTTTAAGGCTCTGTATCAAGATTTATAAAGCCAAAACACAAACTGTGGAATTATTGTCATGAAAGGGCTTACCATAATTTAGTTTTTTCTTCATAGCGGACATTTCCCCTGAGAGTGGTATCATTGAAGTTGGGACAGACCTGAACATCACATGTGTCCTGATGAATGATAGTGGAGCTGAGAGAGATATGTCGACACCGACATCGACATCGAATGACATCGTGTGGTACAAAGACCAAACCATTATTCCTTTTGACGATTATCATATATTTAATGACACGGTTAGTACTTTGTTTGTCAGTTCAACATTAAAGACTTCAAGTCTGAAAAGAAAATATCCCCCCTTCTAAAAGCTATAAACCTGGCTCGTTTTCTCTCTTTTTCTCTTTCTCTCTCTGTCTCTATCTCTCACTTTCACTCACTCTCTATCTCTAATGTCTCTCGTTCTCTCTTTCTCTTTCGATTTTTCTCCTTTTCTATCTTCCTCTCTTTTGCTCTGACTCCCTTCAATTCTTTTTCTATCTCTTTTTACTGACTTTTCTTAGACTTTTGATTCCTTAAGGCCCGGTCACACAGAGGGGACGCATGGGGGACGCACGGCCAGCGCATTGGAAATTTGCAATTTGGGCCAGTGCGTTGTCGTTCGCTAGGCGTGCATCATCATTCGTTACTCGTTCGTCGAGCGCGCTGGAGCAACGCTGGACCAGCGCTATGCATTCGTCGTCATTCGCTGTGTGCGTCGGGATTTTTCGAGCATGCTCAAAAGTGTGCGCGGAGCTCGACGCATGAATGTTCACGCCAAAGGCACGCCAGACGTGCGTTGAGCGCGCTAGACCAGCGCCAGACATATGCGGAGCACACGCCCTGTATACGCACAGCGCGCTAGCTACACGCTGTGCATTTTGTGTCAGCTCGCTAGCTTTTCCAAAATCATGACAAAAGTTAGGCACACGGCCTTTTCCGATTTCCAATGCGCTGGCCGTGCGTCGTAGAACGCGGTGCATGCGTGGACCATTCGTCCAGCGCGCTAGCAACACGCTGTGCATTCGTGGAAGTTGTTATCATGTGCGCTCTGGGTACGGTCTGTATGCGCACTGTATGCGCCTATGACGGGCGGATCGTGCCATAAAGATGACAACTATACAACTATACATCCATCGAATGGATGTAAGGTTTTAACCAATCAGAACGCAGGATACTGTACAACTACAGTGTGAGTCAAAAAAAACTTTACACCTAGGAAATTACTAATAATTTAAAAAATAATTTATGAACAGTGAAGTATTATACATCATATGAAAGAGTGTTTTATCCTGAATCGTTTGGTACCATTTTTGGGTGGTATGTGTTCACGCTTAGATGAACAGGAGGTATTGTTTGCGAGAGTGCAAAAATCGAATTGCGCCAAAGTATTTAAGTGAGAGAATGAATTGAATGTATGAAATGAGATGCATTGCAGATGCTTTTTTCAGTAGCAAAGTCACACACACACACACGCACACGCACATATGAAACACACACACTAACACACCCACCCACACACACGCGCACACACACAAACATATGATAATGGTGTTCATTTGGAGTAAAATACGCATGTACAAAAAAAACACATTCTGTTTCAATATGCTTTGTCAAACTTTATTTTTTACTTGATCTTCAAATTGTTAACGATCATCATATTTATGCAAATTTCCCAATTGATATCAAAATGGAATTGAAATTCAATCATAATGCCATTAAATGAAAGTTTGGTGCATTAACATCATAATGAATTGTTTCTCCCAAAGGACTCAGTCAGTCTGCATCTAAATTTGCTATGCGAGTGTGTGTGTGTGAGTATGTGTGTGTGTGTGTGTGTGTGTATGTGCGAGTGCGTGCGTGTGTTTGTGTGACTTATTGAGTGTGACTCTGTGTGTGTTTTGATATGTGTGACATGATTAATTTTGGTAGGGATGTTATTTGGATCTGCAAAGACCGAATTAATACCGAAATCCCAATTGTTTTATTCAAACATCACATAAGCATTATTTGGCGCAAGTCGATTTTTGCACTCTCGCAAATAATGCCTCCTATTTATCCAAGCGTGAACACATACCACCCAAAATGGTACCAAACGATTTGGGATGAAACACTCTTTCATATGGTGTATAATAATTTACTTTTCATAAATGATTCTTAAAATTATTAGCAATTTTCTAGGTGTAAAGTTTTTTTTGACTCACACTGTATACAACTATACAACTATACGACTATGCAACCATACAGCTATAGAACGCATGTACGGTTGTTACGTTTTCGGGCCGAAATGCCATAATTGCGAACAACCATACATCCATTCAGCTCTATGGCTGTACGGTTTTAACCAATCACAATGCAGGAAACTATACAGCCATGGCGGCGAGAATGTCTGTATAGTTTTATGGCTGTACGGTTTTAACCAATCACAGTGCAAGAAACTATACAGCCATGGCGCCGAGAATGTCTGTATGGTTTTATGGCTGCATAGTTTTAACCAATCACAATGCAGGAAACTATGCAGCCATGGTGGCGAGAATGTCTGTATAGTTTTATGGCTGTACGGTTTTAACCAATCATACTGCAGGAAACTATACAGCCATGGCGGCGAGAATGTCTGAATTTAGCCGACACTTATGCCTCTAAAGCCATTGAATGCTGAACATAGCAAAGCAATGATGGAATAAATAAAAATAAAGTGGTAGATTTACTAGTAGTCGACCAGAACTAGATCTAGACTAGGTGATAGCTAGGTCTAGTACTAGTACTAGGCCTAGATCTAGTGCTTTACTACTGCATGCAGCTACTGCTACTACTAGGTCTAGCCTAGTACTATTCTATTACAATTAGTAGACTATTACTATAAATAGACCTAGACCTACTAGTAAAATAGTAGATCTAGGCTATTATTACTATAGACTAGACCTAGATCTACTCTATAGTAGACTAGATTTAGGTCTATTATAGAAATATTAGTAAACTATAGGCCTATATTTACTCCTATTTATATCTACTAATACTAGACTAGGTCTAGATCTAGATCTAATTTCCTAAATTGGCAACTGCAGATCTAGACCTAGGTCTATTTAGATCTAGTCTAGGGTATATAGGGTCTAGATCTCTCTCTAAGCAACAGACCCATCGACAAATGTATATATAGACTACAACATGATTATTCCTAATGACGTGGAGGACCTACATTCAACTGCACGAATAAATTAAATTAATTAATTTGCACCTTTCCTAACAAAACATTAAACTTTGGTAGACATTTGCAATTGGACCTGCATGAATTTATATGAATGGGACTGAAATGCATGAACTGGTGCAATTCGCCCATCTTTTTCCCAGTTGGGGAGTAATATTTGTATGTTTATTTAGAATATCGTTAGGTTAAACAACAAATTCTTTGCCTTATTGCATAAGTTTAGCGATGCATGGCTAGTCTATATAATTTCCTGCATTGTGATTAAGACCGTACAGCCATAAAACTATACAGACATTCTCGCCGCCACGGCTGTATAGTTTCCTGCATGGTGATTTGTTAAAACCGTACAGCCATAAAACTATACAGACATTCTCGCCGCCATGGCTGTATAGTTTCCTGCATTGTGATTAGTTAAAACCGTACAGCCATTCATAGGTGTATGGATGTATGGTTGTTTGCAATTATGGCATTTCGGCCCGCAAACGTAACAACCGTACATGCGTTCTATAGCTGTATGGTTGCATAGTCGTATAGTTGTTTAGTTGTATAGTTGTACAGTTTTCTGCGTTCTGATTGGTTAAAACCTTACATCCATTCGATGGATGTATAGTTGTATAGTTGTCATCTTTATGGCACGATCCGCCCGTCATATGCGCCCTGTATGCGCTCAGCGCGCTAGCAACACGCTATGCATTTGGTGTCAGCTCGCTGTAGCTACGACAAAAGTTGGGCGCACGACAACGCACTGGCCAAAATTGCAAATTTCCAATGCGCTGGCCATGCGTTCCCCATGCGTCCCCTCTGTGTGACCGGGCCTTTAGGATCGCTCCTTCACTCTCTCTCTCTCTCTCTCTCCTTTCTCTTATTTCCTCCCTGTCTCTCTCTCTATATATATATATCTCATGTTCTCGATGTTAGTATTGCTACTTTCATTGAATTAGTTTTCCTCACAATTTATCCTCCCTTTTGTCTGTTAAAAAACATATATTTTGTTGGCCTGTAGCTGACCTTTTTTTGCCTTTTCAGTTTTATATCCTCTTCTCTCTTCCTTTTTTTCCATTCTACTGGTCTTCAGCCTTCCTATTTTCCTTTGTCGTTCCTTTTCAAAATCATCCATTGCCATTTTTTCCTATAATTTATTTTCTTTATTAATTTGCGTTTATTGTCTTGTTTGTGTCCCATTCTCTCCCATTTGTATGCCTGGTTTACAGACATCCAGTATTTCCATTGTGAATGCAAGCTTGGCAGACTCGGCTACCTACCACTGTGCCTTCCTCCAAGACTCTGATGTCGATGAATATAGGAGTTCTGTGGTCCAAGTCGGATGTGAGTATGAAACACATTTTCAGCATTCAAAATAGAGCATGCCCCTCCCCCACCCCCTCCCCCTCCCCCATACGCATGGGCTCTCTCATATTTTCCTTTCTGCCAGTTTTAAACTATACTATATGAACATTCTCCCAGCTTTAGCTATTTATTTTTAAATAATTGAAGTAGCAGCATCAGGAAGTACAGAAGGGAATCCTAATACCTAAAGTATTCCTTTGTTGCCAGTTCATTCATTTGATTCCCAATTCAAGGATTGAGGGTTCGAATTCTTTCGCAAGATATTAATCCTCATTTACTTCACCACCGAGGTGTAAATAGATAGCTGGCAACTATTGGGTAACGATATTTGTAGGACCCTAAAGCCCCTTTCACACCGGATCTGCGTAGAGTTGCTTAGTGTCGCGTACTGACTACGCCGAAATTAGGCTGCGTATTCATGAAAAAAATATTGCTTCGGCGTAGTCCCTGCGTAGGTTATGCGTAAGCTGACGTATGATGGCGTATGGTTAAGTACCCTGTGAATAGGCACCGCGTACCTACGGCGTATGATTGCGTATAACAAGCGTAGGGTTGCGTACGTTTACGTAGGCCTTGCGTACAGGTTTGATTACGGTTGCGTACGGTTGGTTGCGCAAGCTTTTACTGCTTCGTGGGACTGGCGTAGGGTAGCGTCCTATTGCGTAGGCTTGGCGTACTGTAGCGTATTATTGCGTAGTGTTCCGTAGACTTGCGTACAAAATCCGTACTTTCTGCGTCTAGTGTCTACGCCGAAAGTACGCCAAAAAAATTAAACATGTTTAATTTTGTGCGTCCATCTCGCGTTCCCCTTTGCGTCCCTCAACATATAATTACGTAGGGCAGCGTACGCTCGGCGTAGTCGGTACGCAACACTACGCAACTCTACGCATGGCGCGTGTGTATTTGTTTTTTTACAGACGTGTATCAATCAGATATGATTATTTACGTCTGAGGACCGACCTTTAAACTTCACCATCCGAAAGACGTGACTCAGTTTTAAACCTGCGTCCTCGGCTGAATCTACGCATGGCCCGGTGTGAAATGGGCTTTAAAGGAAGAACAGCGTTGAAGCTGATTAGGCTCCCCTTGTTAAACCAAGGATTTTTAACAAATGGAGTCCTATCTAGCTCATTCCCTTTGTACCATCTTCGAGGCCGCCAGGAGAAAATATGTCAGGCATGTGCTTAACTGGATCTTCCTTGCAGATACGTAGACAAAAGATTCCTGCCTAGCTGCAAACTAACGGGCCACTTTCAAAGGGAAATATGCTTTTATAATGATAAATACTTTTCGCTACCACTCGTCTGATAATACGAGCAGTATACAGTGCTTACCTTTACAGGAAGCAAGCGAAAGGAAATGAAGCAAAATTTCCTGAAATATTAATCAAAATTTCTCGACTGGGCATATGTGGGCACTTATCTAACATATAACATCATAAAGAGCTGTTCATGAACAAATTCATTTTTTATTTTCGTGAGCCGGAAGTAATCGGAAAAGTGTCAAATTGCAGGTTATAGGACTGTAAAAAAATTCTATTTTTCAAAAATTAAAGCTATTATCATACATTGTAAGCAAATTTCTTGACACAATATTAAGGATATTTCTTAGTGAAAAAAAAACTTTACTCAAGCTTTCCAATAATATTTGCGGCTTCGAACCTCGGACGTCAAAGTCAACAGCACACCAGCAGATTATATTGTGCAACCGTAGCAAACGGCAGCTGCTTGGAATAATTGTTTGCCAGGTCGGTATCCAGCTCTTAAAAATCCTTGGTTAAACCAAATGTATTTCATTATTATTATTAGGTGGTCTGTTATCAACAGACCACCTATTGATTTCGTCAGAATTTTCTTTCTTTATTAGGTGGTCTGTTATCAACAGACCACCTATTGATTTCGTCAGAATTTTCTTTCTTTATTAGGTGGTCTGTTATCAACAGACCACCTATTGATTTCGTCAGAATTTTCTTTCTTTATTTATTATTTATTTTTATTTATTTCTCCACTTTTTTGTGCAACCGATTTCTCAATATCCATCCACCCAATTTTTCTCAATTTTGACACAGTCATAGGTAATCATCATGAGACGTGACAGGAACATTTTCAAGGTCATCAGATTATCGTGACGTCATCCAGGCGCCATTTTGTGAAATCACATTATCCATCATATCTTCATGATGCGTACTCAAAGTTCATTCATATTCATATCACATATACTTCAGGTCAAGGGTCAACAGGTCATGTCATCAAAGGTCACATAAAGGTCATGACGCGCGCGTATGTGCACGTCAAAATTTAAAATTGCTCAAAATCACTTAACTATTAAACGAGAGTACGAATCAGGTCATTTTAAGCATTTCAAAATTTTCCGTCCGTAAGTGTCCCCGCGCGCGGTGTGCGCGCTCACAGCGCGCGGAAATGGTCAAATTCAAAATGTTTACATGATTTAGATTCCTCTTAACGTAATTGACAATTTACATTAATTTCAGTCACTCTTCATATTTCATAAGGCCGTATGCGTGCGTCAAAGTTCAAAATCCGCGCGTACTGCTATGGGCAATATAATGCAAATTTGATCAAAAACATGCAATTTTAAAAATCGAAATAGCTCTTCAGATAGTCCGTCGACCCCCAATTTGTATATCATGGTTGGAAAGAGCATGAGTTGGAGATATGATTTCATACCACCCTGACTCGTACAAAGTGAAACAAAATCTTCATATTTGCATCTAAACTAAAGAAAATGTATTTTGTTGATGACGTCATTTTTGTCTTTGTTTAATTGAGATTATCTCACTTATCAGTGATCGATTTTCTCCCAGATTTCGATATAATGTAGCTGAGCTAATTCTCTACCAGAAATATGTCATTTATTTTTCATTTATCTGACGTCATCATAGTTAAATATTCCATTAAAGGCGACAATGCATAATTTGTTATATTTGCGTGTTATGTCTATGGGAGGTCACTTTTTTTAAAACATGAATCTGCATGACAAGGTGTTTTGACCAGTATCTCGGTTGTTATTCAACAGTTTTCTCCCAAATTTTAGTATGTTGTAGCTGAGACTATTTGCTATCTAAATATTTCCTCATTTTTTTTAATCAGTTGTCCGGATCATGCTTATGCTCATCATCATCATTAACATTATCGTTTTTATCGTCATATAACATTATCATTATCATCATCATCATCACCTTTACTATCATGATCATCACCATGTTCATCATGATCATCATTGTTTACATGTCTATATAACTCTCCCACTCTCAAATCTATCATAAGACTTAGACAGACCACCTTATTCGTCTTCGTGACGAATTAAATTTCTAGTTAGGTGGTCTGTCTTCGACAGACTACCTATTGTTTTCGTCAGAATTTTCTTTCTTTATTTATTATTTCGTTATTTGGTTCACTTTTTTGTGCAGACGATTTCTCAAAACTGAACCACACAATTTATCTCAAATTTGACACAGACATCTGTCATCGTCATGAGACGTGACAGGAACCTTTTGAAGGTCATCAAGTCTTCATGACGTCATCCAGGCGCCATTTTGTGTTTTTTTTGGAAAATTTCAAATGATCATAACTTCATAACTGAAAGTCATTTCTCATTCATATTTACCATGATCAAGGTCAATATCAGTCCGGTCAATTTCAGGTCAAAAAACGCGCGCGTGCGCGTACGTCCGCGCGTCAGTGCGCGCGCAAATTTCAAAATGCTCCAAATCGCCTCAAATTCATTTTGGATACGTTTCAGGCCATTTTAAGCATTTCATAAAAATCACGCAAAACACACATTTTTGCGCGTTTTCGTTCGTAGCGGCCAAACGAAGAATAATTTTCTAGTACGTCTTTTTGACGAGGGTATTCCTTATCTTTTTCCGAACAATTTGATACCATGTTTAGCTTTCCATGACCATTATTGACGGAATTAGCGTCCGTTTAAAATACATGTCCGTACGCGCGTGATCTTGTAATACATAGCATATATGGGCAAAAACATGCCTATACAAAATCCATTATAGCTCTTTAGGAAGTCCACAAAACCCCCAATTTGTTCTCATATTTGGATAGAATATGAGTTGGAAATATGATTTTAGGTCTCATTTGGCCATTATATATATCGTGACATCATCACCATGGCCTTGGAACTCAAAAAACGAATTTGCATATGATGACGTCATCATATATAGGGAAAATTGATTGTATCTCTGTAAATTTTAAATAATTTACTTCCAAACTTAGATATGTTGTAGCTGAGACAATTCTCTACAAGAACAGTGTCCATTGTTTTTCATTTTGATGACGTCATCATGGTGAAAATTTCAATTAAAGGCGACATGTCAGAATTTTCTTCATTTGCGTGAATTTCGTTCACATCGTCAATCTACATGGCATTAATCTTTGAGCACTATCTCGCTTATTCCTGCTCTATTTTATCCCAAATTTTGGTATGTTATAGCTGAGACCATGGGCTACAAAACCGGTGTACTTTGTTTTTTGATTAGATGTTGGGATCATGTCGGAATTTTCAATTGAAAGTTGAAATTGCACACTTTCTCGAACTTTGCAGTGTGTTCTTTATTATTAGGTGGTCTGTCTTCGACAGACTACCTATTGTTTTCGTCAGAATTTTCTTTCTTTATTTATTATTTCGTTATTTGGTTCACTTTTTTGTGCAGACGATTTCTCAAAACTGAACCACACAATTTATCTCAAATTTGACACAGACATCTGTCATCGTCATGAGACGTGACAGGAACCTTTTGAAGGTCATCAAGTCTTCATGACGTCATCCAGGCGCCATTTTGTGTTTTTTTTGGAAAATTTCAAATGATCATAACTTCATAACTGAAAGTCATTTCTCATTCATATTTACCATGATCAAGGTCAATATCAGTCCGGTCAATTTCAGGTCAAAAAACGCGCGCGTGCGCGTACGTCCGCGCGTCAGTGCGCGCGCAAATTTCAAAATGCTCCAAATCGCCTCAAATTCATTTTGGATACGTTTCAGGCCATTTTAAGCATTTCATAAAAATCACGCAAAACACACATTTTTGCGCGTTTTCGTTCGTAGCGGCCAAACGAAGAATAATTTTCTAGTACGTCTTTTTGACGAGGGTATTCCTTATCTTTTTCCGAACAATTTGATACCATGTTTAGCTTTCCATGACCATTATTGACGGAATTAGCGTCCGTTTAAAATACATGTCCGTACGCGCGTGATCTTGTAATACATAGCATATATGGGCAAAAACATGCCTATACAAAATCCATTATAGCTCTTTAGGAAGTCCACAAAACCCCCAATTTGTTCTCATATTTGGATAGAATATGAGTTGGAAATATGATTTTAGGTCTCATTTGGCCATTATATATATCGTGACATCATCACCATGGCCTTGGAACTCAAAAAACGAATTTGCATATGATGACGTCATCATATATAGGGAAAATTGATTGTATCTCTGTAAATTTTAAATAATTTACTTCCAAACTTAGATATGTTGTAGCTGAGACAATTCTCTACAAGAACAGTGTCCATTGTTTTTCATTTTGATGACGTCATCATGGTGAAAATTTCAATTAAAGGCGACATGTCAGAATTTTCTTCATTTGCGTGAATTTCGTTCACATCGTCAATCTACATGGCATTAATCTTTGAGCACTATCTCGCTTATTCCTGCTCTATTTTATCCCAAATTTTGGTATGTTATAGCTGAGACCATGGGCTACAAAACCGGTGCTTTTAGTTTTTTGATCAGATGATGGGATCATGACCAAATCTTCAATTGAGTGAAACCCATTTACTGTCTAAACTTTACTGTCAGACTCTCACTGAGTGATTTTTTTTTCTCTGGTAATTAAGTACATAAAATGAGCTTGCTAGGGAACATGAGCTTTGGTCTACATCAATAACCCACTTCTTGTAATAACCCAAAATAAACCGATTTAATCTCTGCGCAGCACAATATCGGTAGAACATGACGGGTAGAGCATTTCATAGAATAAGATAACATTGTGAAAATGCACTCTTCATTATGTCAATTAGGGTCAAAGATGCAACTGCTCATTGTACGAGGTCAATAGTCATATTGTCTGAATCTATCTTCCATAATGGTCAATATGCTACACAGTTTAAACTTTGTAGTTTGTATTATTGTATTTATTAACATTTATTTCCTACTCAACATTATAATACAAAACACAATGTATATATAAATTGTATATGTGACATTGATTTAAACAGAGTATACAGTAAATAATTCAGATACGGAAGGAGGCGAAAACCCGAAAAGCATAGCTTGTATAACAGAACTTTGATATGAAATATTTAAAAAAAAAAAGGAAAGGAAAACAAATTAGAAGAGAATTAAGTATAGGAAGGCATGTTCACTTAAAGAGAGAAAGTTAACTCAATTGGGGTGTGCATGTGTCTTCGATTACATCATAACAATAACAAAGTACTACAATTCTAAAATAGATAGCGGGTACATAGCATTACAAATGAGCAAACTCAACCAACAAACAGCAGCTTCATCCGACAGCACTGTCCTGGGGAATATATACAGATGGTACCTAGCAACAGCTGATGCATTTACGTAAGTGATGAAAATAAATAAATCATTGATCATACAACTTGTTATTGATTTCGAAAAGAAGTCATTTTCACACATAAATACAAGAGAGGGTATTTATATCGAGCAATTAAATACATTCTTGCCTTACATTGTAATCGATTGTTAAGAAAGCTGGTGAACCATTTATGAGCTACACCGCGTATTCCATAACGAATATAGATAGTAAAATATTGTGATTAATTGTGTCAAAGGTTTTTGACAGATCTATTAAAACTCAAATTGCAAATTCATTTGGTTCAAATGCATCTATGACTTTACTAGAAAGACTGGTTAGAGCCATGCATGTTGAATAATCCCTACGAAAACCATATTGATGTTTATTGACAATAGAATGTTTGTCAAGTAATTCAATAGTTCTTTTATAAACAATGCGCTCGAATAATTTAGAGAAGACTGACAGTACAGAAATTGGCCTACAGTTTGTAAATTCACACTTGTCACCACATTTAAAGACTGGTGTTATACTTAAACTTTCTTTAGCCGATCTGGAAAGAACTCCTTGCAATAATGAAAGATTGAATAGAAATGTTTTGGTATATCGGTAACGCACTTTACTTCCATTCCGGTGACCAAGGTTCGATTCCTGGTGGGTCAATTTAAAAAATATGTATATTTTTGCTTTCGTTTCTTATTTGATGTTATCATCTTCTTCGACTACTATATCTCTTTCTCTCTACTCTTTCACCTTCTCCCTCTCTCTGTCTCCCTCTCTTGCTCTGCCTCACTCTTCTTCACTTGCTCTGTTTCCATCTGTCTCTGCCTCTCTCTTTCTCTAGTCTCTCATCCCTATCGCCCTCTCCCTTTTCCGGCTCTGGCTCCTGTTCTCCCTCTAATATGTCTTGTGATATTCCTTAATTTTCTCTAGCTCTTTCCTTTGCCCTTAGTATTCTTATTTCACCCCTAAAATGTTTTCTTATACTATACTCTCTCCTTCCAAGTGCATTCTGATTCCTCTTTCATCCCTTTGTCCAGCTCATGTATGTTTACATGACTATAACCCGTCTCCTGCTCTCCTTCTCTTTATCTATATCTCACCATTTTTCATTTTGATGACGTCATCATAGTGAAAACTTCGTTTAAATGCGACATGTCAGAATTTTCTTAATTTACGTGGCATACCTATAGGAGGTGACTTTTTCTGAAATATGCATTCTACATTCCGGTCTTGTTTGATTAAATTTCATTATGATCATGATTTTGATCATAATCATTTCTCAATATTTTGTTTATCGGTTAAGTTATTAACTTCAGTTCAGGTCACAGTTCATCAGTTCATCAGTTTAGCTCATCAATTCAGTTCATTTCACATCAGTTCAATCTATCAGTTCATCATATCATTAATCAATTCATATCTTAATACATCATTTTACATTAACATCATTATATTGGATCATTGAATTAAAGATGAGCATGATCATAAAAATTGAAAACAGACCACCTAATTCGTCCCCATGACGAATTAAATTTCTAGTTAGGTGGTCTGTCTTCGACAGACTACCTATTGTTTTCGTCAGAATTTTCTTTCTTTATTTCTTTATTTTTATTTCCTACACTTTTTTGTGGACACGATTACTCAAGATTGAACCGTCCAATTTCTTTCAAATTTGGCACAGTCATAGGTCCTTGTCATGAGACGTGACAGGAACCTTTTCAAGGTCATCAATTCTTCATGACGTCATCCAGGCGCCATTTTGTGTTTTTGGGGGAAAATTTCAAATGATCATAACTTCATAACCGAAAGCCATTTCTCATTCATATTTACCATGATCAAGGTCAATATCAGTCCGGTCAATTTCAGGTCAATAAACGCGCGCGTACGCGTACGTCCGCGCGTCAGTGCGCGCGCAAATTTTAAAATGCTCCAAATCGTCTCAAATTCATTTTGGATACGTTTCAGGCCATTTTAAGCATTTCATAAAAATCGCGCAAAACACGCATTTTTGCGCGTTTTCGTTCGTAGCGGCCAAACGAAGCATAATTTCCTAGTACGTCTTTTTGACGAGGATATTCCTTATCTTTTTCCGAACAATTTGATACCATGTTTATATTTTCATGACCATTATTGGCTGAATTAGCGTCCGTTTAAAATACATGTCCGTACGCGCGAGATCTTGTAATACATAGCATATATGGCCAAAAACATGCCTATACAAAATCCATCATAGCTCTTTAGGAAGTCCACAGAACCCCCAAATTTTTCTCATATTTGGATAGAATATGAGTTGGAGATATGATTTTAGGTCTCATTTGGCCATTATATATATCGTGACATCATCATAATGGCCTTGAAACTCAAAAAACGAATTTGCATATTATGACGTCATCATATGTATGGAAAATTGATTGTATCTCTGTAAATATTGATTGATTTACTTCCAAACTTAGATATGTTGTAGCTGAGACAATTCTCTACAAGATCAGTGCCCATTGTTTTTCATTTTGATGACGTCATCATGGTGAAAATTTCAATTAAAGGCGACATGTCACAATTTTCTTCATTTGCGTGTTATCTCTATGGAAGGTGAATTTCGTTCACATCATGAATCTACATGACACTCATCTTTGAGCACTATCTCGCTTATTCGTGCTCTATTTCATCCCAAATTTTGGTATGTTATAGCTGAGACTATGGGCTACAAAAACGGTGTACTTTGTTTTTTAATCAGATGTTGGGATCATGTCGGAATTTTCAATTGAAAGTTGAAATTGCACATTTTCTAGAACTTTGCAGGATTTCCTTTAATATTATTATTAGGTGGTCTGTCTTCGACAGACTACCTATTGTTTTCGTCAGAATTTTCTTTCTTTATTTCTTTATTTTTATTTCCTACACTTTTTTGTGGACACGATTACTCAAGATTGAACCGTCCAATTTCTTTCAAATTTGGCACAGTCATAGGTCCTTGTCATGAGACGTGACAGGAACCTTTTCAAGGTCATCAATTCTTCATGACGTCATCCAGGCGCCATTTTGTGTTTTTGGGGGAAAATTTCAAATGATCATAACTTCATAACCGAAAGCCATTTCTCATTCATATTTACCATGATCAAGGTCAATATCAGTCCGGTCAATTTCAGGTCAATAAACGCGCGCGTACGCGTACGTCCGCGCGTCAGTGCGCGCGCAAATTTTAAAATGCTCCAAATCGTCTCAAATTCATTTTGGATACGTTTCAGGCCATTTTAAGCATTTCATAAAAATCGCGCAAAACACGCATTTTTGCGCGTTTTCGTTCGTAGCGGCCAAACGAAGCATAATTTACTAGTACGTCTTTTTGACGAGGATATTCCTTATCTTTTTCCGAACAATTTGATACCATGTTTATATTTTCATGACCATTATTGGCTGAATTAGCGTCCGTTTAAAATACATGTCCGTACGCGCGAGATCTTGTAATACATAGCATATATGGCCAAAAACATGCCTATACAAAATCCATCATAGCTCTTTAGGAAGTCCACAGAACCCCCAAATTTTTCTCATATTTGGATAGAATATGAGTTGGAGATATGATTTTAGGTCTCATTTGGCCATTATATATATCGTGACATCATCATAATGGCCTTGAAACTCAAAAAACGAATTTGCATATTATGACGTCATCATATGTATGGCAAATTGATTGTATCTCTGTAAATATTGATTGATTTACTTCCAAACTTAGATATGTTGTAGCTGAGACAATTCTCTACAAGATCAGTGCCCATTGTTTTTCATTTTGATGACGTCATCATGGTGAAAATTTCAATTAAAGGCGACATGTCACAATTTTCTTCATTTGCGTGTTATCTCTATGGAAGGTGAATTTCGTTCACATCATGAATCTACATGACACTCATCTTTGAGCACTATCTCGCTTATTCGTGCTCTATTTCATCCCAAATTTTGGTATGTTATAGCTGAGACTATGGGCTACAAAAACGGTGTACTTTGTTTTTTAATCAGATGTTGGGATCATGTCGGAATTTTCAATTGAAAGTTGAAATTGCACATTTTCTAGAACTTTGCAGGATTTCCTTTAATATTATTATTAGGTGGTCTGTCTTCGACAGACTACCTATTGTTTTCGTCAGAATTTTCTTTCTTTATTTCTTTATTTTTATTTCCTACACTTTTTTGTGGACACGATTACTCAAGATTGAACCGTCCAATTTCTTTCAAATTTGGCACAGTCATAGGTCCTTGTCATGAGACGTGACAGGAACCTTTTCAAGGTCATCAATTCTTCATGACGTCATCCAGGCGCCATTTTGTGTTTTTGGGGGAAAATTTCAAATGATCATAACTTCATAACCGAAAGCCATTTCTCATTCATATTTACCATGATCAAGGTCAATATCAGTCCGGTCAATTTCAGGTCAATAAACGCGCGCGTACGCGTACGTCCGCGCGTCAGTGCGCGCGCAAATTTTAAAATGCTCCAAATCGTCTCAAATTCATTTTGGATACGTTTCAGGCCATTTTAAGCATTTCATAAAAATCGCGCAAAACACGCATTTTTGCGCGTTTTCGTTCGTAGCGGCCAAACGAAGCATAATTTCCTAGTACGTCTTTTTGACGAGGATATTCCTTATCTTTTTCCGAACAATTTGATACCATGTTTATATTTTCATGACCATTATTGGCTGAATTAGCGTCCGTTTAAAATACATGTCCGTACGCGCGAGATCTTGTAATACATAGCATATATGGCCAAAAACATGCCTATACAAAATCCATCATAGCTCTTTAGGAAGTCCACAGAACCCCCAAATTTTTCTCATATTTGGATAGAATATGAGTTGGAGATATGATTTTAGGTCTCATTTGGCCATTATATATATCGTGACATCATCATAATGGCCTTGAAACTCAAAAAACGAATTTGCATATTATGACGTCATCATATGTATGGAAAATTGATTGTATCTCTGTAAATATTGATTGATTTACTTCCAAACTTAGATATGTTGTAGCTGAGACAATTCTCTACAAGATCAGTGCCCATTGTTTTTCATTTTGATGACGTCATCATGGTGAAAATTTCAATTAAAGGCGACATGTCACAATTTTCTTCATTTGCGTGTTATCTCTATGGAAGGTGAATTTCGTTCACATCATGAATCTACATGACACTCATCTTTGAGCACTATCTCGCTTATTCGTGCTCTATTTCATCCCAAATTTTGGTATGTTATAGCTGAGACTATGGGCTACAAAAACGGTGTACTTTGTTTTTTAATCAGATGTTGGGATCATGTCGGAATTTTCAATTGAAAGTTGAAATTGCACATTTTCTAGAACTTTGCAGGATTTCCTTTAATATTATTATTAGGTGGTCTGTCTTCGACAGACTACCTATTGTTTTCGTCAGAATTTTCTTTCTTTATTTCTTTATTTTTATTTCCTACACTTTTTTGTGGACACGATTACTCAAGATTGAACCGTCCAATTTCTTTCAAATTTGGCACAGTCATAGGTCCTTGTCATGAGACGTGACAGGAACCTTTTCAAGGTCATCAATTCTTCATGACGTCATCCAGGCGCCATTTTGTGTTTTTGGGGGAAAATTTCAAATGATCATAACTTCATAACCGAAAGCCATTTCTCATTCATATTTACCATGATCAAGGTCAATATCAGTCCGGTCAATTTCAGGTCAATAAACGCGCGCGTACGCGTACGTCCGCGCGTCAGTGCGCGCGCAAATTTTAAAATGCTCCAAATCGTCTCAAATTCATTTTGGATACGTTTCAGGCCATTTTAAGCATTTCATAAAAATCGCGCAAAACACGCATTTTTGCGCGTTTTCGTTCGTAGCGGCCAAACGAAGCATAATTTACTAGTACGTCTTTTTGACGAGGATATTCCTTATCTTTTTCCGAACAATTTGATACCATGTTTATATTTTCATGACCATTATTGGCTGAATTAGCGTCCGTTTAAAATACATGTCCGTACGCGCGAGATCTTGTAATACATAGCATATATGGCCAAAAACATGCCTATACAAAATCCATCATAGCTCTTTAGGAAGTCCACAGAACCCCCAAATTTTTCTCATATTTGGATAGAATATGAGTTGGAGATATGATTTTAGGTCTCATTTGGCCATTATATATATCGTGACATCATCATAATGGCCTTGAAACTCAAAAAACGAATTTGCATATTATGACGTCATCATATGTATGGCAAATTGATTGTATCTCTGTAAATATTGATTGATTTACTTCCAAACTTAGATATGTTGTAGCTGAGACAATTCTCTACAAGATCAGTGCCCATTGTTTTTCATTTTGATGACGTCATCATGGTGAAAATTTCAATTAAAGGCGACATGTCACAATTTTCTTCATTTGCGTGTTATCTCTATGGAAGGTGAATTTCGTTCACATCATGAATCTACATGACACTCATCTTTGAGCACTATCTCGCTTATTCGTGCTCTATTTCATCCCAAATTTTGGTATGTTATAGCTGAGACTATGGGCTACAAAAACGGTGTACTTTGTTTTTTAATCAGATGTTGGGATCATGTCGGAATTTTCAATTGAAAGTTGAAATTGCACATTTTCTAGAACTTTGCAGGATTTCCTTTAATATTATTATTAGGTGGTCTGTCTTCGACAGACTACCTATTGTTTTCGTCAGAATTTTCTTTCTTTATTTCTTTATTTTTATTTCCTACACTTTTTTGTGGACACGATTACTCAAGATTGAACCGTCCAATTTCTTTCAAATTTGGCACAGTCATAGGTCCTTGTCATGAGACGTGACAGGAACCTTTTCAAGGTCATCAATTCTTCATGACGTCATCCAGGCGCCATTTTGTGTTTTTGGGGGAAAATTTCAAATGATCATAACTTCATAACCGAAAGCCATTTCTCATTCATATTTACCATGATCAAGGTCAATATCAGTCCGGTCAATTTCAGGTCAATAAACGCGCGCGTACGCGTACGTCCGCGCGTCAGTGCGCGCGCAAATTTTAAAATGCTCCAAATCGTCTCAAATTCATTTTGGATACGTTTCAGGCCATTTTAAGCATTTCATAAAAATCGCGCAAAACACGCATTTTTGCGCGTTTTCGTTCGTAGCGGCCAAACGAAGCATAATTTCCTAGTACGTCTTTTTGACGAGGATATTCCTTATCTTTTTCCGAACAATTTGATACCATGTTTATATTTTCATGACCATTATTGGCTGAATTAGCGTCCGTTTAAAATACATGTCCGTACGCGCGAGATCTTGTAATACATAGCATATATGGCCAAAAACATGCCTATACAAAATCCATCATAGCTCTTTAGGAAGTCCACAGAACCCCCAAATTTTTCTCATATTTGGATAGAATATGAGTTGGAGATATGATTTTAGGTCTCATTTGGCCATTATATATATCGTGACATCATCATAATGGCCTTGAAACTCAAAAAACGAATTTGCATATTATGACGTCATCATATGTATGGCAAATTGATTGTATCTCTGTAAATATTGATTGATTTACTTCCAAACTTAGATATGTTGTAGCTGAGACAATTTTCTACAAGATCAGTGCCCATTGTTTTTCATTTTGATGACGTCATCATGGTGAAAATTTCAATTAAAGGCGACATGTCACAATTTTCTTCATTTGCGTGTTATCTCTATGGAAGGTGAATTTCGTTCACATCATGAATCTACATGACACTCATCTTTGAGCACTATCTCGCTTATTCGTGCTCTATTTCATCCCAAATTTTGGTATGTTATAGCTGAGACTGTGGGCTACAAAAACGGTGTACTTTGTTTTTTAATCAGATGTTGGGATCATGTCGGAATTTTCAATTGAAAGTTGAAATTGCACATTTTCTAGAACTTTGCAGGATTTCCTTTAATATTATTATTAGGTGGTCTGTCTTCGACAGACTACCTATTGTTTTCGTCAGAATTTTCTTTCTTTATTAGGTGGTCTGTCGTTCGACAGATCACCTATTGTTTTCGTTCAAATTTTCTTTCTTTATTATTTATTATTATTTATTTTTATTTTCCGCACTTTTTTGTGTAGAGGATAACTCAAGATCGGTTTAATCAATTTCGTTCAATTTTGACACAGTCATAGGTCATTGTCATGAGACGTGACAGTAACATTTTCAAGGTGATCAAATCTTCATGACGTCATCCAGGCGCCATTTTGTGTTTTTTTTGGTACTTTTTACTCATGATCATATCTTCATAACGGATAGGCATTTCTCATTCATATTTATCATGATTAAGGTCAATATTCGTCCGGTCAATTTCAGGTCAAAAAACGCGCGCGCATACGTACGTCCGCGCGTAAGCGCGCGCGCAAAAAATAAAAATGCTCAAAATCATCTCAAATTCATTTTGCATACGTTTCAGGCCATTTTAAGCATTTTGCAAAAAAACGCGCACACATGCATGCGCGCGCGTTTTCGCGCGTAATGGCATTTTCCAACATAGAATCGCCTAATTTTCTCTGTCATCATATTTGGCACATTTTTCCAAGCATTGTGATACCTTGTTCACCTTTTTCTGCCCATTAATAACGGAATGAGCGTCCGTTTAAGATAATTACCGTGCGTGCGAGCTCTTGTAATACATAGCATACATGGGCAAAAACATGCCTATACAAAATCCATTGTAGCGCTTTAGGATGCAAGGTGACCCCAAGTTTTTTTTCATATTTTGATAGAGTATGAATCGGAGATATGATTTCATGTCTCATTTGACCCTCAATTAACTCATGACGTCATCATAATGGCCTCCGAACTCAAAATTTCAATTTGCATATTATGACGTCATCATATTTTTGGAAAATTGATTGTATCTCTGTAAATATTGATCAATTTTCTTTTAAATTTTGATATGTTCTACCTGAGAATATTCTCTACAAATGCAGTCATCACGATATTTCATTTTGACAAAGGTATCATGGCGTATTTTTGCGATTAAAGGAGGCATGTCAATTTTTCACATTTTGCGTGTATTCTCTATGGGACATGACTTTTTCTCAAAACTGGATTCTACATTCTCGTCTTTCGCGAGCAATATCTCCGTTGTTTTATCTTTGTTTACGCTGAGCTTTGAGTATGTTGTAGCTGAGACAATAAGCTATCACAAGTGTGCCCTTTATTTTTCGATCAGATGCCGAGATCATGCTCATATTTCACTTGCAACGTGGGATTTGAGAATTCCATTTCTCGTTTACGTGTAATCGCTATGGGAAATGTTTTGGTATATCGGTAACGCACTTGACTTCGGACCTCGAGATCCCTGGTTCGAGTCCGGGAGTCTCCAACAATTTTTTTTCTTCATTTTTTTTTCTTTTTTGACTTTTCAATGATCATAAAATTGAAAACAGACCACCTAATTCGTCCCCATGACGAATTAAATGTCTAGTATTTTAATTGAATTTGTACAAAAACACAATTCAATTAAAATAAATTTGTGACCACTCTTTTGTGTGCACGATTACTCAAAATTGAACCGTACAATTTCTTTCAAATTTAACACAGTCATAGGTCATCATCTTAAGACGTGACAGGAACATTTTCAAGTTCATCAAAATATCGTGACGTCATCCAGGCGCCATTTTGTGAAGTGCTCTGAGAATCAACTCATGATCATATCTTCATAACCGTAAATCAATTCTTATTCATATTTATAACGATTATGGTCAATATCAATCCGGTCAACTTAAGGTCAATAAACGCGCGCGTGCGCGTCCGTCCGCGCGTCGGTGCGCGCAAAAATAAAAAATGCTCATAATCACTTTTTGATCAAATTAGAGTACGTTTTAGGCCATTTCAAGCATTTCAAGAATTTTGCGTGCGCACACCTTTCCGCGCGCATAAATTTGCGCGCACGTTTTTGTTCGTAATGGTCGAACGCAACCTAAAAACGCCATTTGTTGTCTTACATAGTATTTCCCATTTTTTTCCGAACAATTTGATACCATGTTTATCTCTTTATGACCATTAATAACGAAATGAGCGTCCGTTCAAGGTAAATGTCTGTGCGTGCGAGCTCTTGTAATACATAGCATAAAATTATGGTCAAAAACATGCTTATAGATACGAAATACATTATAGCTCTTTAGGATGCAAGTTGACCCCACAATTTTTTGCGTGTCAAACTCGTGAGAAATAATCGAGCCAGTTGTAAATAACATCGCGCACCAGCTGCTGGTGACAATGACAATGTATATTACGCTTAGAACAAAATGCGCACCATGCACGAACTCTATTGTGACGTCACAATCAGACCCTTTGCACACTGTTTGCAGTGTATCGAAAATTCGTCAAGCACTGGATGCACAGTGCTTGTTTGACGATGTTTTTCTAACTTCTAATGCTAGGAAATCCTGTGGAGTGTAGGCTACATAATTTATAAGATAGTAATTTAAAATTGATAAGATAGTATAAGATAGTAAGAGTTTCTTGTTTGCTCTAGATATCTGATGTGGTTAATAATAGTAATATTTACTGCCTAATTCAGGGCAATACGACTTGCCATATATCATCATCACCTTCGGTTCGGGCGATATACGTCGTATTGCCCAGAAGGCAGTCAATATTACTTAATTATGCATCATCATGATAATTGCTCAATATTTCGTTCATCAGTTCAGCTCATCAGTTTAGTTCAGTACATCAGTTCATCCGTTTAGCTCATCAATTCAGTTCATTTTACATCAGTTCAATTTATTAGTTCATCAGTTTATCAGTACTTCATTCATCAATTCATATCTTAATACAATAAATGCATCATTTTACATTAACATCAGTTTATTGGGTAATTCAATTGAAGATGAGCATGATCATAAGAATCGAAGACAGACCACCTAATTCGTCCCCATGACGAATTAAATTTCTAGTTAGGTGGTCTGTCAACGACAGATCACCTATTGTTTTCGTCAGAATTTTCTTTCTTTATTATTATTATTAGGTGGTCTGTTATCAACAGACCACCTATTGTTTTCGTCAGAATTTTCTTTATTAGGTGGTCTGTTATCAACAGACCACCTATTGATTTCGTCAGAATTTTCTTTATTTATTTATTATTATTATTATTTATTTTTATTTCTTCCCGTTTTTTGTTCCTAGGATAACTCAAGTTTGGTTTAGTCAATTTGATTCAATTTTGGCACAGTCATAGGTCATTATCATGAGACGTGACAGGAACATTTTTAAGGTCATTAAGTTATCGTGACGTCATCCAGGCGCCATTTTGTGAAATCACGTTATCCATCATATCTTCATGATGCATCAGCAAAGGTCATTCATATTCATATCACATATACTTTCGGTCAAGCGTCAACAGGTCATGTCATCAAAGGTCACATAAAGGTCATGACGCGCGCGTATGTGCGCGTCAAAATTTAGAATTGCCCAAAATCACTAAACTATTAAACGAGAGTACGAATCAGGTCATTTTAAGCATTTCAAAATTTTCCGTCCGTAAGTGTCCCCGCGCGCGGTGTGCGCGCTCATGACGCGCGGAAAAAGTCAAATTCAAAATGTTTACATGATTTGGATTCCTCTTAACGTAATTGACAATTTACATTAATTTCAGTCACTCTTCATATTTAATAAGGCCGTGAGCGTGCGTCAAAGTTCAAAATCCGCGCGTACTGCTATGGACGATATAATGCAAATTTGATCAAAAACATGCCATTTTAAAAATCGAAATAAGTCTTCAGATAGTCCATCGACCCCCAATTTTTATATCATGGTTGGAAAAAGCATGAGTTGTAGATATGATTTCATACCACCCTGACTCGTACAAAGTGAAACAAAGTCATCATATTGGCATCTAAACTCAAACAAATGTTTTTTGTTGATGACGTCATTTTTGTCTTTGTTTAATTGAGATTATCTCACTTATCAGTGATCGATTTTCTCCCAGAATTTAATATGTTGTAGCTGAGATAATTCTCTATCAAAAATATACCATTCATTTTTCATTTCGATGACGTCATCATAGTTAAATATTCCATTAAAGGCGACAATGCATAATTTGTCATATTTGCGTGTTATGTCTATGGGAGGTCACTTTTTTCAAAACATGAATCTGCATGACAAGGTGTTTTGACCAGTATCTCGGTTGTTATTCAACAGTTTTCTCCCAAATTTTAGTATGTTGTAGCTGAGACTATTTGCTATTTAAATATTTCCTTATTTTTTCAATCAGATGTCAGGATCATGCTTGTGCTCATCATCATCATTAACATTATCGTTTTTATCATCATATAACATTATCATTATCATCATCATCATCACCTTTACTATCATGATCATCATCATGGTCATCATGATCATCATTGTTTACATGTCTATATAACTTCTCCCATTCTCAATTCTATCATAAGACTTAGACAGACCACCTTATTCGTCTTCGTGACGAATTAAATTTCTAGTTAGGTGGTCTGTTATCAACAGACCACCTATTGATTTCGTCAGAATTTTCTTTATTATTATTATTATTATTATTATTATTATTTATTTTTATTTCTTCCCGTTTTTTGTGCCCCGGATAACTCAAGTTTGGTTTAGTTAATTTCAATAATTTTCGGCACAATTATAGTTCATTGTCATGAGACATGACATGAACATTTTCAAGGTCATTAGGTTATCGTGACGTCATCCATGCGCCATTTTGTGAAATCACGTTTTCCATCATATCTTCATGATGCATACTCAAAGTTCATTCATATTCATATCACATATACTTCAGGTCAAGGGTCAACAGGTCATGTCATCTAAGGTCACATAAAGGTCATGACGTGCGCGTATGTGCGCGTCAAAATTTAAAATTGCTCAAAATCACTAAACTATTAAACGAGAGTACGAATCAGGTCATTTTAAGCATTTCAAAATTTTCCGTCCGTACATGTCCCCGCGCGCGTTGCGCGCGTTCATGACGCGCGGAAAATGTCAAATTCAAAATGTTTACATGATTTGGATTCCTCTTAACGTAATTGACAATTTACATTAATTTCAGTCACTCTTCATATTTAATAAGGCCGTGAGCGTGCGTCAAAGTTCAAAATCCGCGCGTACTGCTATGGGCGATATAATGCAAATTTGATCAAAAACATGCTATTTTAAAAATCGAAATAGCTCTTCAGATAGTCCATTGACCCCCAATTTTTATATCATGGTTGGAGAAAGCATGAGTTGGAGATATGATTTCATACCACCTTGACTCGTACAAAGTGAAACAAAGTCATCATATTGGCATCTAAACTCAAACAAATGTTTTTTGTTGATGACGTCATTTTTGTCTTTGTTTAATTGAGATTATCTCACTTATCGATGATCAATTTTCTCCCAGAATTTAATATGTTGTAGCTGAGATAATTCTCTATCAAAAATATACCATTCATTTTTCATTTTGATGACGTCATCATAGTTAAATATTCCATTAAAGACGACAATGCATAATTTGTCATATTTGCGTGTTATGTCTATGGGAGGTCACTTTTTTCAAAACATGAATGTGCATGACAAGGTGTTTTGACCAGTATCTCGTTTGTTATTCAACAGTTTTCTCCCAAATTTTAGTATGTTGTAGCTGAGACTATTTGCTATTTAAATATTTCCTTATTTTTTCAATCAGATGTCAGGATCATGCTTGTGCTCATCATCATCATTAACATTATCGTTTTTATCATCATATAACATTATCATTATCATCATCATCATCACCTTTACTATCATGATCATCATCATGGTCATCATGATCATCATTATTTACATGTCTATATAACTTCTCCCATTCTCAATTCTATCATAAGACTTAGACAGACCACCTTATTCGTCTTCGTGACGAATTAAATTTCTAGTTATTATTATTATTATTTATTTTTATTTCTCCCCGTTTTTTGTTCCTAGGATAACTCAAGTTTGGTTTAGTCAATTTAATTCAATTTTAGCACAGTCATAGGTCATTGTCATGACACGTGACAGGAACATTTTCAAGGTCATCATGTCATCGTGACGTCATCCAGGCGCCATTTTGTGAAATCACATTATCCATCATATCTTCATGATGCATCAGCAAAGGTCATTCGTATTCATATCACATATACTTCAGGTCAAGGGTCAACAGGTCATGTCATCAAAGGTCACATAAAGGTCATGACGCGCGCGTATGTGCGCGTCAAAATTTAGAATTGCTCAAAATCACTAAACTATTAAACGAGAGTACGAATCAGGTCATTTTAAGCATTTCAAAATTTTCCGTCCGTAAGTGTCCCCGCGCGCGGTGTGCGCGCTCACAGCGCGCGGAAAAGGTCAAATTCAAAATGTTTACATGATTTTGTTTCCTCTTAACGTAATTAACAATTTACATTAATTTCAGTCACTCTTCATATTTCATAAGGCCGTGAGCGTGCGTCAAAGTTCAAAATCCGCGCGTACTGCTATGGGCAATATAATGCGAATTTCATCAAAAACATGCCATTTTAAAAATCGAAATAGCTCTTCAGATAGTCCATCGACCCCCAATTTTTATATCATGGTTGGAAAAAGCATGAGTTGTAGATATGATTTCATACCACCCTGACTCGTACAAAGTGAAACAAAGTCATCATATTGGCATCTAAACTCAAACAAATGTATTTTGTTGATGACGTCATTTTTGTCTTTGTTTATTTGAGATTATCTCACTTATCGGTGATCGATTTTCCCCCAGAATTTAATATGTTGTAGCTAAGGTAATTCTCTATCAAAAATATATCATTCATTTTTCATTTCGATGACGTCATCATAGTTAAATATTCCATTAAAGGCGACAATGCATAATTTGTCATATTTGCGTGTTATGTCTATGGGAGATCACTTTTTTCAAAACATGAATCTGCATGACAAGGTGTTTTGACCAGTATCTCGGTTGTTATTCAACAGTTTTCTCCCAAATTTTAGTATGTTGTAGCTGAGACTATTTGCTATCTAAATATTTCCTTATTTTTTCAATCAGATGTCAGGATCATGCTCATGGTCATCATCATCATTAACATTATCGTTTTTATCATCATATAACATTATCATCATCATCACCTTTACTATCATGATCATCATCATGTTCATCATGATCATCATTGTTTACATGTCTATATAACTTCTCCCATTCTCAAATCTATCATAAGACATAGACAGACCACCTTATTCGTCTTCGTGACGAATTAAATTTCTAGTTAGGTGGTCTGTTATCAACAGACCACCTATTGATTTCGTCAGAATTTTCTTTCTTCTTTATTTCTTTATTTTTATTTATTTCTTCACTTTTTTGTGTGTCGGATAACGTAAGATTGGTTATGTCAATTTCTTTTAATTTTGGCACAGGCATAAGTCATTGTCATAAGACGTGACAGAAACATTTTCAAGGTCATTAGAATATCGTGACGTCATCCAGGCGCCATTTTGTGAAATCACGTTATCCATCATATCTTCATGATACATTAGCAAAGGTCATTCATATTCATATCACATAAACTTAAGGTCAAGGGTCAACAGGTCATGTCATCAAAGGTCACATAAAGGTCATGACGCGCGCGTATGTGCGCGTCAAAATTTAAAATTGCTCAAAATCACTAAACTATTAAACGAGAGTACGAATCAGGTCATTTTAAGCATTTCAAAATTTTCCGTCCGTAAGTGTCCCCGCGCGCGGTGTGCGCGCTCACAGCGCGCGGAAAAGGTGAAATTCAAAATGTTTACATGATTTGGATTACTCTTAACGTAATTGACAATTTACATTAATTTCAGTCACTCTTCATATTTCATAAGGCCGTGAGCGTGCGTCAAAGTTCAAAATCCGCGCGTACTGCTACGGGCAATATAGTGCAAATTTAATCAAAAACATGCCATTTTAAAAATCGAAATAGCTCTTCAGATAGTCCATTGACCCCCAATTTTTATATCATGGTTGGAGAAAGCATGAGTTGGAGATATGATTTGATACCACCTTGACTCGTACAAAGTGAAATAAAGTCATCATATTGGCATCTAAACTCAAACAAATGTATTTTGTTGATGACGTCATTTTTGTCTTTGTTTATTTGAGATTATCTCACTTATCGGTAATCGATTTTCTCCCAGATTTCGATATGGTGTAGCTGAGATAATTCTCTATTAAAAATATATCATTTATTTTTCATTTATTTGACGTCATCATAGTAAAATATTCGATTAAAGGCGACAATGCATAATTTGTCATATTTGCGTGTTATGTCTATGGGAGGTCACTTTTTTCAAAACATGCATCTGCATGACAATGTGTTTTGACCAGTATCTCGGTTATTATTCAACAGTTTTCTCCCAAATTTTAGTATGTTGTAGCTGAGACTATTTGCTATCTAAATATTTCCTCATTTTTTCAATCAGATGTCAGGATCATGTTCATACTTATCATCGTCATCATCATCATCAATATCATCATTATCATCATCATCATCAATGTCACCATCATCATCATCATCATGGTCTGAAGATGATGATCATCAACATCACCATGATCATGATCATTATCATCATCATCATCATCATGGTCTGAAGATGATGATCATCAACATCACCATGATCATGATCATTATCATCATCATTAACATTGTCGTTTTTATCATCATATAACATTATCATTATCATCATCATCATTACCTTTACTATCATGATCATCATCATGGTCATCATGATCATCATTGTTTACATGTCTATATAACTTCTCCCATTCTCAATTCTATTATAAGACTTAGACAGACCACCTTATTCGTCTTCGTGACGAATTAAATTTCTAGTTAGGTGGTCTGTCTTCGACAGACTACCTATTGTTTTCGTCAGAATTTTCTTTCTTTATTTCTTTATTTTTATTTCTTCCACTTTTTTGTTCCGACGATAACTCAAGATCCGTCCAGTCAATTTCTTTCAATTTTGGCACAGTCATAGGTCATTGCCATAAGACGTGACAGGAACCTTTTCAAGGTCATCAAGTCTTCATGACGTCATCCAGGCGCCATTTTGTGTTTTTTTTGGAAAATTTCAAATGATCATAACTTCATAACTGAAAGCCATATCTCATTCATATTTACCATGATCAAGGTCAATATCAATCCGGTCAATTTCAGGTCAAAAAACGCGCGCGTACGCGTACGTCCGCGCGTCAGTGCGCGCGCAAATTTCAAAATGCTCCAAATCGCCTCAAATTCATTTTGGATACGTTTCAGGCCATTTTACGCATTTCATAAAAATCACGCAAAACACGCATTTTTGCACGTTTTCGTTCGTAGCGGCCAAACGAAGAATAATTTTCTAGTACGTCTTTTTGACGAGGGTATTCCTTATCTTTTTCCAAACAATTTGATACCATGTTTAGCTTTTCATGACCATTATTGACGGAATTAGCGTCCGTTTAAAATACATGTCCGTACGCGCGTGATCTTGTAATACATAGCATATATGGGCAAAAACATGCCTATACAAAATCCATTATAGCTCTTTAGGAAGTCCACAAAACCCCCAATTTTTTCTCATATTTGGATAGAATATGAGTTGGAAATATGATTTTAGGTCTCATTTGGCCATTATATATATCGTGACATCATCATAATGGCCTTGGAACTCAAAAAACGAATTTGCATATGATGACGTCATCATATATATGGATAATTGATTGTATCTCTGTAAATTTTGAATAATTTACTTCTAAACTTAGATATGTTGTAGCTGAGACAATTCTCTACAAGTTCAGTGTCCATTGTTTTTCATTTTGATGACGTCATCATGGTGAAAATTTCAATTAAAGGCGACATGTCAGAATTTTCTTCATTTGCGTGTATTGTCTATGGAAGGTGAATTTAGTTCACATCGTGAATCTACATGGCATTAATCTTTGAGCACTATCTCGCTTATTCGTGCTCTATTTTATCCCAAATTTTGGTATGTTATAGCTGAGACCATGGGCTACAAAACCGGTGTACTTTGTTTTTTGATCAGATGTTGGGATCATGTCGGAATTTTCAATTGAAAGTTGAAATTGCACATTTTCTAGAACTTTGAAGGATTTTCTTTATTATTATTAGGTGGTCTGTCTTCGACAGACTACCTATTGTTTTCGTCAGAATTTTCTTTCTTTATTTCTTTATTTTTATTTCTTCCACTTTTTTGTTCCGACGATAACTCAAGATCCGTCCAGTCAATTTCTTTCAATTTTGGCACAGTCATAGGTCATTGCCATAAGACGTGACAGGAACCTTTTCAAGGTCATCAAGTCTTCATGACGTCATCCAGGCGCCATTTTGTGTTTTTTTTGGAAAATTTCAAATGATCATAACTTCATAACTGAAAGCCATATCTCATTCATATTTACCATGATCAAGGTCAATATCAATCCGGTCAATTTCAGGTCAAAAAACGCGCGCGTACGCGTACGTCCGCGCGTCAGTGCGCGCGCAAATTTCAAAATGCTCCAAATCGCCTCAAATTCATTTTGGATACGTTTCAGGCCATTTTACGCATTTCATAAAAATCACGCAAAACACGCATTTTTGCACGTTTTCGTTCGTAGCGGCCAAACGAAGAATAATTTTCTAGTACGTCTTTTTGACGAGGGTATTCCTTATCTTTTTCCAAACAATTTGATACCATGTTTAGCTTTTCATGACCATTATTGACGGAATTAGCGTCCGTTTAAAATACATGTCCGTACGCGCGTGATCTTGTAATACATAGCATATATGGGCAAAAACATGCCTATACAAAATCCATTATAGCTCTTTAGGAAGTCCACAAAACCCCCAATTTTTTCTCATATTTGGATAGAATATGAGTTGGAAATATGATTTTAGGTCTCATTTGGCCATTATATATATCGTGACATCATCATAATGGCCTTGGAACTCAAAAAACGAATTTGCATATGATGACGTCATCATATATATGGATAATTGATTGTATCTCTGTAAATTTTGAATAATTTACTTCTAAACTTAGATATGTTGTAGCTGAGACAATTCTCTACAAGTTCAGTGTCCATTGTTTTTCATTTTGATGACGTCATCATGGTGAAAATTTCAATTAAAGGCGACATGTCAGAATTTTCTTCATTTGCGTGTATTGTCTATGGAAGGTGAATTTAGTTCACATCGTGAATCTACATGGCATTAATCTTTGAGCACTATCTCGCTTATTCGTGCTCTATTTTATCCCAAATTTTGGTATGTTATAGCTGAGACCATGGGCTACAAAACCGGTGTACTTTGTTTTTTGATCAGATGTTGGGATCATGTCGGAATTTTCAATTGAAAGTTGAAATTGCACATTTTCTAGAACTTTGAAGGATTTTCTTTATTATTATTAGGTGGTCTGTCTTCGACAGACTACCTATTGTTTTCGTCAGAATTTTCTTTCTTTATTTCTTTATTTTTATTTCTTCCACTTTTTTGTTCCGACGATAACTCAAGATCCGTCCAGTCAATTTCTTTCAATTTTGGCACAGTCATAGGTCATTGCCATAAGACGTGACAGGAACCTTTTCAAGGTCATCAAGTCTTCATGACGTCATCCAGGCGCCATTTTGTGTTTTTTTTGGAAAATTTCAAATGATCATAACTTCATAACTGAAAGCCATATCTCATTCATATTTACCATGATCAAGGTCAATATCAATCCGGTCAATTTCAGGTCAAAAAACGCGCGCGTACGCGTACGTCCGCGCAATTTCAAAATGCTCCAAATCGCCTCAAATTCATTTTGGATACGTTTCAGGCCATTTTACGCATTTCATAAAAATCACGCAAAACACGCATTTTTGCACGTTTTCGTTCGTAGCGGCCAAACGAAGAATAATTTTCTAGTACGTCTTTTTGACGAGGGTATTCCTTATCTTTTTCCAAACAATTTGATACCATGTTTAGCTTTTCATGACCATTATTGACGGAATTAGCGTCCGTTTAAAATACATGTCCGTACGCGCGTGATCTTGTAATACATAGCATATATGGGCAAAAACATGCCTATACAAAATCCATTATAGCTCTTTAGGAAGTCCACAAAACCCCCAATTTTTTCTCATATTTGGATAGAATATGAGTTGGAAATATGATTTTAGGTCTCATTTGGCCATTATATATATCGTGACATCATCATAATGGCCTTGGAACTCAAAAAACGAATTTGCATATGATGACGTCATCATATATATGGATAATTGATTGTATCTCTGTAAATTTTGAATAATTTACTTCTAATCTTAGATATGTTGTAGCTGAGACAATTCTCTACAAGTTCAGTGTCCATTGTTTTTCATTTTGATGACGTCATCATGGTGAAAATTTCAATTAAAGGCGACATGTCAGAATTTTCTTCATTTGCGTGTATTGTCTATGGAAGGTGAATTTAGTTCACATCGTGAATCTACATGGCATTAATCTTTGAGCACTATCTCGCTTATTCGTGCTCTATTTTATCCCAAATTTTGGTATGTTATAGCTGAGACCATGGGCTACAAAACCGGTGTACTTTGTTTTTTGATCAGATGTTGGGATCATGTCGGAATTTTCAATTGAAAGTTGAAATTGCACATTTTCTAGAACTTTGAAGGATTTTCTTTATTATTATTAGGTGGTCTGTCTTCGACAGACTACCTATTGTTTTCGTCAGAATTTTCTTTCTTTATTTCTTTATTTTTATTTCTTCCACTTTTTTGTTCCGACGATAACTCAAGATCCGTCCAGTCAATTTCTTTCAATTTTGGCACAGTCATAGGTCATTGCCATAAGACGTGACAGGAACCTTTTCAAGGTCATCAAGTCTTCATGACGTCATCCAGGCGCCATTTTGTGTTTTTTTTGGAAAATTTCAAATGATCATAACTTCATAACTGAAAGCCATATCTCATTCATATTTACCATGATCAAGGTCAATATCAATCCGGTCAATTTCAGGTCAAAAAACGCGCGCGTACGCGTACGTCCGCGCAATTTCAAAATGCTCCAAATCGCCTCAAATTCATTTTGGATACGTTTCAGGCCATTTTACGCATTTCATAAAAATCACGCAAAACACGCATTTTTGCACGTTTTCGTTCGTAGCGGCCAAACGAAGAATAATTTTCTAGTACGTCTTTTTGACGAGGGTATTCCTTATCTTTTTCCAAACAATTTGATACCATGTTTAGCTTTTCATGACCATTATTGACGGAATTAGCGTCCGTTTAAAATACATGTCCGTACGCGCGTGATCTTGTAATACATAGCATATATGGGCAAAAACATGCCTATACAAAATCCATTATAGCTCTTTAGGAAGTCCACAAAACCCCCAATTTTTTCTCATATTTGGATAGAATATGAGTTGGAAATATGATTTTAGGTCTCATTTGGCCATTATATATATCGTGACATCATCATAATGGCCTTGGAACTCAAAAAACGAATTTGCATATGATGACGTCATCATATATATGGATAATTGATTGTATCTCTGTAAATTTTGAATAATTTACTTCTAAACTTAGATATGTTGTAGCTGAGACAATTCTCTACAAGTTCAGTGTCCATTGTTTTTCATTTTGATGACGTCATCATGGTGAAAATTTCAATTAAAGGCGACATGTCAGAATTTTCTTCATTTGCGTGTATTGTCTATGGAAGGTGAATTTAGTTCACATCGTGAATCTACATGGCATTAATCTTTGAGCACTATCTCGCTTATTCGTGCTCTATTTTATCCCAAATTTTGGTATGTTATAGCTGAGACCATGGGCTACAAAACCGGTGTACTTTGTTTTTTGATCAGATGTTGGGATCATGTCGGAATTTTCAATTGAAAGTTGAAATTGCACATTTTCTAGAACTTTGAAGGATTTTCTTTATTATTATTAGGTGGTCTGTCTTCGACAGACTACCTATTGTTTTCGTCAGAATTTTCTTTCTTTATTTCTTTATTTTTATTTCTTCCACTTTTTTGTTCCGACGATAACTCAAGATCCGTCCAGTCAATTTCTTTCAATTTTGGCACAGTCATAGGTCATTGCCATAAGACGTGACAGGAACCTTTTCAAGGTCATCAAGTCTTCATGACGTCATCCAGGCGCCATTTTGTGTTTTTTTTGGAAAATTTCAAATGATCATAACTTCATAACTGAAAGCCATATCTCATTCATATTTACCATGATCAAGGTCAATATCAATCCGGTCAATTTCAGGTCAAAAAACGCGCGCGTACGCGTACGTCCGCGCAATTTCAAAATGCTCCAAATCGCCTCAAATTCATTTTGGATACGTTTCAGGCCATTTTACGCATTTCATAAAAATCACGCAAAACACGCATTTTTGCACGTTTTCGTTCGTAGCGGCCAAACGAAGAATAATTTTCAGTACGTCTTTTTGACGAGGGTATTCCTTATCTTTTTCCAAACAATTTGATACCATGTTTAGCTTTTCATGACCATTATTGACGGAATTAGCGTCCGTTTAAAATACATGTCCGTACGCGCGTGATCTTGTAATACATAGCATATATGGGCAAAAACATGCCTATACAAAATCCATTATAGCTCTTTAGGAAGTCCACAAAACCCCCAATTTTTTCTCATATTTGGATAGAATATGAGTTGGAAATATGATTTTAGGTCTCATTTGGCCATTATATATATCGTGACATCATCATAATGGCCTTGGAACTCAAAAAACGAATTTGCATATGATGACGTCATCATATATATGGATAATTGATTGTATCTCTGTAAATTTTGAATAATTTACTTCTAAACTTAGATATGTTGTAGCTGAGACAATTCTCTACAAGTTCAGTGTCCATTGTTTTTCATTTTGATGACGTCATCATGGTGAAAATTTCAATTAAAGGCGACATGTCAGAATTTTCTTCATTTGCGTGTATTGTCTATGGAAGGTGAATTTAGTTCACATCGTGAATCTACATGGCATTAATCTTTGAGCACTATCTCGCTTATTCGTGCTCTATTTTATCCCAAATTTTGGTATGTTATAGCTGAGACCATGGGCTACAAAACCGGTGTACTTTGTTTTTTGATCAGATGTTGGGATCATGTCGGAATTTTCAATTGAAAGTTGAAATTGCACATTTTCTAGAACTTTGAAGGATTTTCTTTATTATTATTAGGTGGTCTGTCTTCGACAGACTACCTATTGTTTTCGTCAGAATTTTCTTTCTTTATTTCTTTATTTTTATTTCTTCCACTTTTTTGTTCCGACGATAACTCAAGATCCGTCCAGTCAATTTCTTTCAATTTTGGCACAGTCATAGGTCATTGCCATAAGACGTGACAGGAACCTTTTCAAGGTCATCAAGTCTTCATGACGTCATCCAGGCGCCATTTTGTGTTTTTTTTGGAAAATTTCAAATGATCATAACTTCATAACTGAAAGCCATATCTCATTCATATTTACCATGATCAAGGTCAATATCAATCCGGTCAATTTCAGGTCAAAAAACGCGCGCGTACGCGTACGTCCGCGCAATTTCAAAATGCTCCAAATCGCCTCAAATTCATTTTGGATACGTTTCAGGCCATTTTACGCATTTCATAAAAATCACGCAAAACACGCATTTTTGCACGTTTTCGTTCGTAGCGGCCAAACGAAGAATAATTTTCTAGTACGTCTTTTTGACGAGGGTATTCCTTATCTTTTTCCAAACAATTTGATACCATGTTTAGCTTTTCATGACCATTATTGACGGAATTAGCGTCCGTTTAAAATACATGTCCGTACGCGCGTGATCTTGTAATACATAGCATATATGGGCAAAAACATGCCTATACAAAATCCATTATAGCTCTTTAGGAAGTCCACAAAACCCCCAATTTTTTCTCATATTTGGATAGAATATGAGTTGGAAATATGATTTTAGGTCTCATTTGGCCATTATATATATCGTGACATCATCATAATGGCCTTGGAACTCAAAAAACGAATTTGCATATGATGACGTCATCATATATATGGATAATTGATTGTATCTCTGTAAATTTTGAATAATTTACTTCTAAACTTAGATATGTTGTAGCTGAGACAATTCTCTACAAGTTCAGTGTCCATTGTTTTTCATTTTGATGACGTCATCATGGTGAAAATTTCAATTAAAGGCGACATGTCAGAATTTTCTTCATTTGCGTGTATTGTCTATGGAAGGTGAATTTAGTTCACATCGTGAATCTACATGGCATTAATCTTTGAGCACTATCTCGCTTATTCGTGCTCTATTTTATCCCAAATTTTGGTATGTTATAGCTGAGACCATGGGCTACAAAACCGGTGTACTTTGTTTTTTGATCAGATGTTGGGATCATGTCGGAATTTTCAATTGAAAGTTGAAATTGCACATTTTCTAGAACTTTGAAGGATTTTCTTTATTATTATTAGGTGGTCTGTCTTCGACAGACTACCTATTGTTTTCGTCAGAATTTTCTTTCTTTATTTCTTTATTTTTATTTCTTCCACTTTTTTGTTCCGACGATAACTCAAGATCCGTCCAGTCAATTTCTTTCAATTTTGGCACAGTCATAGGTCATTGCCATAAGACGTGACAGGAACCTTTTCAAGGTCATCAAGTCTTCATGACGTCATCCAGGCGCCATTTTGTGTTTTTTTTGGAAAATTTCAAATGATCATAACTTCATAACTGAAAGCCATATCTCATTCATATTTACCATGATCAAGGTCAATATCAATCCGGTCAATTTCAGGTCAAAAAACGCGCGCGTACGCGTACGTCCGCGCAATTTCAAAATGCTCCAAATCGCCTCAAATTCATTTTGGATACGTTTCAGGCCATTTTACGCATTTCATAAAAATCACGCAAAACACGCATTTTTGCACGTTTTCGTTCGTAGCGGCCAAACGAAGAATAATTTTCTAGTACGTCTTTTTGACGAGGGTATTCCTTATCTTTTTCCAAACAATTTGATACCATGTTTAGCTTTTCATGACCATTATTGACGGAATTAGCGTCCGTTTAAAATACATGTCCGTACGCGCGTGATCTTGTAATACATAGCATATATGGGCAAAAACATGCCTATACAAAATCCATTATAGCTCTTTAGGAAGTCCACAAAACCCCCAATTTTTTCTCATATTTGGATAGAATATGAGTTGGAAATATGATTTTAGGTCTCATTTGGCCATTATATATATCGTGACATCATCATAATGGCCTTGAAACTCAAAAAACGAATTTGCATATGATGACGTCATCATATATATGGATAATTGATTGTATCTCTGTAAATTTTAAATAATTTACTTCTAAACTTAGATATGTTGTAGCTGAGACAATTCTCTACAAGTTCAGTGTCCATTGTTTTTCATTTTGATGACGTCATCATGGTGAAAATTTCAATTAAAGGCGACATGTCAGAATTTTCTTCATTTGCGTGTATTGTCTATGGAAGGTGAATTTAGTTCACATCGTGAATCTACATGGCATTAATCTTTGAGCACTATCTCGCTTATTCGTGCTCTATTTTATCCCAAATTTTGGTATGTTATAGCTGAGACCATGGGCTACAAAACCGGTGTACTTTGTTTTTTGATCAGATGTTGGGATCATGTCGGAATTTTCAATTGAAAGTTGAAATTGCACATTTTCTAGAACTTTGAAGGATTTTCTTTATTATTATTAGGTGGTCTGTCTTCGACAGACTACCTATTGTTTTCGTCAGAATTTTCTTTCTTTATTTCTTTATTTTTATTTCTTCCACTTTTTTGTTCCGACGATAACTCAAGATCCGTCCAGTCAATTTCTTTCAATTTTGGCACAGTCATAGGTCATTGCCATAAGACGTGACAGGAACCTTTTCAAGGTCATCAAGTCTTCATGACGTCATCCAGGCGCCATTTTGTGTTTTTTTTGGAAAATTTCAAATGATCATAACTTCATAACTGAAAGCCATATCTCATTCATATTTACCATGATCAAGGTCAATATCAATCCGGTCAATTTCAGGTCAAAAAACGCGCGCGTACGCGTACGTCCGCGCAATTTCAAAATGCTCCAAATCGCCTCAAATTCATTTTGGATACGTTTCAGGCCATTTTACGCATTTCATAAAAATCACGCAAAACACGCATTTTTGCACGTTTTCGTTCGTAGCGGCCAAACGAAGAATAATTTTCTAGTACGTCTTTTTGACGAGGGTATTCCTTATCTTTTTCCAAACAATTTGATACCATGTTTAGCTTTTCATGACCATTATTGACGGAATTAGCGTCCGTTTAAAATACATGTCCGTACGCGCGTGATCTTGTAATACATAGCATATATGGGCAAAAACATGCCTATACAAAATCCATTATAGCTCTTTAGGAAGTCCACAAAACCCCCAATTTTTTCTCATATTTGGATAGAATATGAGTTGGAAATATGATTTTAGGTCTCATTTGGCCATTATATATATCGTGACATCATCATAATGGCCTTGGAACTCAAAAAACGAATTTGCATATGATGACGTCATCATATATATGGATAATTGATTGTATCTCTGTAAATTTTGAATAATTTACTTCTAAACTTAGATATGTTGTAGCTGAGACAATTCTCTACAAGTTCAGTGTCCATTGTTTTTCATTTTGATGACGTCATCATGGTGAAAATTTCAATTAAAGGCGACATGTCAGAATTTTCTTCATTTGCGTGTATTGTCTATGGAAGGTGAATTTAGTTCACATCGTGAATCTACATGGCATTAATCTTTGAGCACTATCTCGCTTATTCGTGCTCTATTTTATCCCAAATTTTGGTATGTTATAGCTGAGACCATGGGCTACAAAACCGGTGTACTTTGTTTTTTGATCAGATGTTGGGATCATGTCGGAATTTTCAATTGAAAGTTGAAATTGCACATTTTCTAGAACTTTGAAGGATTTTCTTTATTATTATTAGGTGGTCTGTCTTCGACAGACTACCTATTGTTTTCGTCAGAATTTTCTTTCTTTATTTCTTTATTTTTATTTCTTCCACTTTTTTGTTCCGACGATAACTCAAGATCCGTCCAGTCAATTTCTTTCAATTTTGGCACAGTCATAGGTCATTGCCATAAGACGTGACAGGAACCTTTTCAAGGTCATCAAGTCTTCATGACGTCATCCAGGCGCCATTTTGTGTTTTTTTTGGAAAATTTCAAATGATCATAACTTCATAACTGAAAGCCATATCTCATTCATATTTACCATGATCAAGGTCAATATCAATCCGGTCAATTTCAGGTCAAAAAACGCGCGCGTACGCGTACGTCCGCGCAATTTCAAAATGCTCCAAATCGCCTCAAATTCATTTTGGATACGTTTCAGGCCATTTTACGCATTTCATAAAAATCACGCAAAACACGCATTTTTGCACGTTTTCGTTCGTAGCGGCCAAACGAAGAATAATTTTCTAGTACGTCTTTTTGACGAGGGTATTCCTTATCTTTTTCCAAACAATTTGATACCATGTTTAGCTTTTCATGACCATTATTGACGGAATTAGCGTCCGTTTAAAATACATGTCCGTACGCGCGTGATCTTGTAATACATAGCATATATGGGCAAAAACATGCCTATACAAAATCCATTATAGCTCTTTAGGAAGTCCACAAAACCCCCAATTTTTTCTCATATTTGGATAGAATATGAGTTGGAAATATGATTTTAGGTCTCATTTGGCCATTATATATATCGTGACATCATCATAATGGCCTTGGAACTCAAAAAACGAATTTGCATATGATGACGTCATCATATATATGGATAATTGATTGTATCTCTGTAAATTTTGAATAATTTACTTCTAAACTTAGATATGTTGTAGCTGAGACAATTCTCTACAAGTTCAGTGTCCATTGTTTTTCATTTTGATGACGTCATCATGGTGAAAATTTCAATTAAAGGCGACATGTCAGAATTTTCTTCATTTGCGTGTATTGTCTATGGAAGGTGAATTTAGTTCACATCGTGAATCTACATGGCATTAATCTTTGAGCACTATCTCGCTTATTCGTGCTCTATTTTATCCCAAATTTTGGTATGTTATAGCTGAGACCATGGGCTACAAAACCGGTGTACTTTGTTTTTTGATCAGATGTTGGGATCATGTCGGAATTTTCAATTGAAAGTTGAAATTGCACATTTTCTAGAACTTTGAAGGATTTTCTTTATTATTATTAGGTGGTCTGTCTTCGACAGACTACCTATTGTTTTCGTCAGAATTTTCTTTCTTTATTTCTTTATTTTTATTTCTTCCACTTTTTTGTTCCGACGATAACTCAAGATCCGTCCAGTCAATTTCTTTCAATTTTGGCACAGTCATAGGTCATTGCCATAAGACGTGACAGGAACCTTTTCAAGGTCATCAAGTCTTCATGACGTCATCCAGGCGCCATTTTGTGTTTTTTTTGGAAAATTTCAAATGATCATAACTTCATAACTGAAAGCCATATCTCATTCATATTTACCATGATCAAGGTCAATATCAATCCGGTCAATTTCAGGTCAAAAAACGCGCGCGTACGCGTACGTCCGCGCAATTTCAAAATGCTCCAAATCGCCTCAAATTCATTTTGGATACGTTTCAGGCCATTTTACGCATTTCATAAAAATCACGCAAAACACGCATTTTTGCACGTTTTCGTTCGTAGCGGCCAAACGAAGAATAATTTTCTAGTACGTCTTTTTGACGAGGGTATTCCTTATCTTTTTCCAAACAATTTGATACCATGTTTAGCTTTTCATGACCATTATTGACGGAATTAGCGTCCGTTTAAAATACATGTCCGTACGCGCGTGATCTTGTAATACATAGCATATATGGGCAAAAACATGCCTATACAAAATCCATTATAGCTCTTTAGGAAGTCCACAAAACCCCCAATTTTTTCTCATATTTGGATAGAATATGAGTTGGAAATATGATTTTAGGTCTCATTTGGCCATTATATATATCGTGACATCATCATAATGGCCTTGGAACTCAAAAAACGAATTTGCATATGATGACGTCATCATATATATGGATAATTGATTGTATCTCTGTAAATTTTGAATAATTTACTTCTAAACTTAGATATGTTGTAGCTGAGACAATTCTCTACAAGTTCAGTGTCCATTGTTTTTCATTTTGATGACGTCATCATGGTGAAAATTTCAATTAAAGGCGACATGTCAGAATTTTCTTCATTTGCGTGTATTGTCTATGGAAGGTGAATTTAGTTCACATCGTGAATCTACATGGCATTAATCTTTGAGCACTATCTCGCTTATTCGTGCTCTATTTTATCCCAAATTTTGGTATGTTATAGCTGAGACCATGGGCTACAAAACCGGTGTACTTTGTTTTTTGATCAGATGTTGGGATCATGTCGGAATTTTCAATTGAAAGTTGAAATTGCACATTTTCTAGAACTTTGAAGGATTTTCTTTATTATTATTAGGTGGTCTGTCTTCGACAGACTACCTATTGTTTTCGTCAGAATTTTCTTTCTTTATTTCTTTATTTTTATTTCTTCCACTTTTTTGTTCCGACGATAACTCAAGATCCGTCCAGTCAATTTCTTTCAATTTTGGCACAGTCATAGGTCATTGCCATAAGACGTGACAGGAACCTTTTCAAGGTCATCAAGTCTTCATGACGTCATCCAGGCGCCATTTTGTGTTTTTTTTGGAAAATTTCAAATGATCATAACTTCATAACTGAAAGCCATATCTCATTCATATTTACCATGATCAAGGTCAATATCAATCCGGTCAATTTCAGGTCAAAAAACGCGCGCGTACGCGTACGTCCGCGCAATTTCAAAATGCTCCAAATCGCCTCAAATTCATTTTGGATACGTTTCAGGCCATTTTACGCATTTCATAAAAATCACGCAAAACACGCATTTTTGCACGTTTTCGTTCGTAGCGGCCAAACGAAGAATAATTTTCTAGTACGTCTTTTTGACGAGGGTATTCCTTATCTTTTTCCAAACAATTTGATACCATGTTTAGCTTTTCATGACCATTATTGACGGAATTAGCGTCCGTTTAAAATACATGTCCGTACGCGCGTGATCTTGTAATACATAGCATATATGGGCAAAAACATGCCTATACAAAATCCATTATAGCTCTTTAGGAAGTCCACAAAACCCCCAATTTTTTCTCATATTTGGATAGAATATGAGTTGGAAATATGATTTTAGGTCTCATTTGGCCATTATATATATCGTGACATCATCATAATGGCCTTGGAACTCAAAAAACGAATTTGCATATGATGACGTCATCATATATATGGATAATTGATTGTATCTCTGTAAATTTTGAATAATTTACTTCTAAACTTAGATATGTTGTAGCTGAGACAATTCTCTACAAGTTCAGTGTCCATTGTTTTTCATTTTGATGACGTCATCATGGTGAAAATTTCAATTAAAGGCGACATGTCAGAATTTTCTTCATTTGCGTGTATTGTCTATGGAAGGTGAATTTAGTTCACATCGTGAATCTACATGGCATTAATCTTTGAGCACTATCTCGCTTATTCGTGCTCTATTTTATCCCAAATTTTGGTATGTTATAGCTGAGACCATGGGCTACAAAACCGGTGTACTTTGTTTTTTGATCAGATGTTGGGATCATGTCGGAATTTTCAATTGAAAGTTGAAATTGCACATTTTCTAGAACTTTGAAGGATTTTCTTTATTATTATTAGGTGGTCTGTCTTCGACAGACTACCTATTGTTTTCGTCAGAATTTTCTTTCTTTATTTCTTTATTTTTATTTCTTCCACTTTTTTGTTCCGACGATAACTCAAGATCCGTCCAGTCAATTTCTTTCAATTTTGGCACAGTCATAGGTCATTGCCATAAGACGTGACAGGAACCTTTTCAAGGTCATCAAGTCTTCATGACGTCGCCATTTTGTGTTTTTTTTGGAAAATTTCAAATGATCATAACTTCATAACTGAAAGCCATATCTCATTCATATTTACCATGATCAAGGTCAATATCAATCCGGTCAATTTCAGGTCAAAAAACGCGCGCGTACGCGTACGTCCGCGCAATTTCAAAATGCTCCAAATCGCCTCAAATTCATTTTGGATACGTTTCAGGCCATTTTACGCATTTCATAAAAATCACGCAAAACACGCATTTTTGCACGTTTTCGTTCGTAGCGGCCAAACGAAGAATAATTTTCTAGTACGTCTTTTTGACGAGGGTATTCCTTATCTTTTTCCAAACAATTTGATACCATGTTTAGCTTTTCATGACCATTATTGACGGAATTAGCGTCCGTTTAAAATACATGTCCGTACGCGCGTGATCTTGTAATACATAGCATATATGGGCAAAAACATGCCTATACAAAATCCATTATAGCTCTTTAGGAAGTCCACAAAACCCCCAATTTTTTCTCATATTTGGATAGAATATGAGTTGGAAATATGATTTTAGGTCTCATTTGGCCATTATATATATCGTGACATCATCATAATGGCCTTGGAACTCAAAAAACGAATTTGCATATGATGACGTCATCATATATATGGATAATTGATTGTATCTCTGTAAATTTTGAATAATTTACTTCTAAACTTAGATATGTTGTAGCTGAGACAATTCTCTACAAGTTCAGTGTCCATTGTTTTTCATTTTGATGACGTCATCATGGTGAAAATTTCAATTAAAGGCGACATGTCAGAATTTTCTTCATTTGCGTGTATTGTCTATGGAAGGTGAATTTAGTTCACATCGTGAATCTACATGGCATTAATCTTTGAGCACTATCTCGCTTATTCGTGCTCTATTTTATCCCAAATTTTGGTATGTTATAGCTGAGACCATGGGCTACAAAACCGGTGTACTTTGTTTTTTGATCAGATGTTGGGATCATGTCGGAATTTTCAATTGAAAGTTGAAATTGCACATTTTCTAGAACTTTGAAGGATTTTCTTTATTATTATTAGGTGGTCTGTCTTCGACAGACTACCTATTGTTTTCGTCAGAATTTTCTTTCTTTATTTCTTTATTTTTATTTCTTCCACTTTTTTGTTCCGACGATAACTCAAGATCCGTCCAGTCAATTTCTTTCAATTTTGGCACAGTCATAGGTCATTGCCATAAGACGTGACAGGAACCTTTTCAAGGTCATCAAGTCTTCATGACGTCGCCATTTTGTGTTTTTTTTTGGAAAATTTCAAATGATCATAACTTCATAACTGAAAGCCATATCTCATTCATATTTACCATGATCAAGGTCAATATCAATCCGGTCAATTTCAGGTCAAAAAACGCGCGCGTACGCGTACGTCCGCGCAATTTCAAAATGCTCCAAATCGCCTCAAATTCATTTTGGATACGTTTCAGGCCATTTTACGCATTTCATAAAAATCACGCAAAACACGCATTTTTGCACGTTTTCGTTCGTAGCGGCCAAACGAAGAATAATTTTCTAGTACGTCTTTTTGACGAGGGTATTCCTTATCTTTTTCCAAACAATTTGATACCATGTTTAGCTTTTCATGACCATTATTGACGGAATTAGCGTCCGTTTAAAATACATGTCCGTACGCGCGTGATCTTGTAATACATAGCATATATGGGCAAAAACATGCCTATACAAAATCCATTATAGCTCTTTAGGAAGTCCACAAAACCCCCAATTTTTTCTCATATTTGGATAGAATATGAGTTGGAAATATGATTTTAGGTCTCATTTGGCCATTATATATATCGTGACATCATCATAATGGCCTTGGAACTCAAAAAACGAATTTGCATATGATGACGTCATCATATATATGGATAATTGATTGTATCTCTGTAAATTTTGAATAATTTACTTCTAAACTTAGATATGTTGTAGCTGAGACAATTCTCTACAAGTTCAGTGTCCATTGTTTTTCATTTTGATGACGTCATCATGGTGAAAATTTCAATTAAAGGCGACATGTCAGAATTTTCTTCATTTGCGTGTATTGTCTATGGAAGGTGAATTTAGTTCACATCGTGAATCTACATGGCATTAATCTTTGAGCACTATCTCGCTTATTCGTGCTCTATTTTATCCCAAATTTTGGTATGTTATAGCTGAGACCATGGGCTACAAAACCGGTGTACTTTGTTTTTTGATCAGATGTTGGGATCATGTCGGAATTTTCAATTGAAAGTTGAAATTGCACATTTTCTAGAACTTTGAAGGATTTTCTTTATTATTATTAGGTGGTCTGTCTTCGACAGACTACCTATTGTTTTCGTCAGAATTTTCTTTCTTTATTTCTTTATTTTTATTTCTTCCACTTTTTTGTTCCGACGATAACTCAAGATCCGTCCAGTCAATTTCTTTCAATTTTGGCACAGTCATAGGTCATTGCCATAAGACGTGACAGGAACCTTTTCAAGGTCATCAAGTCTTCATGACGTCGCCATTTTGTGTTTTTTTTTGGAAAATTTCAAATGATCATAACTTCATAACTGAAAGCCATATCTCATTCATATTTACCATGATCAAGGTCAATATCAATCCGGTCAATTTCAGGTCAAAAAACGCGCGCGTACGCGTACGTCCGCGCGTCAGTGCGCGCGCAAATTTCAAAATGCTCCAAATCGCCTCAAATTCATTTTGGATACGTTTCAGGCCATTTTACGCATTTCATAAAAATCACGCAAAACACGCATTTTTGCACGTTTTCGTTCGTAGCGGCCAAACGAAGAATAATTTTCTAGTACGTCTTTTTGACGAGGGTATTCCTTATCTTTTTCCAAACAATTTGATACCATGTTTAGCTTTTCATGACCATTATTGACGGAATTAGCGTCCGTTTAAAATACATGTCCGTACGCGCGTGATCTTGTAATACATAGCATATATGGGCAAAAACATGCCTATACAAAATCCATTATAGCTCTTTAGGAAGTCCACAAAACCCCCAATTTTTTCTCATATTTGGATAGAATATGAGTTGGAAATATGATTTTAGGTCTCATTTGGCCATTATATATATCGTGACATCATCATAATGGCCTTGGAACTCAAAAAACGAATTTGCATATGATGACGTCATCATATATATGGATAATTGATTGTATCTCTGTAAATTTTGAATAATTTACTTCTAAACTTAGATATGTTGTAGCTGAGACAATTCTCTACAAGTTCAGTGTCCATTGTTTTTCATTTTGATGACGTCATCATGGTGAAAATTTCAATTAAAGGCGACATGTCAGAATTTTCTTCATTTGCGTGTATTGTCTATGGAAGGTGAATTTAGTTCACATCGTGAATCTACATGGCATTAATCTTTGAGCACTATCTCGCTTATTCGTGCTCTATTTTATCCCAAATTTTGGTATGTTATAGCTGAGACCATGGGCTACAAAACCGGTGTACTTTGTTTTTTGATCAGATGTTGGGATCATGTCGGAATTTTCAATTGAAAGTTGAAATTGCACATTTTCTAGAACTTTGAAGGATTTTCTTTATTATTATTAGGTGGTCTGTCTTCGACAGACTACCTATTGTTTTCGTCAGAATTTTCTTTCTTTATTTCTTTATTTTTATTTCTTCCACTTTTTTGTTCCGACGATAACTCAAGATCCGTCCAGTCAATTTCTTTCAATTTTGGCACAGTCATAGGTCATTGCCATAAGACGTGACAGGAACCTTTTCAAGGTCATCAAGTCTTCATGACGTCGCCATTTTGTGTTTTTTTTTGGAAAATTTCAAATGATCATAACTTCATAACTGAAAGCCATATCTCATTCATATTTACCATGATCAAGGTCAATATCAATCCGGTCAATTTCAGGTCAAAAAACGCGCGCGTACGCGTACGTCCGCGCAATTTCAAAATGCTCCAAATCGCCTCAAATTCATTTTGGATACGTTTCAGGCCATTTTACGCATTTCATAAAAATCACGCAAAACACGCATTTTTGCACGTTTTCGTTCGTAGCGGCCAAACGAAGAATAATTTTCTAGTACGTCTTTTTGACGAGGGTATTCCTTATCTTTTTCCAAACAATTTGATACCATGTTTAGCTTTTCATGACCATTATTGACGGAATTAGCGTCCGTTTAAAATACATGTCCGTACGCGCGTGATCTTGTAATACATAGCATATATGGGCAAAAACATGCCTATACAAAATCCATTATAGCTCTTTAGGAAGTCCACAAAACCCCCAATTTTTTCTCATATTTGGATAGAATATGAGTTGGAAATATGATTTTAGGTCTCATTTGGCCATTATATATATCGTGACATCATCATAATGGCCTTGGAACTCAAAAAACGAATTTGCATATGATGACGTCATCATATATATGGATAATTGATTGTATCTCTGTAAATTTTGAATAATTTACTTCTAAACTTAGATATGTTGTAGCTGAGACAATTCTCTACAAGTTCAGTGTCCATTGTTTTTCATTTTGATGACGTCATCATGGTGAAAATTTCAATTAAAGGCGACATGTCAGAATTTTCTTCATTTGCGTGTATTGTCTATGGAAGGTGAATTTAGTTCACATCGTGAATCTACATGGCATTAATCTTTGAGCACTATCTCGCTTATTCGTGCTCTATTTTATCCCAAATTTTGGTATGTTATAGCTGAGACCATGGGCTACAAAACCGGTGTACTTTGTTTTTTGATCAGATGTTGGGATCATGTCGGAATTTTCAATTGAAAGTTGAAATTGCACATTTTCTAGAACTTTGAAGGATTTTCTTTATTATTATTAGGTGGTCTGTCTTCGACAGACTACCTATTGTTTTCGTCAGAATTTTCTTTCTTTATTTCTTTATTTTTATTTCTTCCACTTTTTTGTTCCGACGATAACTCAAGATCCGTCCAGTCAATTTCTTTCAATTTTGGCACAGTCATAGGTCATTGCCATAAGACGTGACAGGAACCTTTTCAAGGTCATCAAGTCTTCATGACGTCATCCAGGCGCCATTTTGTGTTTTTTTTGGAAAATTTCAAATGATCATAACTTCATAACTGAAAGCCATATCTCATTCATATTTACCATGATCAAGGTCAATATCAATCCGGTCAATTTCAGGTCAAAAAACGCGCGCGTACGCGTACGTCCGCGCAATTTCAAAATGCTCCAAATCGCCTCAAATTCATTTTGGATACGTTTCAGGCCATTTTACGCATTTCATAAAAATCACGCAAAACACGCATTTTTGCACGTTTTCGTTCGTAGCGGCCAAACGAAGAATAATTTTCTAGTACGTCTTTTTGACGAGGGTATTCCTTATCTTTTTCCAAACAATTTGATACCATGTTTAGCTTTTCATGACCATTATTGACGGAATTAGCGTCCGTTTAAAATACATGTCCGTACGCGCGTGATCTTGTAATACATAGCATATATGGGCAAAAACATGCCTATACAAAATCCATTATAGCTCTTTAGGAAGTCCACAAAACCCCCAATTTTTTCTCATATTTGGATAGAATATGAGTTGGAAATATGATTTTAGGTCTCATTTGGCCATTATATATATCGTGACATCATCATAATGGCCTTGGAACTCAAAAAACGAATTTGCATATGATGACGTCATCATATATATGGATAATTGATTGTATCTCTGTAAATTTTGAATAATTTACTTCTAAACTTAGATATGTTGTAGCTGAGACAATTCTCTACAAGTTCAGTGTCCATTGTTTTTCATTTTGATGACGTCATCATGGTGAAAATTTCAATTAAAGGCGACATGTCAGAATTTTCTTCATTTGCGTGTATTGTCTATGGAAGGTGAATTTAGTTCACATCGTGAATCTACATGGCATTAATCTTTGAGCACTATCTCGCTTATTCGTGCTCTATTTTATCCCAAATTTTGGTATGTTATAGCTGAGACCATGGGCTACAAAACCGGTGTACTTTGTTTTTTGATCAGATGTTGGGATCATGTCGGAATTTTCAATTGAAAGTTGAAATTGCACATTTTCTAGAACTTTGAAGGATTTTCTTTATTATTATTAGGTGGTCTGTCTTCGACAGACTACCTATTGTTTTCGTCAGAATTTTCTTTCTTTATTTCTTTATTTTTATTTCTTCCACTTTTTTGTTCCGACGATAACTCAAGATCCGTCCAGTCAATTTCTTTCAATTTTGGCACAGTCATAGGTCATTGCCATAAGACGTGACAGGAACCTTTTCAAGGTCATCAAGTCTTCATGACGTCATCCAGGCGCCATTTTGTGTTTTTTTTGGAAAATTTCAAATGATCATAACTTCATAACTGAAAGCCATATCTCATTCATATTTACCATGATCAAGGTCAATATCAATCCGGTCAATTTCAGGTCAAAAAACGCGCGCGTACGCGTACGTCCGCGCAATTTCAAAATGCTCCAAATCGCCTCAAATTCATTTTGGATACGTTTCAGGCCATTTTACGCATTTCATAAAAATCACGCAAAACACGCATTTTTGCACGTTTTCGTTCGTAGCGGCCAAACGAAGAATAATTTTCTAGTACGTCTTTTTGACGAGGGTATTCCTTATCTTTTTCCAAACAATTTGATACCATGTTTAGCTTTTCATGACCATTATTGACGGAATTAGCGTCCGTTTAAAATACATGTCCGTACGCGCGTGATCTTGTAATACATAGCATATATGGGCAAAAACATGCCTATACAAAATCCATTATAGCTCTTTAGGAAGTCCACAAAACCCCCAATTTTTTCTCATATTTGGATAGAATATGAGTTGGAAATATGATTTTAGGTCTCATTTGGCCATTATATATATCGTGACATCATCATAATGGCCTTGGAACTCAAAAAACGAATTTGCATATGATGACGTCATCATATATATGGATAATTGATTGTATCTCTGTAAATTTTGAATAATTTACTTCTAAACTTAGATATGTTGTAGCTGAGACAATTCTCTACAAGTTCAGTGTCCATTGTTTTTCATTTTGATGACGTCATCATGGTGAAAATTTCAATTAAAGGCGACATGTCAGAATTTTCTTCATTTGCGTGTATTGTCTATGGAAGGTGAATTTAGTTCACATCGTGAATCTACATGGCATTAATCTTTGAGCACTATCTCGCTTATTCGTGCTCTATTTTATCCCAAATTTTGGTATGTTATAGCTGAGACCATGGGCTACAAAACCGGTGTACTTTGTTTTTTGATCAGATGTTGGGATCATGTCGGAATTTTCAATTGAAAGTTGAAATTGCACATTTTCTAGAACTTTGAAGGATTTTCTTTATTATTATTAGGTGGTCTGTCTTCGACAGACTACCTATTGTTTTCGTCAGAATTTTCTTTCTTTATTTCTTTATTTTTATTTCTTCCACTTTTTTGTTCCGACGATAACTCAAGATCCGTCCAGTCAATTTCTTTCAATTTTGGCACAGTCATAGGTCATTGCCATAAGACGTGACAGGAACCTTTTCAAGGTCATCAAGTCTTCATGACGTCGCCATTTTGTGTTTTTTTTTGGAAAATTTCAAATGATCATAACTTCATAACTGAAAGCCATATCTCATTCATATTTACCATGATCAAGGTCAATATCAATCCGGTCAATTTCAGGTCAAAAAACGCGCGCGTACGCGTACGTCCGCGCGTCAGTGCGCGCGCAAATTTCAAAATGCTCCAAATCGCCTCAAATTCATTTTGGATACGTTTCAGGCCATTTTACGCATTTCATAAAAATCACGCAAAACACGCATTTTTGCACGTTTTCGTTCGTAGCGGCCAAACGAAGAATAATTTTCTAGTACGTCTTTTTGACGAGGGTATTCCTTATCTTTTTCCAAACAATTTGATACCATGTTTAGCTTTTCATGACCATTATTGACGGAATTAGCGTCCGTTTAAAATACATGTCCGTACGCGCGTGATCTTGTAATACATAGCATATATGGGCAAAAACATGCCTATACAAAATCCATTATAGCTCTTTAGGAAGTCCACAAAACCCCCAATTTTTTCTCATATTTGGATAGAATATGAGTTGGAAATATGATTTTAGGTCTCATTTGGCCATTATATATATCGTGACATCATCATAATGGCCTTGGAACTCAAAAAACGAATTTGCATATGATGACGTCATCATATATATGGATAATTGATTGTATCTCTGTAAATTTTGAATAATTTACTTCTAAACTTAGATATGTTGTAGCTGAGACAATTCTCTACAAGTTCAGTGTCCATTGTTTTTCATTTTGATGACGTCATCATGGTGAAAATTTCAATTAAAGGCGACATGTCAGAATTTTCTTCATTTGCGTGTATTGTCTATGGAAGGTGAATTTAGTTCACATCGTGAATCTACATGGCATTAATCTTTGAGCACTATCTCGCTTATTCGTGCTCTATTTTATCCCAAATTTTGGTATGTTATAGCTGAGACCATGGGCTACAAAACCGGTGTACTTTGTTTTTTGATCAGATGTTGGGATCATGTCGGAATTTTCAATTGAAAGTTGAAATTGCACATTTTCTAGAACTTTGAAGGATTTTCTTTATTATTATTAGGTGGTCTGTCTTCGACAGACTACCTATTGTTTTCGTCAGAATTTTCTTTCTTTATTTCTTTATTTTTATTTCTTCCACTTTTTTGTTCCGACGATAACTCAAGATCCGTCCAGTCAATTTCTTTCAATTTTGGCACAGTCATAGGTCATTGCCATAAGACGTGACAGGAACCTTTTCAAGGTCATCAAGTCTTCATGACGTCGCCATTTTGTGTTTTTTTTTGGAAAATTTCAAATGATCATAACTTCATAACTGAAAGCCATATCTCATTCATATTTACCATGATCAAGGTCAATATCAATCCGGTCAATTTCAGGTCAAAAAACGCGCGCGTACGCGTACGTCCGCGCGTCAGTGCGCGCGCAAATTTCAAAATGCTCCAAATCGCCTCAAATTCATTTTGGATACGTTTCAGGCCATTTTACGCATTTCATAAAAATCACGCAAAACACGCATTTTTGCACGTTTTCGTTCGTAGCGGCCAAACGAAGAATAATTTTCTAGTACGTCTTTTTGACGAGGGTATTCCTTATCTTTTTCCAAACAATTTGATACCATGTTTAGCTTTTCATGACCATTATTGACGGAATTAGCGTCCGTTTAAAATACATGTCCGTACGCGCGTGATCTTGTAATACATAGCATATATGGGCAAAAACATGCCTATACAAAATCCATTATAGCTCTTTAGGAAGTCCACAAAACCCCCAATTTTTTCTCATATTTGGATAGAATATGAGTTGGAAATATGATTTTAGGTCTCATTTGGCCATTATATATATCGTGACATCATCATAATGGCCTTGGAACTCAAAAAACGAATTTGCATATGATGACGTCATCATATATATGGATAATTGATTGTATCTCTGTAAATTTTGAATAATTTACTTCTAAACTTAGATATGTTGTAGCTGAGACAATTCTCTACAAGTTCAGTGTCCATTGTTTTTCATTTTGATGACGTCATCATGGTGAAAATTTCAATTAAAGGCGACATGTCAGAATTTTCTTCATTTGCGTGTATTGTCTATGGAAGGTGAATTTAGTTCACATCGTGAATCTACATGGCATTAATCTTTGAGCACTATCTCGCTTATTCGTGCTCTATTTTATCCCAAATTTTGGTATGTTATAGCTGAGACCATGGGCTACAAAACCGGTGTACTTTGTTTTTTGATCAGATGTTGGGATCATGTCGGAATTTTCAATTGAAAGTTGAAATTGCACATTTTCTAGAACTTTGAAGGATTTTCTTTATTATTATTAGGTGGTCTGTCTTCGACAGACTACCTATTGTTTTCGTCAGAATTTTCTTTCTTTATTTCTTTATTTTTATTTCTTCCACTTTTTTGTTCCGACGATAACTCAAGATCCGTCCAGTCAATTTCTTTCAATTTTGGCACAGTCATAGGTCATTGCCATAAGACGTGACAGGAACCTTTTCAAGGTCATCAAGTCTTCATGACGTCATCCAGGCGCCATTTTGTGTTTTTTTGGAAAATTTCAAATGATCATAACTTCATAACTGAAAGCCATATCTCATTCATATTTACCATGATCAAGGTCAATATCAATCCGGTCAATTTCAGGTCAAAAAACGCGCGCGTACGCGTACGTCCGCGCAATTTCAAAATGCTCCAAATCGCCTCAAATTCATTTTGGATACGTTTCAGGCCATTTTACGCATTTCATAAAAATCACGCAAAACACGCATTTTTGCACGTTTTCGTTCGTAGCGGCCAAACGAAGAATAATTTTCTAGTACGTCTTTTTGACGAGGGTATTCCTTATCTTTTTCCAAACAATTTGATACCATGTTTAGCTTTTCATGACCATTATTGACGGAATTAGCGTCCGTTTAAAATACATGTCCGTACGCGCGTGATCTTGTAATACATAGCATATATGGGCAAAAACATGCCTATACAAAATCCATTATAGCTCTTTAGGAAGTCCACAAAACCCCCAATTTTTTCTCATATTTGGATAGAATATGAGTTGGAAATATGATTTTAGGTCTCATTTGGCCATTATATATATCGTGACATCATCATAATGGCCTTGGAACTCAAAAAACGAATTTGCATATGATGACGTCATCATATATATGGATAATTGATTGTATCTCTGTAAATTTTGAATAATTTACTTCTAAACTTAGATATGTTGTAGCTGAGACAATTCTCTACAAGTTCAGTGTCCATTGTTTTTCATTTTGATGACGTCATCATGGTGAAAATTTCAATTAAAGGCGACATGTCAGAATTTTCTTCATTTGCGTGTATTGTCTATGGAAGGTGAATTTAGTTCACATCGTGAATCTACATGGCATTAATCTTTGAGCACTATCTCGCTTATTCGTGCTCTATTTTATCCCAAATTTTGGTATGTTATAGCTGAGACCATGGGCTACAAAACCGGTGTACTTTGTTTTTTGATCAGATGTTGGGATCATGTCGGAATTTTCAATTGAAAGTTGAAATTGCACATTTTCTAGAACTTTGAAGGATTTTCTTTATTATTATTAGGTGGTCTGTCTTCGACAGACTACCTATTGTTTTCGTCAGAATTTTCTTTCTTTATTTCTTTATTTTTATTTCTTCCACTTTTTTGTTCCGACGATAACTCAAGATCCGTCCAGTCAATTTCTTTCAATTTTGGCACAGTCATAGGTCATTGCCATAAGACGTGACAGGAACCTTTTCAAGGTCATCAAGTCTTCATGACGTCATCCAGGCGCCATTTTGTGTTTTTTTTGGAAAATTTCAAATGATCATAACTTCATAACTGAAAGCCATATCTCATTCATATTTACCATGATCAAGGTCAATATCAATCCGGTCAATTTCAGGTCAAAAAACGCGCGCGTACGCGTACGTCCGCGCAATTTCAAAATGCTCCAAATCGCCTCAAATTCATTTTGGATACGTTTCAGGCCATTTTACGCATTTCATAAAAATCACGCAAAACACGCATTTTTGCACGTTTTCGTTCGTAGCGGCCAAACGAAGAATAATTTTCTAGTACGTCTTTTTGACGAGGGTATTCCTTATCTTTTTCCAAACAATTTGATACCATGTTTAGCTTTTCATGACCATTATTGACGGAATTAGCGTCCGTTTAAAATACATGTCCGTACGCGCGTGATCTTGTAATACATAGCATATATGGGCAAAAACATGCCTATACAAAATCCATTATAGCTCTTTAGGAAGTCCACAAAACCCCCAATTTTTTCTCATATTTGGATAGAATATGAGTTGGAAATATGATTTTAGGTCTCATTTGGCCATTATATATATCGTGACATCATCATAATGGCCTTGGAACTCAAAAAACGAATTTGCATATGATGACGTCATCATATATATGGATAATTGATTGTATCTCTGTAAATTTTGAATAATTTACTTCTAAACTTAGATATGTTGTAGCTGAGACAATTCTCTACAAGTTCAGTGTCCATTGTTTTTCATTTTGATGACGTCATCATGGTGAAAATTTCAATTAAAGGCGACATGTCAGAATTTTCTTCATTTGCGTGTATTGTCTATGGAAGGTGAATTTAGTTCACATCGTGAATCTACATGGCATTAATCTTTGAGCACTATCTCGCTTATTCGTGCTCTATTTTATCCCAAATTTTGGTATGTTATAGCTGAGACCATGGGCTACAAAACCGGTGTACTTTGTTTTTTGATCAGATGTTGGGATCATGTCGGAATTTTCAATTGAAAGTTGAAATTGCACATTTTCTAGAACTTTGAAGGATTTTCTTTATTATTATTAGGTGGTCTGTCTTCGACAGACTACCTATTGTTTTCGTCAGAATTTTCTTTCTTTATTTCTTTATTTTTATTTCTTCCACTTTTTTGTTCCGACGATAACTCAAGATCCGTCCAGTCAATTTCTTTCAATTTTGGCACAGTCATAGGTCATTGCCATAAGACGTGACGGGAACCTTTTCAAGGTCATCAAGTCTTCATGACGTCGCCATTTTGTGTTTTTTTTTGGAAAATTTCAAATGATCATAACTTCATAACTGAAAGCCATATCTCATTCATATTTACCATGATCAAGGTCAATATCAATCCGGTCAATTTCAGGTCAAAAAACGCGCGCGTACGCGTACGTCCGCGCGTCAGTGCGCGCGCAAATTTCAAAATGCTCCAAATCGCCTCAAATTCATTTTGGATACGTTTCAGGCCATTTTACGCATTTCATAAAAATCACGCAAAACACGCATTTTTGCACGTTTTCGTTCGTAGCGGCCAAACGAAGAATAATTTTCTAGTACGTCTTTTTGACGAGGGTATTCCTTATCTTTTTCCAAACAATTTGATACCATGTTTAGCTTTTCATGACCATTATTGACGGAATTAGCGTCCGTTTAAAATACATGTCCGTACGCGCGTGATCTTGTAATACATAGCATATATGGGCAAAAACATGCCTATACAAAATCCATTATAGCTCTTTAGGAAGTCCACAAAACCCCCAATTTTTTCTCATATTTGGATAGAATATGAGTTGGAAATATGATTTTAGGTCTCATTTGGCCATTATATATATCGTGACATCATCATAATGGCCTTGGAACTCAAAAAACGAATTTGCATATGATGACGTCATCATATATATGGATAATTGATTGTATCTCTGTAAATTTTGAATAATTTACTTCTAAACTTAGATATGTTGTAGCTGAGACAATTCTCTACAAGTTCAGTGTCCATTGTTTTTCATTTTGATGACGTCATCATGGTGAAAATTTCAATTAAAGGCGACATGTCAGAATTTTCTTCATTTGCGTGTATTGTCTATGGAAGGTGAATTTAGTTCACATCGTGAATCTACATGGCATTAATCTTTGAGCACTATCTCGCTTATTCGTGCTCTATTTTATCCCAAATTTTGGTATGTTATAGCTGAGACCATGGGCTACAAAACCGGTGTACTTTGTTTTTTGATCAGATGTTGGGATCATGTCGGAATTTTCAATTGAAAGTTGAAATTGCACATTTTCTAGAACTTTGAAGGATTTTCTTTATTATTATTAGGTGGTCTGTCTTCGACAGACTACCTATTGTTTTCGTCAGAATTTTCTTTCTTTATTTCTTTATTTTTATTTCTTCCACTTTTTTGTTCCGACGATAACTCAAGATCCGTCCAGTCAATTTCTTTCAATTTTGGCACAGTCATAGGTCATTGCCATAAGACGTGACAGGAACCTTTTCAAGGTCATCAAGTCTTCATGACGTCATCCAGGCGCCATTTTGTGTTTTTTTTGGAAAATTTCAAATGATCATAACTTCATAACTGAAAGCCATATCTCATTCATATTTACCATGATCAAGGTCAATATCAATCCGGTCAATTTCAGGTCAAAAAACGCGCGCGTACGCGTACGTCCGCGCAATTTCAAAATGCTCCAAATCGCCTCAAATTCATTTTGGATACGTTTCAGGCCATTTTACGCATTTCATAAAAATCACGCAAAACACGCATTTTTGCACGTTTTCGTTCGTAGCGGCCAAACGAAGAATAATTTTCTAGTACGTCTTTTTGACGAGGGTATTCCTTATCTTTTTCCAAACAATTTGATACCATGTTTAGCTTTTCATGACCATTATTGACGGAATTAGCGTCCGTTTAAAATACATGTCCGTACGCGCGTGATCTTGTAATACATAGCATATATGGGCAAAAACATGCCTATACAAAATCCATTATAGCTCTTTAGGAAGTCCACAAAACCCCCAATTTTTTCTCATATTTGGATAGAATATGAGTTGGAAATATGATTTTAGGTCTCATTTGGCCATTATATATATCGTGACATCATCATAATGGCCTTGGAACTCAAAAAACGAATTTGCATATGATGACGTCATCATATATATGGATAATTGATTGTATCTCTGTAAATTTTGAATAATTTACTTCTAAACTTAGATATGTTGTAGCTGAGACAATTCTCTACAAGTTCAGTGTCCATTGTTTTTCATTTTGATGACGTCATCATGGTGAAAATTTCAATTAAAGGCGACATGTCAGAATTTTCTTCATTTGCGTGTATTGTCTATGGAAGGTGAATTTAGTTCACATCGTGAATCTACATGGCATTAATCTTTGAGCACTATCTCGCTTATTCGTGCTCTATTTTATCCCAAATTTTGGTATGTTATAGCTGAGACCATGGGCTACAAAACCGGTGTACTTTGTTTTTTGATCAGATGTTGGGATCATGTCGGAATTTTCAATTGAAAGTTGAAATTGCACATTTTCTAGAACTTTGAAGGATTTTCTTTATTATTATTAGGTGGTCTGTCTTCGACAGACTACCTATTGTTTTCGTCAGAATTTTCTTTCTTTATTTCTTTATTTTTATTTCTTCCACTTTTTTGTTCCGACGATAACTCAAGATCCGTCCAGTCAATTTCTTTCAATTTTGGCACAGTCATAGGTCATTGCCATAAGACGTGACAGGAACCTTTTCAAGGTCATCAAGTCTTCATGACGTCATCCAGGCGCCATTTTGTGTTTTTTTTGGAAAATTTCAAATGATCATAACTTCATAACTGAAAGCCATATCTCATTCATATTTACCATGATCAAGGTCAATATCAATCCGGTCAATTTCAGGTCAAAAAACGCGCGCGTACGCGTACGTCCGCGCAATTTCAAAATGCTCCAAATCGCCTCAAATTCATTTTGGATACGTTTCAGGCCATTTTACGCATTTCATAAAAATCACGCAAAACACGCATTTTTGCACGTTTTCGTTCGTAGCGGCCAAACGAAGAATAATTTTCTAGTACGTCTTTTTGACGAGGGTATTCCTTATCTTTTTCCAAACAATTTGATACCATGTTTAGCTTTTCATGACCATTATTGACGGAATTAGCGTCCGTTTAAAATACATGTCCGTACGCGCGTGATCTTGTAATACATAGCATATATGGGCAAAAACATGCCTATACAAAATCCATTATAGCTCTTTAGGAAGTCCACAAAACCCCAATTTTTTCTCATATTTGGATAGAATATGAGTTGGAAATATGATTTTAGGTCTCATTTGGCCATTATATATATCGTGACATCATCATAATGGCCTTGGAACTCAAAAAACGAATTTGCATATGATGACGTCATCATATATATGGATAATTGATTGTATCTCTGTAAATTTTGAATAATTTACTTCTAAACTTAGATATGTTGTAGCTGAGACAATTCTCTACAAGTTCAGTGTCCATTGTTTTTCATTTTGATGACGTCATCATGGTGAAAATTTCAATTAAAGGCGACATGTCAGAATTTTCTTCATTTGCGTGTATTGTCTATGGAAGGTGAATTTAGTTCACATCGTGAATCTACATGGCATTAATCTTTGAGCACTATCTCGCTTATTCGTGCTCTATTTTATCCCAAATTTTGGTATGTTATAGCTGAGACCATGGGCTACAAAACCGGTGTACTTTGTTTTTTGATCAGATGTTGGGATCATGTCGGAATTTTCAATTGAAAGTTGAAATTGCACATTTTCTAGAACTTTGAAGGATTTTCTTTATTATTATTAGGTGGTCTGTCTTCGACAGACTACCTATTGTTTTCGTCAGAATTTTCTTTCTTTATTTCTTTATTTTTATTTCTTCCACTTTTTTGTTCCGACGATAACTCAAGATCCGTCCAGTCAATTTCTTTCAATTTTGGCACAGTCATAGGTCATTGCCATAAGACGTGACAGGAACCTTTTCAAGGTCATCAAGTCTTCATGACGTCATCCAGGCGCCATTTTGTGTTTTTTTTGGAAAATTTCAAATGATCATAACTTCATAACTGAAAGCCATATCTCATTCATATTTACCATGATCAAGGTCAATATCAATCCGGTCAATTTCAGGTCAAAAAACGCGCGCGTACGCGTACGTCCGCGCAATTTCAAAATGCTCCAAATCGCCTCAAATTCATTTTGGATACGTTTCAGGCCATTTTACGCATTTCATAAAAATCACGCAAAACACGCATTTTTGCACGTTTTCGTTCGTAGCGGCCAAACGAAGAATAATTTTCTAGTACGTCTTTTTGACGAGGGTATTCCTTATCTTTTTCCAAACAATTTGATACCATGTTTAGCTTTTCATGACCATTATTGACGGAATTAGCGTCCGTTTAAAATACATGTCCGTACGCGCGTGATCTTGTAATACATAGCATATATGGGCAAAAACATGCCTATACAAAATCCATTATAGCTCTTTAGGAAGTCCACAAAACCCCCAATTTTTTCTCATATTTGGATAGAATATGAGTTGGAAATATGATTTTAGGTCTCATTTGGCCATTATATATATCGTGACATCATCATAATGGCCTTGGAACTCAAAAAACGAATTTGCATATGATGACGTCATCATATATATGGATAATTGATTGTATCTCTGTAAATTTTGAATAATTTACTTCTAAACTTAGATATGTTGTAGCTGAGACAATTCTCTACAAGTTCAGTGTCCATTGTTTTTCATTTTGATGACGTCATCATGGTGAAAATTTCAATTAAAGGCGACATGTCAGAATTTTCTTCATTTGCGTGTATTGTCTATGGAAGGTGAATTTAGTTCACATCGTGAATCTACATGGCATTAATCTTTGAGCACTATCTCGCTTATTCGTGCTCTATTTTATCCCAAATTTTGGTATGTTATAGCTGAGACCATGGGCTACAAAACCGGTGTACTTTGTTTTTTGATCAGATGTTGGGATCATGTCGGAATTTTCAATTGAAAGTTGAAATTGCACATTTTCTAGAACTTTGAAGGATTTTCTTTATTATTATTAGGTGGTCTGTCTTCGACAGACTACCTATTGTTTTCGTCAGAATTTTCTTTCTTTATTTCTTTATTTTTATTTCTTCCACTTTTTTGTTCCGACGATAACTCAAGATCCGTCCAGTCAATTTCTTTCAATTTTGGCACAGTCATAGGTCATTGCCATAAGACGTGACAGGAACCTTTTCAAGGTCATCAAGTCTTCATGACGTCATCCAGGCGCCATTTTGTGTTTTTTTTGGAAAATTTCAAATGATCATAACTTCATAACTGAAAGCCATATCTCATTCATATTTACCATGATCAAGGTCAATATCAATCCGGTCAATTTCAGGTCAAAAAACGCGCGCGTACGCGTACGTCCGCGCAATTTCAAAATGCTCCAAATCGCCTCAAATTCATTTTGGATACGTTTCAGGCCATTTTACGCATTTCATAAAAATCACGCAAAACACGCATTTTTGCACGTTTTCGTTCGTAGCGGCCAAACGAAGAATAATTTTCTGTACGTCTTTTTGACGAGGGTATTCCTTATCTTTTTCCAAACAATTTGATACCATGTTTAGCTTTTCATGACCATTATTGACGGAATTAGCGTCCGTTTAAAATACATGTCCGTACGCGCGTGATCTTGTAATACATAGCATATATGGGCAAAAACATGCCTATACAAAATCCATTATAGCTCTTTAGGAAGTCCACAAAACCCCCAATTTTTTCTCATATTTGGATAGAATATGAGTTGGAAATATGATTTTAGGTCTCATTTGGCCATTATATATATCGTGACATCATCATAATGGCCTTGGAACTCAAAAAACGAATTTGCATATGATGACGTCATCATATATATGGATAATTGATTGTATCTCTGTAAATTTTGAATAATTTACTTCTAAACTTAGATATGTTGTAGCTGAGACAATTCTCTACAAGTTCAGTGTCCATTGTTTTTCATTTTGATGACGTCATCATGGTGAAAATTTCAATTAAAGGCGACATGTCAGAATTTTCTTCATTTGCGTGTATTGTCTATGGAAGGTGAATTTAGTTCACATCGTGAATCTACATGGCATTAATCTTTGAGCACTATCTCGCTTATTCGTGCTCTATTTTATCCCAAATTTTGGTATGTTATAGCTGAGACCATGGGCTACAAAACCGGTGTACTTTGTTTTTTGATCAGATGTTGGGATCATGTCGGAATTTTCAATTGAAAGTTGAAATTGCACATTTTCTAGAACTTTGAAGGATTTTCTTTATTATTATTAGGTGGTCTGTCTTCGACAGACTACCTATTGTTTTCGTCAGAATTTTCTTTCTTTATTTCTTTATTTTTATTTCTTCCACTTTTTTGTTCCGACGATAACTCAAGATCCGTCCAGTCAATTTCTTTCAATTTTGGCACAGTCATAGGTCATTGCCATAAGACGTGACAGGAACCTTTTCAAGGTCATCAAGTCTTCATGACGTCATCCAGGCGCCATTTTGTGTTTTTTTTGGAAAATTTCAAATGATCATAACTTCATAACTGAAAGCCATATCTCATTCATATTTACCATGATCAAGGTCAATATCAATCCGGTCAATTTCAGGTCAAAAAACGCGCGCGTACGCGTACGTCCGCGCAATTTCAAAATGCTCCAAATCGCCTCAAATTCATTTTGGATACGTTTCAGGCCATTTTACGCATTTCATAAAAATCACGCAAAACACGCATTTTTGCACGTTTTCGTTCGTAGCGGCCAAACGAAGAATAATTTTCTAGTACGTCTTTTTGACGAGGGTATTCCTTATCTTTTTCCAAACAATTTGATACCATGTTTAGCTTTTCATGACCATTATTGACGGAATTAGCGTCCGTTTAAAATACATGTCCGTACGCGCGTGATCTTGTAATACATAGCATATATGGGCAAAAACATGCCTATACAAAATCCATTATAGCTCTTTAGGAAGTCCACAAAACCCCCAATTTTTTCTCATATTTGGATAGAATATGAGTTGGAAATATGATTTTAGGTCTCATTTGGCCATTATATATATCGTGACATCATCATAATGGCCTTGGAACTCAAAAAACGAATTTGCATATGATGACGTCATCATATATATGGATAATTGATTGTATCTCTGTAAATTTTGAATAATTTACTTCTAAACTTAGATATGTTGTAGCTGAGACAATTCTCTACAAGTTCAGTGTCCATTGTTTTTCATTTTGATGACGTCATCATGGTGAAAATTTCAATTAAAGGCGACATGTCAGAATTTTCTTCATTTGCGTGTATTGTCTATGGAAGGTGAATTTAGTTCACATCGTGAATCTACATGGCATTAATCTTTGAGCACTATCTCGCTTATTCGTGCTCTATTTTATCCCAAATTTTGGTATGTTATAGCTGAGACCATGGGCTACAAAACCGGTGTACTTTGTTTTTTGATCAGATGTTGGGATCATGTCGGAATTTTCAATTGAAAGTTGAAATTGCACATTTTCTAGAACTTTGAAGGATTTTCTTTATTATTATTAGGTGGTCTGTCTTCGACAGACTACCTATTGTTTTCGTCAGAATTTTCTTTCTTTATTTCTTTATTTTTATTTCTTCCACTTTTTTGTTCCGACGATAACTCAAGATCCGTCCAGTCAATTTCTTTCAATTTTGGCACAGTCATAGGTCATTGCCATAAGACGTGACAGGAACCTTTTCAAGGTCATCAAGTCTTCATGACGTCATCCAGGCGCCATTTTGTGTTTTTTTTGGAAAATTTCAAATGATCATAACTTCATAACTGAAAGCCATATCTCATTCATATTTACCATGATCAAGGTCAATATCAATCCGGTCAATTTCAGGTCAAAAAACGCGCGCGTACGCGTACGTCCGCGCAATTTCAAAATGCTCCAAATCGCCTCAAATTCATTTTGGATACGTTTCAGGCCATTTTACGCATTTCATAAAAATCACGCAAAACACGCATTTTTGCACGTTTTCGTTCGTAGCGGCCAAACGAAGAATAATTTTCTAGTACGTCTTTTTGACGAGGGTATTCCTTATCTTTTTCCAAACAATTTGATACCATGTTTAGCTTTTCATGACCATTATTGACGGAATTAGCGTCCGTTTAAAATACATGTCCGTACGCGCGTGATCTTGTAATACATAGCATATATGGGCAAAAACATGCCTATACAAAATCCATTATAGCTCTTTAGGAAGTCCACAAAACCCCCAATTTTTTCTCATATTTGGATAGAATATGAGTTGGAAATATGATTTTAGGTCTCATTTGGCCATTATATATATCGTGACATCATCATAATGGCCTTGGAACTCAAAAAACGAATTTGCATATGATGACGTCATCATATATATGGATAATTGATTGTATCTCTGTAAATTTTGAATAATTTACTTCTAAACTTAGATATGTTGTAGCTGAGACAATTCTCTACAAGTTCAGTGTCCATTGTTTTTCATTTTGATGACGTCATCATGGTGAAAATTTCAATTAAAGGCGACATGTCAGAATTTTCTTCATTTGCGTGTATTGTCTATGGAAGGTGAATTTAGTTCACATCGTGAATCTACATGGCATTAATCTTTGAGCACTATCTCGCTTATTCGTGCTCTATTTTATCCCAAATTTTGGTATGTTATAGCTGAGACCATGGGCTACAAAACCGGTGTACTTTGTTTTTTGATCAGATGTTGGGATCATGTCGGATTTTCAATTGAAAGTTGAAATTGCACATTTTCTAGAACTTTGAAGGATTTTCTTTATTATTATTAGGTGGTCTGTCTTCGACAGACTACCTATTGTTTTCGTCAGAATTTTCTTTCTTTATTTCTTTATTTTTATTTCTTCCACTTTTTTGTTCCGACGATAACTCAAGATCCGTCCAGTCAATTTCTTTCAATTTTGGCACAGTCATAGGTCATTGCCATAAGACGTGACAGGAACCTTTTCAAGGTCATCAAGTCTTCATGACGTCATCCAGGCGCCATTTTGTGTTTTTTTTGGAAAATTTCAAATGATCATAACTTCATAACTGAAAGCCATATCTCATTCATATTTACCATGATCAAGGTCAATATCAATCCGGTCAATTTCAGGTCAAAAAACGCGCGCGTACGCGTACGTCCGCGCAATTTCAAAATGCTCCAAATCGCCTCAAATTCATTTTGGATACGTTTCAGGCCATTTTACGCATTTCATAAAAATCACGCAAAACACGCATTTTTGCACGTTTTCGTTCGTAGCGGCCAAACGAAGAATAATTTTCTAGTACGTCTTTTTGACGAGGGTATTCCTTATCTTTTTCCAAACAATTTGATACCATGTTTAGCTTTTCATGACCATTATTGACGGAATTAGCGTCCGTTTAAAATACATGTCCGTACGCGCGTGATCTTGTAATACATAGCATATATGGGCAAAAACATGCCTATACAAAATCCATTATAGCTCTTTAGGAAGTCCACAAAACCCCCAATTTTTTCTCATATTTGGATAGAATATGAGTTGGAAATATGATTTTAGGTCTCATTTGGCCATTATATATATCGTGACATCATCATAATGGCCTTGGAACTCAAAAAACGAATTTGCATATGATGACGTCATCATATATATGGATAATTGATTGTATCTCTGTAAATTTTGAATAATTTACTTCTAAACTTAGATATGTTGTAGCTGAGACAATTCTCTACAAGTTCAGTGTCCATTGTTTTTCATTTTGATGACGTCATCATGGTGAAAATTTCAATTAAAGGCGACATGTCAGAATTTTCTTCATTTGCGTGTATTGTCTATGGAAGGTGAATTTAGTTCACATCGTGAATCTACATGGCATTAATCTTTGAGCACTATCTCGCTTATTCGTGCTCTATTTTATCCCAAATTTTGGTATGTTATAGCTGAGACCATGGGCTACAAAACCGGTGTACTTTGTTTTTTGATCAGATGTTGGGATCATGTCGGAATTTTCAATTGAAAGTTGAAATTGCACATTTTCTAGAACTTTGAAGGATTTTCTTTATTATTATTAGGTGGTCTGTCTTCGACAGACTACCTATTGTTTTCGTCAGAATTTTCTTTCTTTATTTCTTTATTTTTATTTCTTCCACTTTTTTGTTCCGACGATAACTCAAGATCCGTCCAGTCAATTTCTTTCAATTTTGGCACAGTCATAGGTCATTGCCATAAGACGTGACAGGAACCTTTTCAAGGTCATCAAGTCTTCATGACGTCATCCAGGCGCCATTTTGTGTTTTTTTTGGAAAATTTCAAATGATCATAACTTCATAACTGAAAGCCATATCTCATTCATATTTACCATGATCAAGGTCAATATCAATCCGGTCAATTTCAGGTCAAAAAACGCGCGCGTACGCGTACGTCCGCGCAATTTCAAAATGCTCCAAATCGCCTCAAATTCATTTTGGATACGTTTCAGGCCATTTTACGCATTTCATAAAAATCACGCAAAACACGCATTTTTGCACGTTTTCGTTCGTAGCGGCCAAACGAAGAATAATTTTCTAGTACGTCTTTTTGACGAGGGTATTCCTTATCTTTTTCCAAACAATTTGATACCATGTTTAGCTTTTCATGACCATTATTGACGGAATTAGCGTCCGTTTAAAATACATGTCCGTACGCGCGTGATCTTGTAATACATAGCATATATGGGCAAAAACATGCCTATACAAAATCCATTATAGCTCTTTAGGAAGTCCACAAAACCCCAATTTTTTCTCATATTTGGATAGAATATGAGTTGGAAATATGATTTTAGGTCTCATTTGGCCATTATATATATCGTGACATCATCATAATGGCCTTGGAACTCAAAAAACGAATTTGCATATGATGACGTCATCATATATATGGATAATTGATTGTATCTCTGTAAATTTTGAATAATTTACTTCTAAACTTAGATATGTTGTAGCTGAGACAATTCTCTACAAGTTCAGTGTCCATTGTTTTTCATTTTGATGACGTCATCATGGTGGAAAATTTCAATTAAAGGCGACATGTCAGAATTTTCTTCATTTGCGTGTATTGTCTATGGAAGGTGAATTTAGTTCACATCGTGAATCTACATGGCATTAATCTTTGAGCACTATCTCGCTTATTCGTGCTCTATTTTATCCCAAATTTTGGTATGTTATAGCTGAGACCATGGGCTACAAAACCGGTGTACTTTGTTTTTGATCAGATGTTGGGATCATGTCGGAATTTTCAATTGAAAGTTGAAATTGCACATTTTCTAGAACTTTGAAGGATTTTCTTTATTATTATTAGGTGGTCTGTCTTCGACAGACTACCTATTGTTTTCGTCAGAATTTTCTTTCTTTATTTCTTTATTTTTATTTCTTCCACTTTTTTGTTCCGACGATAACTCAAGATCCGTCCAGTCAATTTCTTTCAATTTTGGCACAGTCATAGGTCATTGCCATAAGACGTGACAGGAACCTTTTCAAGGTCATCAAGTCTTCATGACGTCATCCAGGCGCCATTTGTGTTTTTTTTGGAAAATTTCAAATGATCATAACTTCATAACTGAAAGCCATATCTCATTCATATTTACCATGATCAAGGTCAATATCAATCCGGTCAATTTCAGGTCAAAAAACGCGCGCGTACGCGTACGTCCGCGCAATTTCAAAATGCTCCAAATCGCCTCAAATTCATTTTGGATACGTTTCAGGCCATTTTACGCATTTCATAAAAATCACGCAAAACACGCATTTTTGCACGTTTTCGTTCGTAGCGGCCAAACGAAGAATAATTTTCTAGTACGTCTTTTTGACGAGGGTATTCCTTATCTTTTTCCAAACAATTTGATACCATGTTTAGCTTTTCATGACCATTATTGACGGAATTAGCGTCCGTTTAAAATACATGTCCGTACGCGCGTGATCTTGTAATACATAGCATATATGGGCAAAAACATGCCTATACAAAATCCATTATAGCTCTTTAGGAAGTCCACAAAACCCCCAATTTTTTCTCATATTTGGATAGAATATGAGTTGGAAATATGATTTTAGGTCTCATTTGGCCATTATATATATCGTGACATCATCATAATGGCCTTGGAACTCAAAAAACGAATTTGCATATGATGACGTCATCATATATATGGATAATTGATTGTATCTCTGTAAATTTTGAATAATTTACTTCTAAAC